>CM077153.1:16289099-16482864 GCA_039583875.1 Platanthera guangdongensis | reverse complement strand
CTTCCCTCCTTCCCCCCCCCTCCCCCCTCCTCTCATTCCCTTTCCCTCCTCCCTCCTCCCCCCCTCCTCCCCTCGTAGCCCAACCCTTTTTCGGCCTCCACAGGCTGCCCTGGCTGTCTTGTCGCGACTGGCCCCCGCGAGGGCCGGCCGAGGCCGCCCGAGGTCGGGCGGCGCCTCCCGCGATCGGCCCGCTGAGGCCACCCGGATTCGAGCAGCCTTGCAAGCCCTGGCCACTCGTCGGGCACTGGCGCAGCAGTCGCTGACCCCGCCAATGTCGTTGGGCACCCATTGGTCGGCGGGTTCTCTTTTTGCCCCGGGGCGGGATCGTCATTTTCCAAAAATGACAATCTATGTGCCTAGTTTCGAGCGTTCTTATTGACCGGTTCGGAAATATTCAAGCAAAATTACTGGACGCCCCTCTTAAAATCCTATAAATATGCCAACTTTTACTTTAAAATGGTCTTTTGGCCGAAACACTCTAACTCCACTCTTCTCTCTCCATTCTTTCTCTCTGCAGATTTTCCATCCAAGTTCACTCAGCGTAGGGCTTCTTCAAGATCGTAAAGGCAAGACGAGCGTGGAGTAAAGGCAAGACCAGGGCGGGATGCTCGGAGCCATCTTCACAGTCAAAAGAAGACTACTCGGAAGGCGACTGCGACGCCCACTCCCGCAAGATGTGATTGAGGAAGGACCTTGAGATCAGAACGGCTACGAGCGGCGCTCAACGACCATTCTCCCCTCATCTTACCACGTGAAACGTGGTGCGGCCTGTCGCCCTCGCTCTTCTCCTGAAAACTGTGTAACATACTCTGTGATACTGAAATTTTGGCGGGCACCGAACCGGCCGCGTAATTTTTACCCCGATTACGGGTTTTTCACGTCATCGAGCTTCCGACTCAACATTCTATGAATCTTTGACTGTTGGTATGATCGACCGCTCCACATGCTAGGGTGGTTCAAAAGTCCCGGTCTACCAAGAACGACGAGCAGACACCCAACAATTATATTTGTTTTTTATCAAGAGTTTACCAACAATTTCATCAAACCAATTTCTTTTTCTTTTTCAGATATTTGTCCCAACTAGAAATAATTGATATACATGATCCAGCTTGAAAGGAAGTGTGAAAACTCACACTGAAAGCCCGTTAAAGGGACCATTATACATTTCTTATTTTCCTTATATTTAGTTTCATATCTCCCATTGTAATTTCTTCTCCTCTATTCTATATAAATAGCGGAGTTCTCATGTAATAAACTAGACTCTTTAAACTAATAATTATGTATATCCAAATTCAAATGTATTATCATGATTGAGTTGACGAGTATATTTAGTTATCACAAAATAATTAGCATATTATTATGATGTTAGTCGATGTAACAAACTAATGTACAATAAATGTACAAGTGTGTTACCACAAATGCGTGCAAATAAGCAATCCAACTAATATCTAGGTATTGATCTATTGATGTTATTTGTCTTTTGTTCTATTGATTATTATAAATTGTAACTATGGCTAGATTTTTATCTTGCTCAACGCTTGTCATATTATATCTATCATTAAAACAATAAACATATCTCAAATCTCAAAGCACACCATGAAACTCATCTGAACCGTCCGATCAAGCTCCTCCAAATACGGGCCATTGGATTCAAGCAGGAGGTCTGCAAATATCCAAACAAAGTTTTCGGAACACTGTTCACGGAAGAAAAAATCCCGATTCCAGCTTTTCCACCTCCCGCCCCTCACGCCTCACCCCTGCAGCCGCCGGCGGAGCCGCCGGCGGCCTGCCCGGCCGCCCACCGGCGGGTTCGTCGGCCTCCGACGAACCCGCCGGGGGTTGTCCGGCGTGTGAGCGGGCAGGGCCACCGCGGCGGTGGCCCTGCCCGTGAGCTCCAGTTTTGGGAGATTAAATAATTTATATTATTAATAAATAATTAATAATTTATATTATTAATAAATAATAAATAATTATTTTTAAAAACAGAAAATTAAAAATTTTTTAACTTTAAAATTTTAAAATTTTATGCCCACCGGAATGCCAAGCGGGCAAAGCCCGCTTGGTTGCGGGCGAAGCCCGCAGCGATGCATCGAGAACGGGCGTAGCCCGTTCGAAGACGCTAGTATATATATATTGATGGGCTAAAACCCGAACAGGCAAGTGTACCTGTCGAATGTAGTATCAAGTTCGTATTAAACACGGGGTTGTCAAGTACTGGTACTCACGCTGAACTATTATCTACGGAAGAAAGTGGGTTTGAGAATTTTAAAAATTAAACTGAAACGAAATTTAAAACGGAACTATGGATAAAAGATAACACTTGATCGATGATTCACCATGAAAAGAGATAGGATAAATAAAAATAATATTTTATAATTGCGACTTAACTCGACCGTGACAGATCCGAAAATAAGACAAAATCTCGCTAGAGCATTAAGTCTCCTAACTTATAGACGCTTTGATCGAAATCTCTTTACAAATCAAGGGGCCTAAAGTTGCATTATCGAGATGATCCGCACTATTGGATTTGACTCCAATCCGGAGGATTTGCGTCGTCCTATCTCTAGGATTGCGTGCAACTCCTTCCCTCTTTGAGTAATCTTTCAAATCAATGAGTCTCTCGACTATTATGAAATGAGATCAAAGGCCTACTACCGTAAACCGGAAATACGGAGTCGGCTCGAAATAAATCAAAGAGGGATCGAGCAAAAGTTAGCAAAAAATAAAATTACGAAGTAAAAAGAATTCCTATCTCAAATCATGGATCCTCATGATCAAATGTTAAAAGAAGATTAGTTACGCATAGTTAAGAAAGAAAGCACGGAAAGATAAAAGAAATTCATTTTCATTGATATATAAAAACGGAGAAGTACAAAATAATAAAGAGACAAGTTTATGCTACCGAAGAAAAGATTACACTATCAAAAGCAAAGGTTACACTAATAAAAACTTAACAACATGTAAGAAACATATAAGAAAGCACTCTCTCTTGAACTAGTACTTCACTTGCTATCCAAAATCCAACTCCTAAAGCATGAGACCATGGTGCTTTTATAGATGAGGAGGGAAGGTTCTAGATGGGAAAAGAAGAGGGGGCAAGAGGGGTGGCCGGCCATGTGAAGGGGGAGAGGATGCATGTATGTGCATTTATGACGGGAGAGGGAATGACTATATGCATGCATGTGCATTTGGAAAATGAAAAAAGAACAAAATAATAAAAAGGTGGGGGATGGATGGGTTAAATGAGAATGAGAGAAAGGGAAAGAGGGGTGAATGAGAATTAATAAGAGAGAAGGGGTGAGTGGGGAGATGCATGAGGAGTAAATGGAAGGGAAAATAATAAAGGGGAGAGAGTGGGAATGAAAGAGGGGATACATGAGGGGTGGGTCGGCCATGCATGGGCCAAAGTATGGAGAGAGTGGGCTGCACTTTGTAGGAGCTGGGCTGCTCTTTGGGGCTGCATGGGCTGCTCCAAACTTCAAGGGTTGCATGTAGGGGGTGCATCATGATTTGGGCTGCACCATAAGTGGTCGGGTAGCACCATTGAAGTAAAGGGTTGCATGCATGTTGGACTTGAGCTGGGTGTAGGGCGTGAAGGAGGCTTGGGCTCACCAATGAAGGCCGACCAAATGAGAGGGCTGCACCTTGTTGGGCTCCAACCTACAAAAATAAATAGAATAGAGTGTTAAGTTTATGTTTCAACAAACATATAAACTAAGACAAACAACATAATAGAAAATTTTATAATTAAACCAAATAGGATGCATAAAATAAGGAATTAAAACATAACATTCAAAGAAAAAAATAAAAATTTAAAACATAACAAACTTAAAATACATGAAAATATAATTAATCCTAGGAATATCTATGCTAATTTAACCCAAAAATCGATGACTAAAACTAGTCATCAAATTCCCCCATGCTAGAGTATTGCTTGCCCTCAAGCAAATAAAACTTAAAGAGCTAGGAAAAGAAAATAAAGAAGATTTAGGTTGCATAATTAAGAAAAACAAAACATGAAAAATTAAACTATCCTAATTCCTATGTTAATAACTAGTGGGGTGAGAAGTGCACATAAAAAACTTGAAAGTAGAGACCTAAAAATATCATTAGAACATAAAGAAAATTTACACATTTCTAAATCTTAAAACAAGGCATCCAAAATTAATGAAATAAGAAAAGCAAAAGTAGAAGTTCTAAATAGACGGCGCATTAACGAACTACTAGGTTGCTTGAATAACAATCAACCCTAAATCACCTCAAGATAACTCCAAAGAAATCTATCAATGATGGTGGTCATAGGCTTGTCCGTTCACACTCTCTCCACTACGCGAATTTACGTTCTAAAGATTAATAGGACTTCTATAGGCGTTAAATCTTGGCTTAGGTAAATGATTAGGAAATAAACAAGGATAAACATGGGGTTAAACACTAAACCAAGGTTGAGCTCAAAAATAAAAACATGAAGAGAAATGAGAAATGACAAGTACATCATTTTTCAATTCAAACTAAAAGACAAAGGCCATGAACTTTTTTTCTTTCATAAATTGGCCACAAATAAACTTCATTTTTTTTCTTTTTGATTGATTTCACATTTATTTTTGATAATAATAATTTTTTCTTCTTTAATAACTTTTTAGGGAAAGCTCCAAATATAAGCTTTAAACACTCTTTATTATTTCAAAGATATAACCCTTCACAAAAAAATGATATTTAAGCTCAAAGTTTAGTGTGAAATGGGAAAGACATTTGGCTTTGGTGAAATGATGAAATGAAAGGTGGAGCTAAAAATAAAGAGACATGGAAAAAAGGCCCAAAATTGTTTTGCAATGGTAAATATTGTTGGTGGGCAAGAAAACTCAAACTAGTCAAAAGTGGCCTAAATCATTTCTAAAGTACGTAAAAACGACGCAAATGTTTCGAGAGTCGCTAGGGACAAGTTCTAGACGCCAAGAAAGACTGCCCCACAAATGAAAAAGAGCTAATGTTACATAGCAACCATTCGTAAGCAACTAATCGAATAAAAAGACATAACTACAAATTGCTAACTTATAACGTAGAAATCGGATGCCTATATTTAAGAAAAAGAACTAGTAAAACTAAGCTATGTAAGAATGATAAATTTAGAAAACCAATTCAAAGAAATCTAAATAGAACTAAGGAACCGCACGGGCCTACACATCACTAGAAGAAACATAAAAATAAAGATAGAAAATAATTTTAGATTTTGTTTTTCAAATATATTTTAGCAATTTTTTTGGATTTTTGTTTTTTTATAGTTTTTTCTTCTTTTTTTTTATTTTTGAAAAGGCTAAATAAAAGCAATACTAAAAAAAACTTAACAAACCTATGCTAATTTTTAGAAAAAAAAAATTTTGAATGAAAAAGGAAAAAGAGAAACTAACTAAACCTCCCCCAAGCTTAGATTTTTCATTGTACTCAATGAAAGAAACAAAAGAAAAACGAGAAGGAGACTGAGAAGGGGAGAGAAAATGCAGAAAGGAAATGAAAATAAAAAAAACAGGACTTCCCCGGGTTTGTGAGATGAAGGTGGATGCCGCTCCCCCATGCTTGCTTTTTAGTGCACTTGATCGTCAGCAGGTTTGACTTGATCAATCTTTATATCAGCAACGTTGGAGCGGCGATCACGAACTTACTTGGGTGGCCTCCGAAGGAAGAACAAAATAAAAGCAGAAAAAAAGAGAGTCCGTGGGCAGGTGCCCAAGATTGTTCTTTATTACAATAATTAAAGTTCGAAAAATATTAATAAAAGTCTTAGAAAAAAAAACGGAATGTCCAATGTAGAAGAAAGTTGCATGAATGAAAACATTACGATAGAAATAAAAGTTTTTCCGCAGCAGGAGATACATAATCATTTGAAAAATATAACTTTATGCGATGGTCATTTACTTAAAATCACCCTTATCCGGGTGCGAGAGGAGCACAGTGCCATAAGGAAAAACCTGTTTGACCGTAAAAGGTCCAGACCAACGAGATTTCAGTTTTCCAGGGAAGAGACGTAAACGCGAATTAAAAAGAAGAACCTGATCGCCTGGTTTAAACGTTTAGGGTGGCGCAGGTTCTTATCGTGATAAAGTTTTGTGCGTTCTTTATACAACTTGTTATTTTCGTAAGCGTACGCTCTCCTTCATCGAGTTCATTCAATTGATTTTTCCTATGCTCGCCGACTGAGTGCGGATCGAAATTAAAAAATTTTATCGCCAATACGCTCGGTGTTCTACTTCTACCGGAAGATGACACGATTTCCATACACCAATCGGAAAGGAGTACAACCGATGGCGGTCTTGTACACCGTCCGATAGGCCCAAAGAGCATCGTCTAATTTTAAGGATCAATCTTTACGAGAAGCAGAAACAGTTTTTTCCAAAATTCTCTTTAGCTCTCGATTGACTACCTCGACCTGACCGTTAGTTTGGGGGTGATAAGCGGTGGATAATTTATGCGTAACGCCATATTTAGTTAAAACCTTAGCTAGTTGGGCGTTACAAAAGTGGCTCCCCCTATCACTAATGATCGCGCGAGGAAAGCCAAAACGAGAAAAAAAATTTAAGAAATTTATGACTACACGAGCGTCATTACTTGGTAAAGCTTGGGCCTCCGCCCACCTAGAGACGTAATCTACGGCGACTAAATATATTTATTTTTGAAACTTGAGGGAAATGGGCCGACAAAGTCTATGCCCCACAAATCAAAAACTTCGCATTCAAGAAAATAATGTTGCTCCATTTCATTTTTATTAGAGATGTTCCCAATCCGCTGGCACCGATCGCACCCGCCCACAAAGATTTGTGCATCTTTAAATATGCTTGGCCAATAGAAGACAGCACTAAGTACTTTGTGTGCGGTGCGGTTTGCTTGAAAGTGCCCGTCAGTCGGACCTTCATGAACATGTTTTAAAATTTGTTGACTTCTTCCCGGGAGACACATCTTCTTACCACCTGGTCCGCACAAATGCGAAATAGAAATGGAATCCTCCCAAAAATAATACTTCAACTCAGAAAAGAATTTCTTCTTTTGCTAAGAGGAGTATTCTTTTGGGAGGACGCGGGCCACCAGATAATTGGCCAAATCGGCAAACCATGGGGTAGAAGAAGAAACGTTTAAATTTTTTTCATCCGGAAAAAAATCAATAGGTAAATTTCATCAAAAATATCAATTTCAGGATTTTTATGCGTGAAAGATGATCAGCCGCTAAATTTTCCGCTCCTTTCTTATCCCGGATCTCCAAGTCGAATTCTTGAAGTAATAGGATCCAACGAATAAGACGCGGCTTGGCATCCGGTTTAGAAAGGAGGTACTTCAAAGTGGAATGATCCGTAAAAACGATAACTTTAGAAAGAGTGATATAAGTCGAAATTTATCAAAAGCAAAAATGATAGCTAAGAGTTCCTTTTCAGTTATAGTGTAATTTTCTTGCGCTGAATTAAGCGTTTTGCTAGCGTAATAGATTGGGTGGAAATTCTTAGCTATACGTTGTCCTAGCACCGCACTGCAAAAACTACTTGCGTCGCACATAATTTCAAAGGTAAATCTCAAACTGGGGCGATCATAATCGGAGCATTTATAAGTTTGGATTTAATTAAGTCGAACGCCGCTAAACAAGAATCGTCAAAAATAAAAGGAGCGTCTTTCTCGAGAGAAGGTGGGTGAGAGGCTTAGTAATTTTGGAAAAGTCCTTAATAAATCTTCGATAAAAACCCGCATGCCCTAGAAAACTTCTTATCGCTTTAATATTCGTAGGCGGTGGTAACTTTTCAATTACTTCGATTTTGTCTTGTCCACTTCAATTCCCTTAGCAGAAATTTTGTGGCCAAAGACTAAGCCTTCACGTACCATAAAGTGGCACTTTTCCCAATTCAAAAACTAGATTTGTTCTTCGCAACGTTTTAAAACTTTTCCTAAATTCTTTAAACATAACTCAAACGAGTCGCCAAAAACCGAGAAGTCGTCCATAAACACTTCCATAATGTTTTTACATACTTATCGAAAATGGCCAGCATGCACCGCTGAAAGGTAGCTGGTGTGTTGCATAGCCCGAAAGGCATCCTACGGTAGGCAAACGTTCCGAAAGGGCAAGTGAATGTTGTCTTCTCTTGGTCCTCGGGTGCGATAGGATTTGGAAGTATCCCGAAAGACCGTCGAGAAAACAATAAAAACTATGCCCGGATAAACACTCTAAAAATTGATCGATAATGGAAGGGGGAAGTGATCCTTACGAGTGGCATCATTTAATTTCCGGTAATCGATGCACATCCTCCATCCCGTTACCGTCCTAGTTGGAATTAAATCATTATTTTCATTTGTTACTACTGTGATCCCACCCTTCTTAGGTACAACCTGAACCGGACTTACCCATTTACTATCGGAAATAGGATAGATTATCCCCGCATCTAATAACTTAAGAACCTCGCCTTCACAACCTCTTTCATATTAGGATTAAGACGACGTTGAGGTTGGACTACCCCTTAGAATTATTTTCAAAAAATATTTTGTGGGTGCAAAAGGAGGGGCTTATGCCAGGAATATCAGAAATTTGTCACGCTATAGCTCGGCGATGCTTTTGTAGTAGTTCGATCAATTGATCGTTTTCGGATTGAGAAAGCAAAGCGAGATTATAACGGGCAATTTAGAATTTTGTTCAAGAAAGGCATATTTGAGATGTTCGGAAGGAGTTTTAGTTCTAAGTTGGGTGGTTCATCGTAAGAGTTCTTTAAAACTTTTTCATTTTCAAAGACAATATTTTCATAATTTTTTTGTCTAAAAATCAGTTCATTTGCAAAGTTGGCTTGCGCGGACATAACCGTATCTTCAAAAACATTTGCAAAAAAATCAGAAAAGAGGAAGAAAAATCATTGGAAAAAACATTTGAAAGAGAAAGAGAGGCGTCTTCATTTAAAACATCAAGAGACATGAGTCGTCATTTTCTAAAGAATTTTTCATGGATTGATTTATTGAAGACGTCACCTCATCATCTCCCACGCAAAGCAAAAGTTTTCCATTGCTTACATCGATGACCGCACGAGAGGCGGCTAGGAAGGGACGACCAAGGATAAGGGAGACCTCGATGTCTTCTTCAATATCAAGAATAACAAAATCCACCGGGAAGATGAATTTGTCGACCTTCACTAGCACATCATCAACGATACCTAACGGATACTTAATCGATCGATCAGCCAATTGAATGCTCATACGCGTAGGGCTGAGAGTGCCCAATCCTAGCTTTTTAAACAATGAAAAAGGCATCAAGTTGATGCTCGCACCTAAATCCGCTAGCGCATGCTTTACAAAAAGATCACCAAAAACGCAAGGAATCGAAAAACTACCCGGATAATTTATCTTTGTAGGAAGATTGGAATTTTTTATGACCGCTGAGCATTCTTCATTTAACGTAACATGAGATAAAATTTCTAATTTCTTTTTGTTCGTTAACAGGTCCTTAAGATATTTGGCGTATTTTGGCATTTGGCTAATCGCTTCATGAAATGGCAAATTGATATGAATTTGTTTAAACATTTCAAGAAAGTGTTGGTATTGATCATCTAGTTTATCTTTCCTAAGTTTAGCGGGGTAGGGAGGTGGTGGAAATTCTTTTAAAATATCGAGATCATTATTTTTAAAACCATCTTTTTTTCCTTTTTCAAAATAGATGTTTCTTGTTTATTTTCAGAAATAGAATTTTCTTTTCCAAAATTTTTATTAATTATATCTTTGTCACTAATTCATGTAGCAGTAGGAGAGGCAATCACCTTTGGCTCTTCCCTTGTGGTGGGCTCGTGAATTACCTTGCCGCTCCGAAGGAAAATCGCTTTCGCGTGCTCCCTTGGGTTTGGCTCGGTATTTGAGGGAAGAGTCCCAGGTGGCCTCTCGGAAACCATCTTTGCTAATTGACCGACCGTATTCTCTAAATTTTTCATTGAGCCTGTTAGATTTATAATGGTCGCTTCATTGGTGCTTATGTATTTTGAAAGCATTTCCTCCAAAGAGGAAGGTTTTTGAAAATGTTGATTTTGTTGTGGTTGTGGTGGTGGATTGAAATCGTGTGGTGGACGTGCGGCATTCGCGGGATTACTCCAAGAAAAATTAGGATGGTTACGCCATCCAGGATTATAAAAGTTAGAAGAAGAATTAAAACCAGGCGGAGCAGAAAAATTAGAAAAAGCAGAAAAGTTCGAAGCATTATTTTGAGTAGGCCTGGGTATGTTCCCCAGATAATCCACCTGCTCGGCAGCAGCAACATTTGCATTTTCATATACCTGAGCGGCGGAGGAAGCAGTCATCTCCGAAATCTTCT
This sequence comes from Platanthera guangdongensis, assembly GCA_039583875.1. Taxonomy (NCBI): domain Eukaryota; kingdom Viridiplantae; phylum Streptophyta; class Magnoliopsida; order Asparagales; family Orchidaceae; genus Platanthera; species Platanthera guangdongensis. The sequence continues at coordinate 16,472,552 of CM077153.1, read as the reverse complement.
TGTTCAGCATTTCCACTTGCAGTGCAAGTTGCAAAACCGAGTCCACTTCATAGATACCTGCAGGTTTAGATGGGCGAGTCCTAGACGAATTCCACTGATAAGTGTTCATCGCCATGTCCTCGATAAGCTCAAGAGTGGCTTCCGGAGTTTTGCGGTCCAAAGAACCAGCGGAAGCGGCATCTATCATTTGCTTAGTGTCTTGATTTATCTCATTATAGAATGTCTGAACCTGTAACCATACAGGCAGAGCATGATGAGGGCATCTTCTCAAAAGTTCTTTGAACCTCTCCCAAGTGTCATAGAGGGTCTCAGAAGTAATTTGAGAGTACGAAGTTATATCATTTCTTAGCTTAGCAGTTTTGGCGGGGGGGGGGGGATATCTAGCAAGAAATTTATCGACTAAAATGTTCCAAGTAGTGATTGATCCTCTTGGAAGAGAACTCAACCACTGTTTGGCTTTAGTTCTTAAGGAGAAGGGGAAGAGTCGTAGCCTTGTAGCATCATCTGAGACACCATTTATTTTGAAGGTGTCACAGATTTCAAGAAAATTGGCAATATGCAAGTTCGGATCTTCATCTTGTAATCCGTCGAACTGTACATATTGCTGCACGATTTGCATGATGCTAGGCTTAAGCTCGAAGTTATTGTTCGCAATTGCATGTCGAACAATACTTGTTTCAATCCCCTCCAGGTTGGGTCGAGCATAATCGGACATGGTCCTTTGCTGAGCCATTCCTGGGTTGGGATCTCCCATTTCAGAATTAAAATTACAATCACCGTCGGAATCCTCAACCGCTGTTTGAGAAGTGGAAGCCACGAATCGTAGTTGTCTCCGAAAGGAACGTTCGATTTCTGGGTCCAAATCAACAAGTAGCGACGGATTTGTGCGGGTCATGCACTAAAAAAATGAAGGAGAAATGGAAATAAAAACTTGAAGAAAGAAAAAAAATGATTAGATTTTTTTTTGTTTAAATTTTTGTAGAAGCAATAGCAAAAGCGTTTTCAAAATATTGACGAAGAAGGTCCCCGGCAACGGCGCCAAAAACTTGATGGGCTAAAACCCGAACATACAAGTGTACCTGTCGAATTGTAGTATCAAGGTCGTATTTAAACATGGGGTTGTCAAGTACTGCTACTCACGCTTGAACTATTATCCTACCGGAAGAAAGTGGGTTTTGAGAATTTTTAAAATTAAACTGAAACGAAATTTAAAACGGAATTATGGATTAAAAGATAGCACTTGATCGATGATTCACCATGAAAAGAGATAGAAGAAACAAAAATAATATTTTATAATTGCGACTTAACTCAACCGTGACGGATCCGAAAATAAGACAAAATCTCGCTAGAGCATTAAGTCTCCTAACTTATAGACGCTTTGATCGAAATCTCTTTACAAATCAAAGGGGCCTAAAGTTGCATTATCGAGATGATCCGCACTATTGGATTTGACTCCAATCCGGAGGATTTACGTCGTCCTATCTCTAGGATTGCGTGCAACCCCTTCCCTCTTTGAGTGATCTTTCAAATCAATGAGTCTCTTGACTATTATGAAATGATATCAAATGCCTACTACCGTAAACTGGAAATACGGAGTCGGCTCGAAATAAATCAAAGAGGGATCGAGCGAAAGTTAACAAAAATAAAATTACGAAGTAAAAAGAATTCCTATCTCAAATCATGGATCCTCATGATCAAATGCTAAAAGAAGATTAGCTACGCATAGTTAAGAAATAAATCACAGAAAGATAAAAGAAATTCATTTTCATTGATATATAAAAACGGAGAAGTACAAAATAATAAAGAGACAAGTTTATGCTACCGAAGAAAAGATTACACTATCAAAAGCAAAGGTTACACTAATAAAAACTTAACAACATGTAAGAAACATATAAGAAAGCACTCTCTCTTGAACTAGTACTTCACTTGCTCTCCAAAATCCAACTCCTAAAGCATGAGACCATGGTGCCTTTTATAGATGAGGAGGGAAGATTCTAGATGGGAAAAGAAGAGGGGGCAAGAGGGGTGGCCGGCCATGTGAAGGGGAGAGGATGCATGTATGTGCATTTATGAGGGGAGAGGGAATGGCTATATGCATGCATGTGCATTTTGGAAAATGAAAAAAGAACAAAATAAATAAAAGGTGGGGGATGGATGAGTTTAAATGAGAATGAGAGAAAGGGAAAGAGGGGTGAATGAGAATTAAATAAGAGAGAAGGGGTGAGTGGGGAGATGCATGAGGAGTAAATGGAAGGGAAAATAATAAAGGGGAGAGAGTGGGAATGAAAGAGGGGATGCATGAGGGGTGGTCGGCCATGCATGGGCCCCAAATGGGCCAAAGTATGTAGAGAGTGGGATGCACTTTGTAGGAGCTGGGCTGCTCTTTGTGGGCTGCATGGGCTACTCCAAACTTCAAGGGTTGCATGTAGGGGGCTGCATCATGATTTGGGTTGCACCATAAGTGGTCAGGTAGCACCATTGAAGTAAAGGGTTGCATGCATGTTGGACTTGAGCTCGGGTAGGGCATGAAGGAGGCTTGGGCTCACCAATGAAGGCCGACCAAATGAGAGGGTTGCACCTTGTTGGGCTCCAACCTACAAAAATAAAATAGAATAGAGTGTTAAGTTTATGTTTCAACAAACATATAAACTAAGACAAACAACATAATAGAAAATTTTTATAATTAAACCAAATAGGATGCATAAAATAAGGAATTAAAACATAACATTCAAAGAAAAAAAATAAAAATTTAAAACATAACAAACTTAAAAATACATGAAAATATAATTAATCCTAGGAATATCTATGCTAATTTAACCCAAAAATCGATGACTTAAACTAGTCATCATATATATATATATATAGAGAGAGAGAGAGAGAGAGACACACACACACACACACGAGTCGTAGGTACGGGCCTCCGGCCTGATGGCTATGCGCCACAGTACCTGGTCACCGTCTGCGGGCTTCGCCCGCCTCCCGCCGGGCTTTTCCCGCCCCCCGCCGGGAGGTCTGCTCCGTCGCCGCCGCCGCACTGACCGGAGACCCTCGTCGGGTTCGCGGGCTGTACGGGCAAGTGAATTTGAGGGTCAAGATGGTTTCAAAACGAAACGTGATCAACATGAAAGTTGTATATCTTGGCGAGACGAACAACTTTCATGTTGATCAACTTTTTATTTGAACCCGTCTTAGACCTCGATTTGGGCCCCGAAATAGGGGGCGGCGGAACGGTTTACTGTAGCAGTTCCGCCGTCCCCGATTTCGGGGCCCAAATCGAGGTCCAAATCGGCTTCAAATCAAAAGGTGATCAACATGAAAGTTGTTCGTCTCGCCTAGATCTACAACTTTCATGTTGATCACCTTTCATTTTGAGACAATAATGACCCTCAAATTCCCTTGCCCGTACGCTCATACCTTAGTAAATATAAAATCAAGTTTTTATAGTCTCACACTGCTGGTAGGTTTGAACCTTTTGGATTTAAATATAGAATTACAGAATGAATGATTGAAATTAGGCGGGCTTGTCGGCTTGTTGGCTGCCTGGCTTATCTTGAATTTTATGAATAGGCGGGTTACCGGGCTGGTTTTAAATTCATGGGAGTGTTGTTTTTTATAAGGCCTTTTTATGTTATATACTTAACTTTAAGATCTCTAGTAGTACGTTTAGGACCCCTAGTAAAATTTGAAGAGAGAGGGTTGGTTTGATCCAACGGTTCATGATCAAATCTCTGAAATCTGACGGCCACCTAATTTCCTTTCAATTTCGAACTCATGTTATTTGCAAACCTCCATATTTCTTTATAATATGGTATAGATATATATATATATATCCTATCATGACAGTACCTCGACTGTGATAGGTTCGGAGCGCCGCCCCTATTAATTATTTAATGCATCTTAAAATAAATATAATATTTAATAATCAACTTTAATAAAGTTGATTTGTTTAATGGCAGCTCCTCAATAATATTGTTGATAAGCCTAATGACAACCTTCATCGAATAGTCTGGACAAATTCTAACATAAAATATGTGTTTGGTATGACAATTGTGGTTATAACCGCCACCAAGAAAACACTAATTTTGAACATAAACGTGATTGTTCCTTTGTTGTAGTCGGGCGTTGACGAACGATAGTTTATAATCATCATGTTCACGACCGCCACCGCCTTGCCAAATGTAAGACCCCCTCTCGGGAATTGAGCACGACCAAGGGAAAGTCTTATGCACAGAACAGCCGCCTTGCGACAGTGCCAACATAAGGGTTAGCAATCACTACAAGACTCCTATCATGCAGGCAAACACCAAATATCACAAGCCAACCTATTAATAAACACATGAATTGAAGTATGAAGTCCATAAGATCACATTAAAATATAAAGTCCTCATAATATTAATCAATATTATTTGATACAGGTTTATTTACAAATGCATCAAAATAATGTGGAAGCCCTCCAAATCTCACATCATCAGCATGAGCAATCAAAATGCACTGCGCCATCAAGTCAGGCCCTGTCTCTTTGGCCTGGTGGTCCTCCTATGCGAGGTACTCCTGCTCCAGCTGCTCGTGCTCCTAAAATGGTGAGGTACGACGACCGTTAGTCAAAAAGGCTAAGCGGTTTCAACATTCACTCTCCCAGCGAATCCTAGGCAACATGCGGAAGGATGTAGATGAAAAGGTACAATATAAGCAGTATATACATATATACAAACAGGTGACAAGTCGGTGTATCAATTTATACTAGTAATTGTTATTCTATGAGCAATATCATATAAGAACGAAGACTATATATGGCAGTAATAAGGTACAGAAAGCACAATACAAAAGCAGTTTAACTTATAAAAATATTCATACAAATTTATAAGTTATGGATCTTATCTAATAGTATAAGTAGCTCATCATATAAAAGAGTTTATACTAATTTATATGTTTAGGGTCTATTTATGTGGTGTGATGAAATACAATGCAATGTATGATGAATGTAGACTCAGCCATGGTTTACTCACACAACTCTATGTCAACATAGACCTTTAGTTTCCACTTTTCAAGGGAAGTTAACCGCTTAGGCGCCTCCTGTCGTGGTCAAGCAGAGGCAGTGAAATGGGCTCTTGCACTACTAGGTGGGCATGCACACAACGAAACCTAGGCCTTATGTATAACTCAACGCGTGAGTGCTGCAAAGACACTGCGTACTCTTACTTGACTCTAGCCAATCGAGTCTCCCAAAGCAAAGGGAAGAATCATTGGGAAAACATTACCAAGACACCAGCTGAGCTAGTCCACTAGACATCAACCCACTAGCTAGAGTCTACGATCAACTTCCGTCGGTGTGACGAATGGTCAAGCACTGTAGACCCACCACAAGCAATCCTACCAACCATGATCCATATGCATGTGTATATCAACACATCCAACCCATGTGTACCAACATGCTACCAGCACCCGAGGACTACCATCTCAGTCCTCACCATAACTCAACCAAGATATAAACATATCCTTTAAACTACATCAAGGACCCACTCCCACTATATACCCAAATTGGCATCACCCAAGAACCACCGAGTCCATATTTAGGGTTTGTTTGGGGCAGCACTGGCGGATTGAAAGCTGCTGTCCGGATAGAGCTGTTTTGAAATAGATCTCTGGGGAGCAGTTTTGAAAAGCTGCAGAGTGTTTGGGTGTTCTGTGCAGAAGTGCGCTTTGAAAAGCGATTTTCTATTTTTAGGTGTTTGGAGAAACAACTTTTGGAAGCTGTTTTTTTAGAAAACTAAAATATATAAATATATCAAAATAACTGATAACAGGAGTCTTTTACGTAGTTCTAGCAAATAGAAAAAAAAAGGTCTTGCAACATCCGGCGACTCATTTTTCCAATCCTTTCGATCACCTGTTCGAAAATAAATTGATATGAATCAAATTTTTGATATTTTTAACCCTTTAAATTTTTAGTAAGAGATGGATCGAATTTTTACCTGTGCGCACTGTATATCTCTTCGGCAATGTTATCTCGTACTGTAGACATATATTCTTCTCCAGCAGCATCATGCATATCGCTTTTAATTTCATCCTCTGCCGCAGGTTCCTCAGCCTCTGAGGGAATGAAAGAAGACTCATCAGCATCACAAGCATTAAACTCAGGGTCCCAGCGAGAAGGATGTCTCCGAATGAAGTTATGTAAGGCCATTGTCGCTAGCACAATGGAACGCTGTTTCTTGAAGTTGTACTGTGGCATTTTGCTCAAAATGTGCCACTTTTTTTCCACACTCCAAACGTTCGCTCAATCACACTGCGAAGAGATGAATGCGCCTTATTGAAATGTTCTTGCCTTCCTTGTACAGGCCAACTCCCATGGGCATAGTCTGCCAAGTGATATCTTGTTTCTGGATAGGGCTTCAAATAACCCATCTTTAACGGGTAACCAGCATCCACTACATAATATTTACCTGCATTTATTTGGTTTGTTAAGCAAGTAAACATTATGAAATACAAAGAATTTGAAAGAATGTAAACATATTGATTATTATACCTTATGGGGGATGCGGAAAGTGCAATCTATCGTCGGCTAATGCCCGTGCAAAGATGCGACTATCATGAGCTGATCCTTCCCATCTAGTCAGGGCAAATGTAAAACACATGTTAAAATCACAGACTGTCATTACATTTTGTGTCGTCATGCCATGACGTCCTATGTATCGTACTTGATCTTCTACGGGTATCCTCGCATCAACATGTGTACCGTCAATGACACCAATACAATCCTTGAAAAATGGCATGTAACGAGGATCATACCTTATCTCAGCCGGAATCTCTCTGAACTAACGGTCAATAGGCTTTGTAGCATCAATTCAGAGTAACAAAAAAGATCTAAGCCCTTTTGAAAAATATCTACTTATTGTTTCGGTCGAGTGCTGGAACCATTCTTTCGTTAATTTAACGGAACCTCATTGTGTTAAGATATACAATGTAATCCCTAGGACTTCTCTTGAATACGTCCGCTATGATTCTTGAAGTTCAGCATCTGCTTCTAGTTTATGAAGTAAATCTACGAAAATGCGTTTAGATATCCTAAATGCGTCATGAATTCTATCTGGATGTCCATCTAGTAACTCTTTGATCCATTTCGCACCTGTTTGGGTAGATGTCATGCATGGACGTGTAACTCGAACATGATAATTCATCCTCTCGATCGATGACATAACTACACTGCAATATTCTATATATTGTCTCCGCTCTGGCGAAAGACTGGTTGAATCCCTAGAATCTTCAGGGGAGGAGTCATGATCTTCCATTATTAGTATCTGCATTCAAAGCATCATAGAACATTTATCATATCTATATGAAGATGATAACAAAAAATCTATTGTAGTTTTAGATCCAGTATTACTCAAAATAAAGTACGACATTAAAAAGTAAACATAAACATCATAGTGTTTTACATGCAAAACAGAAAAGGAGGTTTCGATCAAGGTAAGCTCGTATCACTGAGCCCTTTTCTCGTACGCCTTCATAATCCACCAAACCCTCATATCTTCTGGGATACTCATGAAGATCTCCCTAGTGGTCTTGTCCCTGATGTGCTCGAGAGCAAAGTAATATAGATCCAGGTTTGCCCGTAGCTCTGGGTTGCTGGAAATCAACTCCACAACCTCTTTGACCGTGACAACTGGTGGAGGCTTCAATGCTAGAGTGGATTGATGTAAATCTGACATCAAAGAAAATGTCATTCCTTTGTTCTTCCCGATCTTCCTTCTTTTACTCGCCGAGGAGGACGCATTCCCAGGAGGTGTTGTAGCTCCCCCGAACTCTTCAGGTCCACCTTGATTGTTTTCCATGTTATCTGACACATCATCGTCTTCCAACTGGATCCTCCCCACATCCGGTGGCAAACTCCCAATTGAAGGAGCTCATGAGTCTTCTCTAGTTACGACTACCTGACTGAACATAGCATTCAATTTCTCCTCCAACTCAGGTGCAATACCTCCGCATCGAAATTTTTTCGCCGTTGGAACAACATGTTGTAATCAATGTATCAATATTAAAATCTGTAAAAATATGAACTAATTTAATGAAATGAAACTTGAATTTGTTCAGATCTTAATCTTCTCTGCTCACCATTCTTCTGATGCAGCAATAGTTCTTTTCTCAGGATCTCAGCCTAAACCAGTCTCATCATGTTTCAGTTCCTTCCATAACTTCCAATCCTTCTTCAAATAATCTCATTTATTTTTCATTTGCAATCCATCGTAGATTTTCCCTGTTCGTTCTTTGAACCCCGCAATCAGATTTTTTTCACCCTTCTTTGCTAAAGTGGGTGGTTGGCTGATTCCTCAAACCAATCTCTTTTATGCAGAGATCACAAAATAACGTCACTTCACCTGACTCCCAACTCGCTGCGATTTCTCCTTCCTTTGGTTTTACCATTATGCTATCAACTAATAAAATTAAAATAAGAATTACTAATCATACACACATACACAAAAAATCCTAACACACACACACACACATACGTACACACACACACATTCATACACCCACATAAACCAAAACAAACACAAAACACACACACACACACACACACACACACACACACACATTCAGCACATACATTAACACATAAACCAAAACAAACACAACACACACACACACACACACACACACACACACACACACACACACACACATTCATACACACACACACATATTCATAAACACAAACACACCACATACCCCCCAAAAAAATCACACATACACACACACACATTCATACACTCACACATTCATACATACAACCACACACACATAAAAAAAACAAACACACACCCACACACACATCCACACTCATACACATTCACAAAAAAAACAAACACACACATAAACAAACACACACACCATGCACACAAAAAAAAACACAAAACACACACACACACACACACACACACACACACACATCCATATACACACACAAACACACACACACATTCATACAACCATACATACATATAAAACCATGCACAGATCCACACACCCACACACACACATTCATACAACCATACATACCCAACCAAAAGTACAAAAACACACACATATAACCATACACACATAAAAAAACAAACACACATACACACACACATATATCCTTACTCATTCACACACTCATTCTCATCCACAAAGTCTTATGCACACACTCATACTTATCCAAAAAAACAAACACACACACATTCATACATACAACCACACACACATAAAAAACACACACACACACACACACACACACACACACACACACACACACATCCACACACATGCACAATCACAAAAAAAACACACCACACCACACACATCCACACTCATACACATTCACAAAAAAACACACACAAACAAACACACACACACGCACACACCATGCACGCATAAAAATAACACAAACACACACACACACATCCATCCATATACACACACAAACACACGCACACATGCATACAACCATACACACATATACAACCATGCACACATCCACACACCCCCACACACACATTCATACAACCATACACACATTCATACAACACATAAAAAAATCTATAAACACAAGTACCTGAAAGGAAGCGGGACAACTGGAATCGGGAAGAACTTCTATGAGATCTGGACGGGATGGGTGAACGGTGAATCGATGCCGGTGGTAGGAGCAATGGATCCTGCAAGATGTGAAATCGAAAAAACACAAGATGAAGCAGGGTCGGACGGGGTCGGATGGGGTCGGCGCGGAGAGCAAAAATCGGAAAGGGAAAAATCCATCTCTACATACCGCCGGAGAAGGAGGGCTGGGATCGGACGGGGTCGGCGGTGGCCTATCGCCGGAGAAGCAGGGTCGGCGTGTTGTGGGAATCCGTCATCGGAGAAGCAGTCGCCGGAGAAGCAGGGTCGGCGGTGGCCTATCGCCGGAGAAGGGGGGCTGGGATCGGACGGGGTATCGGACGGGGTATCGCCGGAGAAGCCATGGCGCTAGGGCGAATCGCTGCGGTGCGGAAGGAGAAGAACGAGGTGGAAAAAAATCGGGAATCGATTTCTTAGCGCTGAACGCGGGGGGGGGGGGGGAGCGGCTTCCGCAAAAGAGCTCTCGGAGCGGCTCTTCGAAAAGCGATTTCAGTTAAGAGCTGTCTCAAACAGCGACAATAACAGCTCTGGCGGCTGGAAAAGAACTTTTCCAACCGCCAGAGCTGTCCCAAACAGACCCTTAGTGTAGGGGAGTATAAAACATAGGTTACTTTCTCATTATTCTAAGGATTACTTATGGTATTACGTTAAAGACCCAGGTTATGACTTCATCACCCTTGTATTGTCTTGAATAAAGAATTCTCTAAGGTCTATCACCAGGTGTCTCCATATGACAAGTAATGACCTAATGGTATATGCCTCCTTATCATTCACATCTGGTTCTCCACATGTATAGCAACTTACAAGATCGAGACTTAATAACATAAAACATGTTTGTATGTATATGAAAGGGGTTATGATCCAATTTCAAGAGCGGTTGAAGTTTGAAATTCCCAAATTTAGTTGAGTTGCTTTAATCATATTTAAAGGGGCATGCGCCCACAATAATAATTCAATAAATAAACCTCTAAGTAAGTATTAAATAATTTATAGGATGTTTTCATAATAATCAAGTAATGTGTGGCTTCATATAGAAGGGCAAGAATTACTAAAAATTGTGAACTATATTAAATCATCTCCAAATGCCCTAATATTATTACTGGATACTAACACGTTTATGCCACTGTAAAAATTTGAGGGTTTAATTCAGCCAAAAATATATAATAATTCCATTAATACTCTTATGCAATAATAATTTCATTTAATTCAAAATTTGTGAAAAATGTGCTCCAAAAATTCTACAAAATTTTAAAGCCCTTCCTAAAGTTGTCCTACAATCATGTATTAATTTTCAAGTCATTTGGTTGAAAATCCAGAGGGAAATCACATGAACTACTTTTTGCTATTAGCACACCATGCCTACATGACTCTCTTCCTAGGTCAAACATTCAAGGTGATATTTCATTCAAATCTCTAAGACAAAGACCCTAATGAAGCTATCAAAACTTGGGTATTTTACTAAGTATTTTGACCCAACTAATTTAATTAATTTTGTGGCGTGACATTTATTAAATTTTCCAAAAGAAATCAAAGAAAAAACATTCTCCAAAAAATTATTGATGTGATGTTATTATCATGCATTAAATTTCAAGCCAATTGGATGAGAACCCGGGGAGGAAACACTAGATCAAGTTTCTACTATTGGCATCCAAAGCATGTAAGACCATTTCCCAAGTCAATTCAAATTGGCTACCATCCTTAATCCAAATGCCCTAATATTTTTACAATATGCTTGATATTGTTTAAGGATAAAGCAATAAAAAATTAGGTATTTTTCAAAGTGTTGTGACCCAACTAATTTCATTAATTTCATGGTGTGACACTTATTAAATTTTCCATAAATCATAGGAAAATGATGCTCCAAAAATTCCAACTTTTTGGAGTCATTCCTGAGGTGATGCTATTGTCAAGTATCAAGTTTCAAGTCAATTTTTTAAGTATACAGAGAATTATGCATATTTTAATTTTTTGCTAAATGCATCCCAAGCATGCACGACCATTTCTAGGTCATATCATGTTTGGTGCCCAAAATCACAAATCATTAACCCAAATGTCCCAAATTTTCTATCAGAGATCTAAAATCGTCTAAAAATGATACTACCAAAATTTGGACATTTTTTCAAAGTGATATAACACAATTAATTTTATTAATTTCTCATGTGTATTACTCATAAATAATCACAAATACTATAGAAAAATAGTCACCAAAAATTCCCAAGCTTTCAGATGTGGTGTATTTAGCTATTAATCATGCATGTTTAAAGTTTCATAGATATGCAAGTCATTTTCTAGAATAAATACACATTTTCTATGCTATGTGTGACATGTTAGTAGAAATTAAATTGGGGGAGCTATAGGCCACCCCAGAAAACATGTTACTACATTTTGGAAAGGTCTTTCCAATGGCTATAATTTTCATGTTGGACCCCAGAATTGGATATGGCTGGAACATGCCCAAAAAGTGTTGTGAACCCAACTGATCAAGTGTGACAGAATGAAGTAATGGAGCCTATAATAATTCTGCACGAATCCTTAAGCAGATCCAAGGGTCATGAGCTTCTTCATCTACCACGCGATGTCTAAGATGATTCACACCTTATTTCCTTCAATACTCCCTCCAAAGACCTCGTTCTTCACGGAATAAATTCTTATAGCTTCATTTTGAAGCAAGGAATCAATTGTAACTTGAATCAAGGCAAACTGTGGCCTAAATCTCCATGTCTAACAAGAGCTTTTTCTCTCATTCGGTCATGGATTGCTGAAATCAAAACCTCAATTGAGGTTCGATTCTTATCACCTAAAGATCTAGGATACTATCACTAGAGGAGAGGAGTGGAAACTCACCTTAATGGTGTTATTTGGACTTAAAAATTTTCATGGTGGCTTGGAGCTCGGTCTAGATGGTATTTCCTCACTTCTTCACCAAATGAGTCGATTCAAAGCTCCATTAAGCTGCTAAGTAAGGAAGCTATCTATGGCGTTGATTTGGAGTTTAAAAGGCTGGATAGAGAAGTGTCATTAAGGGGGTTTCGGCCATGACTTTGGAGATCCTCCTTGGCTCCAAGTGTCCCAATCTAGCTTCCAATCAACTGGAATTGATGGGGTAACCCGTTCTAGATTGTTTGAGAGCAATATCAAGCTCCAAGTGGCCTCCTCCAAGGCTTCATTTGTCTCCACATGACAATTTGCCTATTTTGTCCTTGCATGTGAGCTAATGTCCAAATAAATGGGGGCATCCATGGTAATTGGTGTCTAATTTTTGGAGGGGGCCTATAAGAGAGGGCTAAGCCCATTAGAATTGAGATTGGGTCTTGAATTTCAAATCGGGATTTATTTAGCCAATGTCGACTTTATGGTTGACTTTGTGTTGGCCTGATGATGTGGCATGATCCAGACGATGGTTCTGAATCCCATGACGCCCCCATGAAGTATATTAGGCCATGGTGTGAACAATTTGACTAAAGGAGAACCAATTGAGTCCAACTGGGGCTAAATAACTAGGTTTGACCAAGAGATGACTTTAGTCCAAATTGATTGTGCGGCTAGCCCAACCATGTTGATCATAACCATATTCATTCCTCGTGATGTTTAGTAAGCCTTAGTGTGTTCAATTTGATCAATTGAAATCTAATTAGGTAAAGTTGACATATTTGGGCTAATTTTGACTTGAGCCCAAATATGTTGTTAAGGGTTTATTTGGCACGATGGATGGAAAGGGAGCGGGAGCAGCCGTGCCTGCCGATCGAATTGGAGGGGGCCGGCGGATCGAAATGGACCGTTTCTGAGGGGAGGGCGGGAGCAGGCGCAGCAAACGCGCAGCAGGCCATTTGTTTACCCTCCGTGCGTTTACGCCTGCACCCGCCAACGACGTGAAAACTCAAAGCCAAACGAAGCCTAAATCAAGTCAACTATGGGACTATTGACCCATCCATGAACGAACACCTTGTGGTCATGGACCTACTACCTTGTTCGAATCACCTCAATGTGACGCATGTCACTCAAGACGCGCCCTAAATATTAATTCCATCCTTAATTTCAACACTGACTTTCTAACATGATAGTAATATATAAATTAAATCATAAAACGCCAAATTTACTTAATAATCATGTGCTATTAGCCTATTACTGACTATTAGTAAAAAATTTAATTGCTAAATTATCTTCAAATTATAACAATGAAATATTTAAAAATATATTTTAATAATCTGACCAAGTATAATGTTCAAATATTATCATTCTTATAGGACTGATTCATGCTCTCCACATTTGATGGCACAACTGCTCTTTCAACATAACATTACAGCCAAATATACATGTGAAAGGTTAGAACTTTTAAAAAAGTACAGCATTTTCAAAGAATTTTCGAAGCTTGCCTTTCTTTTCTTTGAAGATCAAGCTCTTTTCTTCTCCTCTTCCAAAAGGAACTAGCAACTTTTTTGACGATAAAATGCAACTAGCGAATGTTTTTCAAACTTAGGCTCCGTTTGTGGGGACTTATTTTCACGGTCAAGTGGTTACGGCCGCATGAACCGGACCATAATTAAGGTCCGGTTCATGCAGTCGTAACCGCTTGACCGGTAAAAATACAAATAAAAGAACACATTGCCTCCCAAAGAAAAGAAACTGCCAGCCTTCCGGTCGAGACTCCTTTTTACGATAGAAGAAAGCTGTCTACTTTCTTTGACTCTCAAAGAAAACCAATGGGTTGATTTTGGATTTTGGCCGCCAAATGTGCAAATGAAATAAGTTGAATGAACTTATGATACAATCGAATATAACAAAAACAAATAAATAAATGCAGTACAAGGATCTCAAATATGGTCAGACTGATGAGGCAAATCGAAGATCTCATCGGTAATATTGGTGATCCCAAAGAAGCTTCCTGCTGACAGGTGGAGCGAGTCCAGGAATATCCCGAATGTCCTTATTTTTCGGGTTCACAATCTGAAAATACAAATAAATAATGTTAAGAATGATATACATAATACTACTCCTTTTGGCATGGCGGTAGTGGTCGTGGACGCGATGGTTATGAACTGTCGTTCATGAACTTCCAACCTCATCTAAGGAACTTAATTCACTTATATGTTTGAAAGTAATTTTCTTTCCTTGGTGGCGATCATAACCGTTGTCATGTCAAACATACATTCTATGGCGGTGGCTTTTTGTTCAAACTCACCGAAGCAAAAATGTCGTGGCAACGGAGCCTTATTTCCTCATTCAAAAGTGATGAGTGAAAGTCAACACATAAGGACTCAAGTGTAAAAGTCCCGTGTAATAGCAGGAACTCGCACGGAAGATCAGTATAATTTTTTGTATATTTTATCTAGTTGTTGTGTCGATCCGGGTGGAGGAGAGTTCGAACCGGAGGGGGGAGGTGGTTGCTCCACGGAGCAAAGACGGGCGGGTAAACGATTCATCTGTTTACCCTCCTTCCGACGGCGTTTGCCCAAAACTGAATTGCGAAACGCCCAAACAACTGTTGTTGTCATGGGTGAGGAGCTCACACAATAAGATCTCAAAAAGAAAAAAAAAACTGTGTCACTGCTGTTAAAATAATAGGAGTCATATTTACACTGTCATATGCATTATTTATTCATCTTCCTTCCGGGGGTGAAGTCTTGTGCACAGACACAAGAATGATGTAGAAAGGTGAAAAGGCTTGTAGATTTATCTTATGTATGGAGGGGTCTTGATTCTAAAGAGTGTTGTGGCCTATAAAAGGGTAAAATTTCTAGCATTTGGGATAATCTAATTGTGAATCGAGTCTTAGGGTCCGCTTGGCATGCGTGAACGCGGTGGTTATGAACCACCGTTTGTGAATGCCCGACTACACCAAAGGTACTACATCTACTTTTATATTAAAATCTAGTTTTTTTGGCGGTGCTCATAACTGGTCTTGTCAAACACATTTTATGACTGATGTTTTTGTCCAAATTCACCGGAGCAAAAACATGGCATCACACGGGTCCTTAGAGTCATCTATTACAGACGTTGCAATATTCCTTTCTAGCTTTCATCTCTAACTGTACATAGATTTTGATGAAAGTTTCTGACAGTTCTCAATTCTCAGTCCTTTTGTGTAGTTAGCAGTGTGCTCGCTCCAAAAAAAAAAATTCTAACATCTCATTTATTGAGCGATCGTGCTTGGTCCAGTCTTCTATTATGGACTTGTACGCAAAATTTGTTATTAGATGTAAATCTGGAGACATAGCAGTTTAGCTAGCACAAAGCATTCAACGGATAAGATCGCAGCAAAGACGAAAATGGCATATCATTGTATAAGTCTACAGTTTGTAATTAGTCATCAACTTTTCTTCTTTCCCATTTCTTCTCTCTCTAGAATCTCTCTCTCCCTCTCTCTCTCTAGAATCTCTCTCTCTCTCTCTCTAGAATGTCATATCTAGCAGATTGATGGTACATGTATAATCAAAAAGTCAACATATTTATGTAATTAGTCATCAACTTTTCTTCTTTCCCATTTGTTCTTCCCTCCCTCTCTCTCTCTCTCTATCTATCTATCTATCTATCTATCCATCTATCTCTCTCTCTAGAATGTCATATCTAGCAGATTGATGGTACATGTATAATCAAAAAGTCAATATATTTATGTAAATGTAATATTTTATTCTCATTTATTTCTACAGTTTTTTAAGAAAAAACTAATCAATTTTCTAATAGCTAGTTTGATGACCGATTGAGTCTGGTCCGATCTTCCAGTGGACTTTGTTGTGGGGCGCTCATTCACGGATCTAATACCCCAGGTCGACCCGCACAGCACAAGCCTGCGGGCCGCACACCCCAACCGGCTCTCCGCCCCGGATTCAATCGGATTTGTGGCAGGTGTTGAGGCGGGGGCTTTAACCCCCGATCTCCTTAAAGAGAGACCTCATTTGGTCTCCCCTCACCTTAATTGGTGATGAGGGCAAGTGTTAAGTGCCTCTCATCAAAGGATGTAAAGGGCACGAAACCCGGCCTCAACATCTCGTAGTGTCGAGAACACGCGCTGAGATGAGTTGGGATGTGCATGTCATGGGCCTGTTATGTGTACGACCGGCGAGATTAGGGCCGTGAATGAGTCTACTCATAACAGACTTTTATGTGAAATATGTTATTTGTTATCAAATGTAAAGCTTGAGACGTAGCAGCAGGTATTTAGCTAAAATAGAGCATTTTAAATATTACTGGGTACTAAGGAACTTTAAGGAAAAATAGGAAATCATGTCTGGAAATTAAGAAGCTAAAAAATTCACCTTTACGATAATAATAGCAATTACTCCGACCACGATCAAGAAAAGCAAGGCCATGATGCACCGGTCGGTTGCGACCTGATTCCATTAGAGCAAAGAGGGATTGAGGAGAGTGGTGCAGGATAAGGAAAAAAGAGGAGGGACAAGGTAACAAAAATAACCTGTCTGCCTATTTCCTTCACAAGTTGTGATGCCTTCTTCATTGAAAAGTGGATGGAGTCGAGTTCATTAACTATCCTGCTCATTTGTTCTGTCTGAAAGTAATTAAAAAATTGAAAATTTTAAGTCTCGGATTTGCTTAGGCTAGCTTAGGAGTCAGCATAGAGAACTAATCAAGTTTAAGGGATAGATAACCTGCGCCTTGAGAGCAGCAGCTGTCTCGGCACCAACATTTACAGTATCTTCTACAACCTGTCACATTTATAAAAATTTAGAAAGAAATATATTCTTGAATGTTGCATGCATGTTAGCATAGGTTTACATAGTTCTCTTTGCATGTTTTTTTATTGTTGCATTGCTGATAAAAACTTCACTCGAGCATATAAACCCAAATCAAAAAGGCCATTGCCACAGCTGATAAATTAAAATTGTGTTGGTTGTGCTGCTGATAAAAAAATGTGTGGTATTGATCATGTTTCCTCTTACTCTGATTAAGGAATAAACATCTTCCTTACATAGAGCCAGACCTGTCTTCAAATGTTGTTCTTCCCCCCTCTCTTTAACCCGGACATGGACCTCACCTCCTCCAATTTTAAGATCCTACTAAAACTCATGACATTACTCCTATGGCTATCGGCACTACGATGTCTAAAGTACTGCAAGTGTATCAACGACATGTTGAAGCTCTAGACGGTCCACCGCTTCGGCTCTTTCACCGATCTCATGACATTACTCCTATGGCTATCGGCACTCCATATTCCAACTTTTGTGTTAGTGCCTCCTTGACAAGGGGATGGGCGGTGGCAGTTAGATTGAGGGTGGCGGCAGGGATTGATGCAGGGAGGAGAGGAGCGGTACGGTTGGGGTTTATGTAGGGAGGAGAGGGGCGTCTGAGAAACGAGACAGGGGGAGGCTTATTGCTAGGGAAAGCGATGGGCTTGCGGGAGATGAGGACGGGTGGGGCTGCGGCAGTTTCATAGGTCGAAGAAAGGGGATAGTGAAGATCGGCGAAGAAATGACTCGGGGAAGTCGCTGCCTTGGAGTCCACCAAGGCATCCGCTCAGAGTCAACCGAGGGGGGAAGACCGACAATTTTGTGTAACTGAAGCGAAGCCATGATGCCCCCGCACCGCAGAATGCATGCATATAAATACTGGACTAGGGCACCTCAATCGGTAGGCTCATTATGTCCGGTCTGATCGGGTGTCAAATACAACTTGCAATAAACAATATAATATATGAAAACAACTCGGAGCAATCGTCCCACAGGCTCGTATCGGCTGACCGGGTAGCGGATCACCGCCTCTTGCGGTAATACACGTGTGTGGGCCAGCGATCTCGGTCATCTGCCTATGACTTGGAGGAACTAATCTCCAGTGAGTAAAACGATCATACTCTCGACGTACCTGAGGGGCGTGTAACAACCTGTAATCAAACAAAAAAACATAATATTACAAATAATATCAATGGCAAGTTTGTAATTTGCCTAAATTTTTTCCTATAATACCTAAACCGAGCCGCCGCCCCTCCCCCCCCCCCCCCTCTATTCCTGATTTCGCCTCCCGCGAGCCGCTCCGGCTAGACACCCATCTCCCGCGACGTCTCCCACATAGTCGCAGCTCCCGATCCCGCCCCGTCTCCCGCATCCTGCCTCCTATCGTCGTCGCCTGCTCCTCCTCCTCCTCATGCTCTAGCTGACCATTCTTGCCCATCCCCAAGCCGACCATTCTTGCCCATCCCCAAGCCGACGACAGTGATTTTCCTTCATCCTCTGCCAACAACAACCTCTCCTTTGTTCAACCAAGGCAGCAGTTTCTCTTCCTCTATAGGGGCCGGCAGCCGCCTCTTCTTCCTCCAGCAGCCCTATTGCCTCTTCTTCCTCCAGCAGCCCTATTGCCTCTTCTTCCTCCAGCAGCCCTATTGCTCCTTTTTCCCCTTCATTTTGGCGGGTTAATTCAAGAGGGTCACCTAGGGTTTTACTTGAATCAATTTTCTAATACCTCTCCTTTGTTGGGCTTAGATTTGATTTCTATTGCTAAGATTCTTCCTCCATCTCCCGTATTCAGAATTTTCTTAATCCTCCGTGAAATTGTTTGTCTCCAAAATTGCGTATACTTGTGTTTCATGATATTTGCCCTCTTATAAACGCTTAATCGTGGTTTGTTCTTGATTTTTGGCGCCGCTCCTCGAACACAATTGATGAGATCTCCCCAAAGCCCTCTCCGATTTAAGGTTTCTGTAACCTAAGCGCCGTCAAGTCTCTGTTTCTGCGTGGTTATCTCTTCTCCCCTCACTTTTGAGGGAGGTAAATCGTCAAACTCTCTCATGCTTTTGGTTTTGTAAAATAATTATTTGTGCTAGCGTTGTGCATCTTGTCAGGTCAAATATCAATTTCATTGTTCTTAATCAAGTTCGAAATTAGATCGTTAATTTTGCTTGCGTCGTTTAGCCGTCGCCGTCAATTTCAGCTTACTTAAGGGAAGTAGAAATCTCACTCTTGCACACATTGGGCTTTAATTAATGCTTTCGTCCCTATGATTATATGACTCACTCTTGAATGCTTTTTTTGTCAACGAAATTTAGATCTTGAATGCCTAAATTGACATGTTAGTGGTTTAAAAATTTAACGTGTTCGGAATAGCATGAGTTAGTGATCGTGAATGATTTTTATTTGAATATTCACCTAAATGAATGAATTTCTCATTTGATGAACAATTTGAAGAATGTTACATTGTTGAGGATGAGAAGCATTGTCATGATAATAATTGTAATGAATTCTGGCTAGTAAATATATGATTGGTGTTTTTATGTCATGCTCCTAACATACATATTTTACTTGGAAGATATTTGAGTCAAAAAAATGTTTAATCTAGATGAGTACTTGACATCCCAGAATCGATGCATGTCAACTAACCTCTGCAATTTATTTGAAAAAAAAATTTGTTAATGAAACCATTAACCTCTCGAACTCATGATGTTCAAAACTCACTATCTAATTTTAGGTGTCATCGGATCTTTCTTTTTTATGCATGTTTGGTTGCAAGACTTTGGTAACTATTGTTTCATGACTTCATTCTTCCCTTTGATGCAAATTTGTTCTTGTCAGAATCACAATGTATGAATCATTTAATTCATTAATGTCATAAGTAATCATTAAAAGTAGTGTTTAATTGATATAACATCTTGACTTGAGTTTTTGCTTGTTTTTGTAACAGAAATAAATAAATGCTCATAACAAACACAAATTTTCTAATAAGTCTTGTGTCTGAACTTGAATATGTATCATGTGCATCAAATAAACATAATTGCATCTTTCATTGGTTACAGCTTATGTCATTACTTGATTAATCTAGATATACTTCGGAGTAGC
The DNA here is from genome assembly GCA_039583875.1 of Platanthera guangdongensis. Taxonomy (NCBI): domain Eukaryota; kingdom Viridiplantae; phylum Streptophyta; class Magnoliopsida; order Asparagales; family Orchidaceae; genus Platanthera; species Platanthera guangdongensis. Next base: position 16,452,123 of record CM077153.1, on the reverse strand, counting down.
CTAAGAATTCTAGTTATTATTGTTTGACTCGCTTACTTGTCTGTCTTACTAACTCTACTTCATGAAAATTAGTACTCATACATTTATGATTTTGCTTCTCGTACTTTATTTTTACTTTGCTCAACTTTTTTTCAATGTTCTAAGGCTTTTTCCTTCTTCTTTTGGAATTTTCTTAGCGTCCGTGTCTGCGCCGCCTGCTTTTCGAGCCAAATCTGTGTAAAGCTCCAGCTTCTAAATATTTATCTTCTCGTTGTGTCAGGTTCTATGGATTTTATTTTTTTTACAGTCGGATATTTTTTTATGTAATAATTATGATCAATCATTTTCTCTATCATCATAGACAACTGCTAGACTAAATAATATATGTACTAGAATTTGACATTATTTGCATATTCATTTCTCTGAGTTTGTCACTGCATAAAATATGTATCTGAACTTGCAACATGAGTTTTTATTAAAATACATGTGCATTTTTTCTCAATACCATATTTTAAAGTTTTTGCATAAAAAATCTATTTTACTCAAAAATAATTATTTTAAACTAATTATCAGTATCTCATCTCCCGCCTAATTGACATGAATTTTTTTTCGCTCGTGCTTGTGACATCACGACTCGTCTGAAGAGCACTCCGATCTTTTCTTTAGACAGATCGTGGCAGTTTTAGAGTCAGGTTAGGATTCTAAAGATAAAGTATTTTATAATTATCACATATTTTGAATTTCATTATATAAATATATATATGCATGTGTCATTTCTTCATTCACTTTGTCATTATTTGTTGTTCTCGGCCGAAACACTCGCACACTACACTTATAAGCATGAGTAGTATGCACGTGAATATTAAGGGGTTATGGGTCAGCTTAACATTTTTGTACATATGAATTTTCACTATGATATACACCATTTGCGAATATTAAATGGATATGGGCAGTTTAATATTTTCAAGTGCGATGACATTAGTATCATAATATGCATGACATGTTAAGCAAAATGGGCACTTAATATGGCATGTGTACTCATTCATTTGCATTCATATCATAAATCACTACACAAGTGTCAAGTTAAAGACAACAATAAAGATTATACATTCATGGATTTACTATTTGCATGACATCGCACATGATCTAATTGTTTCATTTGCATGATCATTACTTAGAGTTGTTCAATGAAAATGTTATAATTATTACATAATTTATGTATCTGACAGTATGAAATGTGTTAGAATCTCTAGTTTCAAGTCACGGGTATTCGTATTTAGTCCCTTCTGTTCTGTTTGACTATTAATCTTTTTTGGTTCTCTTATATCTCCTTTTATTTAGCTCCTAAGCGTCCGCATCGCAAGCAGTACATCTTGTATATTGTTTTTCTTGAAAGGATCCTAGGCATATTTCTCTAGTTATGTAAGAGATAAATGAGGGTCATCTTGTAAATTGCACTGCTGAATTACTTCAGCGCTGTTTTGTGCTCTTCCATCGCCAGAGTGGCTCACTTCTGTCGACACTCGATTGTCATTCATATTTTTTCCATCTTTGGTGTTCTATCTTCACTTCATGCAAAGATTTCTCGCTCATGAATTCTCGAGTCTTATCTCTCAATTTTGAGCTAATTGAAGAAATTTTTGTGGTTCCTGAAGTCAATCTTTTATATCTGGTCGAATCCTCTAAGATCGTGGAATATTAAGAAATGCAAGCTTCGAAGAAAAAAAAATTTCATGGTAAGTGTGTCTTGAATGCATGGAAAGCCAAAGGAGTACACTGGAGAACTCGAATCTGAAGTGCGTAGCAAGTATCCGTAACTTTTCTCTTGATTTTGGTAAGTCTCGGTGCTTGTTCTCTTTTTCATTTCAGTATATTCACAGTTAGCTTTCATGCTTTGATTTGAAAATCTTGTTAGAATGATTGACATATGAATCTTCACTATTTTCGACCTCATTCAGGAAATCCTCATAAATTTGGGGACGAAACTTTCTAATTAGTGGAGAATGTAACAACCTGTAATAAAAAAAACATAATATTAATAATAATATCAATGACAAGTTTGTAATTTGCCTAAATCTTTTCCAATAATACGTAAACTGAGCCAGCCCCCCTAATCTTAATTCTGCCTCCCGCGAGCCGCTCCCACTCGACACCCGTTTCTCGCATTGTCTCCCGCACAGCCGCCGCTCCTGATCCTGCCCCGTTTCCCGCATCCCGCCTTTTGTGCCTCTTACTGTCGCCGAGTACTCCTCTTGCTCTGGTCGGCCATTCCCGCTCTTCCCCAAGCCGACAAAACCAATTTTCCTTCCTCATCTGCCAACAAGCAACCTCTCCTTCGTTCAGCCGAGGCAGCAGTTTCTCCTCCTCCATAGGGACCAGCAGCCGCCTCTTCTTCCTCCAGCAACCCTATTGCCCGCTCTTCCTCTTCATTTTGGCTGGTGACTTCAAGAGGGTCACCAAGGGTCTTGAATCCCCCTCTACATGGATTGTTGAGCTCAGATTTGGTTCCTATTGGTAAGATTTTTCCTCCATCTCTCGTATTCAAATTTTCTTAATCCTACATAAAATTGTGTCTCCAAAATTGCGTATACTTGTGTTTCATGATTTTTGCACTCTTATAATCACCTAACTGTGGTTTGTTATTGATTTTTGAATTGATGGGATCTCCACAAATCCCTCTCCGATTTAAGGTTTTCGTAACCTATGCGGTGTCAAGCCTCCGTTTTTGTGCTTTAGGTTTAGTAAAATAATTGTCTGTGCTAGCGTTGTGCATCTTGCTAGGTCAAATATCAATTTCATTATTCTTAATCAGGTTCGAAATTGGATTGTTAATTTTGTTTGCGCTGCTTAGCCGCCGCCGTCAGTTTCAGCTTACTTAAGACAAGTAGAAATCACTCTCTCTTGGAAACATTGGGCTTTAATTAATGCTTTTGTCCCTATGATTATATAACTCACTCTTAAATGCTTGTTTTGTCAACGAAAATTAGATCTTGAAAGCCTAAATTGACATGTTAGTCGTTTAAAATTTTAAAGTGTTCGAAATATCATAAGTTCGCGACCGTGAATGATTTTTATTTGGATATTCACATATATGAACGAATTTCTCATTTGATGAACAATTTGAAGAATAGTAGATTGTTGAGCATGATCAACATTGTCATGATAATAATTGTAACAAATTCTGGCTAGTAAATATATGAATGATGTTTTTATATCATACTCGTAGCATACATATTTTACATTGAAGATATTGGTGTCAAAAAAGGTTTACTCTAGAAGAGTACTTGACATCCCAGAATCGATGCATGTCAACTTACCTCTGCAATTTATTTAAAAAATTTGTTAATGAAACCTTTAACCTCTCAAGCCCGCAGAATTCAAAGCTCAATATCAAGTTTTGGGTGTCATCGAATCTTTACTTTTTATGCATGTTTGGTTGCAGGACTTGGGTAACTATTGTTTCATGACTTAATTCTTCCCTTTGATGCAAATTCGTACCTGCCAGAATCACAATCTATGAATCATTTAATTTATTAATGTTATAAGCAATCATTAAAAAGTAGTGGTTAATTGATGTAACACCTTGATTTGAGTTTCCGCTTGTTTTTGTAACGAGAACAAATAAATGGTCATATCAAGCACAAATTTTCTAATAAGTCTTACGTCTGAACTTGAATATGAATCATGTGCATCAAATAAACACACTTACATCTTTCATTGGTTACAGCTTATGTCATTACTTGAGCAATCTATTTTATACTCCGAAGTAGACTAATAATTCTAGTTATTTCTGCTTGACTCACTTACTTGTCTGTCTTACTAGCCCTACTTCATGAAAATTAGTACTCGTACATTTTTGATTCTCCTGCTCGTACTTTATTTTTACTCTACTCACATTTAGTTTCAATGTTCTGGGGCTTTTTTGTTCTTATTTTGAAATTTGTCTTTGCTAAGATTGTTAGGATCGAGATCCTCGATGAGATTGTTTCAATATTGGACCAGATCGGATGGTAGGATTGGATCGAGGATCGATTTACAAAATCGGGATCGATTTACAAAATATGGATTGTAGGATCGTAAGATCTTATGATCTGGATCGTGATCCTGACAACCATGGTTTTTGCGTCTGTGTCTGCGTCGTCTACTTCCCGAGCCCGATCTGTGTTAAGCTCCAACTTTTAGATAATTTATTTTTTCACTGTGACAGATTCTATGCATTTTATTACATTTACTATCAGATATTTCTTTTATATAATAATTATGATCAGTCATTTTTTCTGTTATCATGAACAACTGATATGCTAAATAATATATGTACAAGAATTTGACATTATTTGCATGTGCATTTCTCTGAGTTTGTCATTGCACAAAATCTATATCTATCATGAGTTTTTATTAAAATACATGTGCATTTATTTCTCACTGCCATATTTTAAAATTTTCGCATAAAAACAATCTATTTTACTCAAAAAATATTTATTTTAAAACTAATTATAGTATCTCAGCTACAGCCTAACAGGCATGAATTATCTTTCTGCCCATGCATGTGGCATCACAGCCCGCCCGAAGTGCACTCTGATCTTTGCTTTAGACGGGTCTTGAGCGGGCAAGTCGCTCAAGCTCCTTAGGAGAAATCAAAGTATCGTCTAAAATCAGACGACCGCATCAACGAACGAGGTATCGTAGGGTATCTCACTCGCCAACAATTGAGAACTCATGAGTGACAATCTTAAGTATCAATAGGACGTGGGTAACTCTGACAAAGATGTATCTCCATCTGGACGATGGACTGGCAAAACTGCTGGTGATGGAGGATGGTCCCCAAAGTGCTACTCCATAAGTTGGGTAGTGATGAGGTAAAGGAAGAAGAAAATTGTCGTAGCTCGGGTGCAAAAGTGGGGAATGGGTCCAAGTACACGCACTCCTCATAATGAGTCGAGTTCCGTAATACTCGGTTTATCCCTATAATTTGAGGAATGTCGATCTCAAAGCATTTCTATTGATATGTCACATGATTGTATAAGGGCCCAATCGGCGAGTGCTTAGTTTTTTTTCTGTAGAAACCTCTCAAATCGTATGAGAATCATAACCTGCTCCTTGGCTTCAAAAAATTATTCTCTCCTGTATTGATCTTCTTGAGCTTTATAATAATCATTACTTGATGCAATTTTCTTCCACACTGACTCATGAAGTGAATGCACATGCTGAATAAAAGACTCTGCAGACTCACGAGGTCGGACTCCTAAAGAACGCCAACCAAATAAATGGGCTTCTTAGGTTCATAACCTAATACGGCGTGGAATGAACTCAGACCAGTGGTCTTATTAACTAAACTTTTATATGCAAACTCGACTATAGGTAAGACTGAATCTCATGTAGAAGGACTATCCCCAACTAGACTTCGCAAAAGAGTTCCTAAATTACGGTTGACAACCTCTGTTTGTTCATCCGTCTGTGGGTGATAGGCGATGGAGAGCTTCAATATCATACCAGTTTTCTTCTACAATGTTCTCCAAAAATAACTCATGAAGCGAACGTCGCGGTCGGAGACTATCGAAGTGGGCAACCCATAATACTTAAATACTTCTTTAAAGAATAGAGGGGCCACATGAGAAGCGTTGGCAGTCCTATGACAAAGGATAAACCGAATCATCTTCGAAAAGCGGTCCACGACAATAGAGATAAGTCGAGCTTCCTTAGGGCGTGAGGGAACCTGAGCACAAAGTTCATGTTAATGTCAACCCAAAGCCTCTGTACGATAGGAAGCAGAGTGTATAATCTTGTGGGTTGGCGTGATCCCTTCATGGTCTGATAAATTCGACAATACCTAACAACTTGTGTGACAACCTTCTTCAGGTTAGACAAGAAGAAGCGATCATTTTGTCCCAACCAAAGTGTCCTGCTACTCCATCTGCGTGCAACTCCTAGATAAGGAAATATCGGAGGAATGTCTGAAAAATGCTGAGGCGAGAGCCCAAAAATAAGTAACTATCAGAGATCACATAATCTTCGCATAGATCAGGAGGGTCTCTCGACAGCATGACATAAATGCCCCCAAAGTCTGGGCACTCAAGGTAGTCGAAAATTATATGCTCAAAGCCCTCAACTCGTGTGCTCATGGTATAAAGAATATTGGCTTGACAACTAAAGGCGTCAGCCGGCTTGTTCACAACACCCGCTCGTTGTTTGAAAACGTAATGATAATCTTTCATATACCTCACTCATTTCGCTTGGTGGTGGCCTAATTTCTTTTATGAATCGAGATATTGCAGGGCTTAGTGAACAGACTCCTTAAGTAAGAGATAATGACACCAATAACCAAGTGTCTGTATGATAGCATAGGACTCTCAATCATAATTTGAGTGCCTTTGTCAAGCGTCATTTAGTTTCTCCCTTAAGTAAGCAATTGGATGACACTCCTGACTAAATACTCCACCGATACCAACTCATGACGCATCACAAGCTACCCTCGAAGGTCTTGTAGAAATCTAGAAGGCGTAGGACAAGAGCCGACGACAACCTCTCTTTAATCTCTTCAAATGCATGTGTGGCCGTCTACGTCCACATAAATCTCCCTTATAGAGGCAACTCGTGAAGGGGGCTATCATAGAATTGAAACCCCGAACAAACCTCCTATAGAAGGTGGAAAGTCTGTGAAAACTACGGGTCTCATGAATATTCGTCGGAATAGGCAACTCGCGAATGGAGTTGACCTTGTCAGGGTCAACTGAAATACCATATGCAGAGACTAAATACCCCAGGAAGTGGACAGACAACGTAGATAAGAACAAGCACTTCTTCAAATTAATGTAAAGATGCATCTTCCTAAAGAGACCAAATACCAGATGAATGTGGTGCAATGCTCGGTGCATCCATGTATGTATATCAATATGTCGTCAAAATACAGTAATACACACTAAAAACTTGCTCGTGTAGGGTCGCAGGATCTGTCATCACCCTCATAAACATGGTATGTGCGTTCACTGGCCCAAATGGCATGATTAGTCACTCATACAAACTGTCCATCATCTTGAAAGTTGTTTTCCACTCATCTCCCTCTCTAACTCTAATTTGATGGTGCCCGCTATGAAGGTTGATCTTCGAAAAGATTTGGGCACTAGCTATCGAATCCAGGAGGTGGTCGAGGTGCAGGGTATGGTAAAACGATACTTCGCCGTAATTTTATTAATTGCACGACTATCAATGCACATGTGTCAACGCTCATCCTTCTTCGGAGTAAGACTAGTACTGCGCATGGACTCGAGCTCTCACATATGAAATTCTTCCTAAGTAGATCATCAGCTTTTTATTCAACTCGGCATGTGCAGTCGAATTCATGTGATAATCGGGTAGATTGGGCAAAGATGCCCCTGGGACCAAATCGACTGCATGTTGGATGTCCCTTAACAGAGGAAGCTCATCGAGAAGCTCCTTGGGTACAATATCTAAATAGTCATCCAGTAAATGATGAATGTCAGGGTCAGTAATCTCAATGTCTGTAGAGGCCTTAGAAGCCACGGTGGCTGCCCCTACAATCATAACCCCAACGTCTAAACTCTCGCTCATAAAGTCACACTTAAAATATGCAGAGGCCTTGATGACCCCGCACTAATAGAAGAATCGGCCTTGCCCGTGAGAGGATCCCTGAGTTGAGTTGAGTGAGGGTAATCATTCTCCCTTTATTGAAGAATACACACGTGTTAGATCAGCCATAACATGTGGCATTGCGGTCATACAACTAAGGTCTCCCAAGCAATACGTGTGATACGTCCATAGGGAAGAAGCCGCACCAGACCTTGTCCTTAGTGGATGCTAAAAGAATCGGTACCAAGCATCGTTGTGTAACCTGTATGGTGGATTGTTCCACCCATAGGATGCGATAGGAATGTGGGCGTGACTTGGTTGTAAGTTGCATCCACTCTAAGCCCTTCTTGACGACTATGTTCACGCAATTACCACTATCAAGTGAGCTTACATTCAGGGACCTGCCGTGCTCGGGAAATACGTATGAAAAATCATGGTACGACGCCAATCCTGCTCGACGCGAGGAATATGCAGAAGGTGTTGAAGAACTCCCAGCTCTAGCGACCTCTCAGTGTCGCTCTCCCATCCCTCCTCTACCATGGTCGTAATCTCCTCGATGGCGGTGTCATCTGCTTGAGCACTGATAACATTGGACGCTCCCAGGTTTGGGGCCACCCGAGACAATGGATTTCCCCGTCGCATCTGTGGGAGCACGAGGAGGGGCAGTGGTCATGGGAGGAGTGGGTCTCTAATCATGGAGGTATCTGGTCGAGAGGTTACCTGCCTCGGGCCAGCAAGGCGCGGATATTGCTCATACTAGAGCGCAAGCTGAAAAACCTGTGTGACCATCTCAATCCTACGAGAAATCAGTTCCCTACGGATATCAGCTTTGAGTCCAGTCCGAAAGCGGGATGCAGTGGCAATGGGCTCTTCCAATATATCATTGGAACAACTAACTCATCAAAACGCAACAGATATTCAGCAACGAAAAGGGTCCCTTGCCGGAGTGCATAAAGCTAGTTTAAGAGTTGGCCTCGATATAAGGTGGGAAGGTATTTATCTTTCAGACATTGTTTCATTTCATCTTATGGGGTGATGGGGTAATATCCGTCTCACTCAAGTGACCTCTCCAAGCTCAACCAGTAAATCTCTGCCTGCCCTTCAACTTCATCTTGGCAATCGCACACATCTCTCGTCACTCATTCATACTAATCAAAATAATGATTCATGTCCATAAGCCAATCACTAAATACTTTTGATTCCAAGTGATCGTCGAAGGATGGTGTGTCAATACAGATGTGTTGGGTAATTTCATCCTCGGTTGAGGTCACTCTAGGGCGTGACTCACGGTAGTCATCATGTTGATCGTCATAATCATAATCATATCATGCGGGTGAGGAATGATCTCTATGACCAGATGGCGGTGGGGGACAAGTGCATTGGAAGGACAATGATTCCTCATCGGATCCTGCTGATACTCATAAGCATGATGGAGATTATTCCCTTTCATGGGAGGAGAGGGATCTCAGCGAGATACATCTCTAACACGTCTCTCAAAAGGAAATGTAGCATCTCGGGATCGTTGGGTGGCTCATCGTAAGGAGGAGGTGGAGTTGGACCTCTATAGGTCTCTAACTTATCGACCTTAGCGCTCACCCTAGCGATGCCATCTTTAAGGACATCGAATTAGGCCCCAATCCGACCAAATTGATCGAGAACAAATTTTTGAAATTCAACTGACGTCATGTACGACTGCGAATTGGAGGCATAATCGTCGGTGAGATTTAGTTTTGACATAGATGAGCGAAATATCCTACCACTACGTAGCATTAAATGTGGCCCAACCTGTCTCTGATATTAATGTGATACAGTAAGCATTAAGTGAAGGTCGCCTTAAAATGCAATTAAATGAAATGTGGCGCTGCTAACGACTACTACTAATCACGAATGCATGTGTTTTTCAATCCAAATAAAATAGTGTAAGTAATAAAGTAAAATACAGTACGGGCAGAAGTTTGGCTATTCACAAATATTGATTAAGGGTAGCAAATTCTATCCAACAAACAACAGAGGCGCAATTACTTTAAGCACGCACAGAATAGGTTCCGCAAATCACACAACTTCCAATACTACCAACAAATATAAAAAGACATCAAGCAAAATATGTTTCCAAGTACTCAACAATAAAGAACAATAAATCCAATAACTTATGGATGCAAGAGGTGGCGGGGTAAGGGGTGATGGAATTCCAATGACGGTTGACTCATTTGGGCCTGCAGGGGGCTAGATAGAAACATAGGTGGGTCGAATGGGGATGGGGCGAAGGTAAATGGAGATTTGGGATGTGAAGGGATGCAAGCGGGAGTTTATGTCGGTGTTGGGGTTCAATGAGCCACACGCGTTGGCAAACCCCCTTTTCATCATTTCCTTGTTCGTGGAGAAGAAGCGCATGTTGTTGTGCGGTCTTTCCACCGATCCTGAGCGTACTGTTGTTGTGCCTCTGGATCGCGAGAAGAGAAAACTTTGAAGTTTTCTCTTCAAGTGTGGCAGTTCAGACGCAGGGACTCGACCTTCCTCTCGGCCGAGAGAGCGTTCTAATGAGGCAGCTCCAAGTAGTTCCAGAGTTGATGTTGTGTCTGCCGATCCTGATCTCGAGGTTTTGGGCTCCTCTACCCCCAGGTACCTCCTGAGGGGACTCCTGAGTCGTTGTCTACTAAGGCATAGGGCATGTGTTCCTTGAGGCGATGAATAATGCGGTAAGTATTAACATTTTTGCATTTGTTTGCTTGTTGTCTTGTGATGAATCTGATTCTTTCTTTTTGTTGCAGATTGAAATTCAGGTCAGCATCGCCCTTACGTGGAACGATCATTACGTGAGCCTGAAGGATGGATATCTTGCACTTCAGGAGGAGCTTCAGCGAACGAAGAGCTCAATGTCTAAGTCGAGGGGGCAAAGGGATCGTGATGTGTCTCGTTTATGGCAGATCGATTCTGAGCTGCGAGCAGAGCTAGATTAGTCTCGAGCAGAGCAGGCGAGCGCGACGGGGGCGAGCCCAGGCGAAGTCATGACCTACTGCGAGGGAGAAGAGCAGACCTTCGATCCGCGATAGTGGGAGGTCACTGGATATCGGACCCTGACGATGTCATAACCTACTACGCGGGCAAAAGGTGGACGCTTCGGGCTGGGGTAATGAGGTCAAGTCCACTGTGTTACGGACTGCGCGCGACTGGGGGGACTGGCCCATGACGACGTCGTAACCTACTATGAGGGTGAAGGGCGGACCCTTCGAGCCGAGGTACTGTGGTCAAGGCCGCCGTGTTGCGGTCTGCGCGTGACAGGGGGGGTGGCCCCTGATGACATTGTAACCTACTACGAGAGCGAAGGGCGGGACCCTTCGAGCTGAGATAGTGTGGTCAAGGCCGCTGTGCTACGGTCTACGCGCGACCAGGGGGGATGGCCCCTGGCGATGTCATAACCTATTACACGGGCGAAGGGCAGACCTTTGAGCCGGGGTAGCTTGGACAAGGCCACCGTGTTTTGGTCTACGCATGACCGGGGGGACTGGTCCCAAAGTATTCCTGCGATGGCAAAGTTAGGAACAAGTAAAACATATCGAATTGAAATAAACAGTAGTACGTGCGCAAATGTAGACTTGCGACTTTAGAGTAGCTTTGTTTTAAACACAAACATAAAACAAAAGTAAATTTAACGAAGCCGGAATATAGTAGGTCACTCATACCCGATTCCTAGCTTGTCTCTGAGGTGCATTTTTAGGATACTCCTAATCTCCTTGCTCTTGTCTCTGAGGTGCATTTTTAGGATACTCCTAATCTGCTTGCTTGTCGCGTTCTGATGACGTACTAGGTTGTGGTTGTACCGGCGTACCAAGTTGCTCCTTGTTCGGGTTGCATCTATTGTAAATAGCATGTGTGTGCCGCTTCCTGATTCCCCCAGACGACTCTGACCCTGCTGGAGTGACAAACTTCATTGTGAGGTGTGGGATGGAAAAAAATAGCCTCGAAAGCAGCCTGGAGCGGTCGGCCAAAGAATGCGTTGTATGGTGATTCTGATTCAACTGCCATGAACTGTATGTTATGAGTAGCCTGCTTCAGGAACTCTCCCAGGGTTATCGGGAGTCTAATGGTTCCTTCAACTGGAACAGGCCCGCCATTGAAACCATAGACCAGTCCAGAGGCCGGCTGAATTCTTTCCTTCGGGATTTGCATGCCGCGGAGAGCGGGCATGAACACGGCATTAACAGAGCGGTCATTATCCACCAGTTTCCGCTTAATGCGGAAGCTGGGGTCGCTGATCTCCGCGTTGATAACTAGCAGGTCCTAGGTGGCACTATCAGTCCCTTCAAGTCTTTGTCCCCGAAGCTGATGGTTTCTGCGGGCTACACATACTGATTCTTTGGCTCCTTGCGCTGAGAAATAGAGTCGATGGTGGAGAAGGGGGAGCCGGAGATGGTCTCCACTACTCCTACTATTCCCCCCCCCCCCCCCCGTGCGTCCTAGTGCGCAGGTGGCTGCTATCTACTCGGCGATGTTGATTGATTACGAGTCTGTCTTGTAAGAACCTCCTGAGGGCGCCTTGTCAAATGAGCGTTCAATCTCATCCTTAAGCTTTACGCATTCCTCGATGGTGTGGCATATTCCTCTGTGGAAATTGCAATGCTTCGATCGATCTCCCTTGTCTTGTGGGAGCTCTCACGGCCTTTGCAGCGCCTAGTTATCTTGTATTGCGTAGAGCACGTTTGCGCGGGAGGTGTTGAGTGGTGTGTACTCCCGGTAGGCTCAGGGGGCCCGGTCCATGAGGCGGTCTTGCTGGCGTGGATTGTTTTGGTGTTCCTCCTGCCGTCGCGGGGCTGGCTCTTCTCTCTTCCTCTTCACTCCTTCAAACTATCGGCAATGGGCCTCAATCACTTCTACAGCCGCAATCGATGCTTCGACCCTGTGCACAAGATTGGCATAACTAGGGATCATCTCCCTCATCAGGGCGGAGTCCTCCAAGGAAGTCTGCTCGCAGAAGTTCAGGGTCCACACTAGGGATCTGTCGGACCTCAGTGGTAAACCGGCGGAAGAATTCCTTAAGGGTTTCTCCTTCACTTTGTTGAATCCCTGAGAGATGGGATGGGACCTTGACTATCCTCCGGTTGGCGATGAAGTGATTGAGGAACTGCTGAGTTAGCTCAGCGAATCTCTTGATGGTCCCCTCCTGAAGGAAGTGGAACTACGGCCTAGCTTGGCACTTTAGTGTGGACGGAAACACCTGACAGAGTAACTGATCGGGAACGTTGTAGATGCGGAGGAAGATAGAGAAGTGGTTCATGTGCTCTAGGGGGTCTTCCGTCCCATCATAGGACTCAATGCTCGGAAGCTTGAATCCCACTGGGATCGGGTGTGCCAAGACCTCAGGCGCCAGTGGTGAACCATTGCGGATGGGGCGGTGGATGTGCGTGTCTAGACGACCACCATGGTCGTACTCCTCTGCTATCAGCTCTCTTATCACTTCTCAGGTTAACCTTCTTACGAGGTTCTCGGAGGCGCCCGCCCTCTAGCAGTGATGTTGCGGGCCATTTTCAGCGGACCTGGCTAGACGGGCGGGATGTGCGGTGCTAGCTGCTTCTATAGGGCGTGATCTGAATGTGGAGGAGGCATATTAACAGGTGTGGGCGGGGGGGGAGAGCCTAAGCTGCTCCCAAGTTTCTTAAGAGTCAGTATTTCATCTTGCCTCCCCTCCATCTGGACGACACGCCCTACCAATACATTTACGGGCGCGATCACAGTCTCCTCCAGTCGAGGTGCACTAATGAGGGAGTGGTAAGGATTGGGGTGGACGCATCCTTCTCAGACCGATCCTTGGGTCGTGTGGGTGCTTCTTCTTGCCATGATCTCCAGTCACGAGTATCGTTGTGCAAAGGATACTATCTTCAAGATCTTCTCTGAATGTTGGGAATTCTTTCCCACAGACGGCGCCAAACTGTCGGGGCTCAGTCAAGGCTCCTAAAACTGGAATGGATTTAGACTGTCTTAGCCCGGGAGCGGTCGAGTGCGCAAATAGTCAATGAGAAAGGAGACGGCTGGCAAGACAAATTTTTAACGTGAAAAACCCTGAAAATGGGTGAAAACCCACGTGGTCGGGGATGTGTCGATCAAACTTCCTCTATCAGTTGTTACTGTAAAAAGCTTTATAAAGAATGCGAGGGCGACAGGCCGCTCCTCGTTACAACTTGAAGGGAAAGATGGAGAGATGTGTTTGAAGAGTGACGGGTCACCGCTCGCGAAGCTAAGTCGTTTACTTTATTGCGGTGGGGAGCACCGTGCTCTGGAAACTTGAGCGGCCTGTCTTGCGCGTCTGGGCGCATGTGGCTTGTCTCTTGTTGTTCGGGGTAAAGCTCGGAGTTGGGATTGTTGTTGACTTGAAGTCGCTGAATTTTGAGCGCATTGCGCGGGGATGCTTGTTGTGGCGAGAAGCGTGCGCACGGAACGGAACGGACACAGGAGCGCTCGAAGATAGATGAAGATCTTCGTAGAACGAAGGAGATTCCTAGTGGAGCTCTCACGCACGTAGAAGTCAGGAGAAGAGGTGGAAATGAAGGATAGCATGGGGTCCTATTTATAGGCTCAGGGGTGGTTATACAGTTATTTGCAGACCATAACCACCATTTTTACAAATTGTAGACCGATTCTATAAAGTTTATGTCGCGTGTTTTTATAGTATTACTTCGTGCAGATCCGTATAGTTATTCGTACCCACCATTGGGAGGTTACGTCGGTGGTTATGCGGGTGTTTACCCGTATATCGGATGGCGAAGAAGGATCGACCGGCGATGGTGGCCGATGACAAGTCCCTATAGCGGGAGGCCACCCGGGCAGGAGGGAGCGGCGTCCGGCGAGGGCCGGCCGCGAGCAATCATGGTTGGGGCACGCGGCCACGAGGGCACGATCGCGGCCGCGAGGGCTCGGCCGCGGGCGTGCCGTCCAGGAAACCGGTCACGTTTCATGGTCGTGGCCACGCGGAGGCCGAAAGGTCGGTCGCGGGTGTGCGGGCGCGCACCTGTTCATGGTCCTCGCGGCAGTGGGCGAGTGGCCGCGAGGCTCGCGACCACGGGTGCACGGCCATGGCCGGCCTCCCCGGCCACGATCCTTGCGACCGGCCTCACCAGTTGCAAGTCTCGCGACCGCGGGCGCAGCCGGCCACGGGGCGCGACGACGGCCGACTGAGAGGCCAGTCGCAGTCTCTCGTGGTCGCATGTATGAGGCCGTGAGGAGATTCGGCTGTCGGCTGACGACGGTTGGCGTGACGGCGGATCCAGTGTGTGGATCGCGCGCATGGTGGCTTCGGCAGTTGGCGTGTGGATCGCGCGTGCGGATCGCGAGCGCGACATTTTCTTCGTAACCTCACAGTAAGTTGGTGGGGGATATGGGAATTCCGGTTATTTGCAGCATAGAATTCCTATAAATTGAGAGAGACCTCATCAAACATAGATACATATCGATATATATATATATATATATATATGTATATATATATATATATATATATATATATATATATATATATATATATATATATGTATGTATGTATGTGTGTATATATATATATACTAGCATCTTCGAACGTAACCTCCCAATGGTACTGGAATTCTATGCTGCAAATAACCGGAATTCCCGCCGGGGGGCGCCGGGCAGCGACGCATCGCGAACCCGCCGGGGGGCGCCGGGCAGGCCGCCGGCAGCTCCTCCGCCGGCGACAGAGGAGGGGCTCGGGACGGGCGGGAGGAAGGGGGTGATATCGGGGTAAATCCCTGAATGAACAGTACCGGGTTTTGAGAATTTTTTATGTGCAGGCCTATATCTATGAATCCAATGGCCAGAAATGATTTTGTGGAGAACGGACGGTCCAGATGAGTTTCATGGTGTGCTTTGAGATATGCTTATTGTTTTATATGATAAAGATATATATATATATATAAATATATTCTATATTAAAAGAAAAAAACATCATTTGATTAAACATTAAACTTTCTGATTTTACCACCTCTTTATTACAAAAAATTCAATCTCATTAATTTGTGTATTTTTAATTACAAAATATGTGCTCGCATATAAATAAAATCTCTTACCTAAAATAAAAATGTGCTCTCCCCGCCGCTCACAACCCCCAATGCATAAGACAAAAATGAGTCACAGGCAAAGTATAGCGTTTGGGGGTTTGCAAGCGGCGGGAGCGCCGTCATGCCAGGGCAATGTCGTGGTTGAAGTACTGTAATTCTCACCTAGTCATCAAGAAAACAGTAGAACTCCATATATGCAAGATGTTGGGTTTATTCATCCCAGCCGTGGGATCAGTAGGACAAAGAGACCAAACTTTAGTCCAACACATTCTAAAATCTGTTTTTGATCGTGTAAGATTACATCTAAAGTAATAGAAGAAAGCAGCTAACCTTCTTGGACCTCTCTATAGCTTGATCAGTTTCATTCATCATTCTATTTCCAGTATCCATTAGTTGTTGGTTGTTCATAGCTGTGAAAGACGGTACTTCATAAAATTATCATCATAGTCATTACCATTATGCAACTATTTGATAACAGTCATATGAATCCTTATTCTCCATAGGTAATATTTTCCTCCATAGGTAATATTTTCGAAGGAATACACATTTTAGCTTTTACCATTATATGTTTATGAACTACGTAAATTACTTAAAATATCCAAGGAATACATAGATCTTTGTGTGAGTACTAACCATTTGAATTAAAATGATTTCCTTCAAAAGAGATTAACATAGAACTACGCTGGTTTTCTTTCATTAGATAGCAGAAAAGTGGGTAAAGGCAAACACCTACTTGAAAATTTATAGATTATACCTATGCAAGACATAAAATCAACTATGCATCCAAAACTTTCACGAAAGAAAAGAAATTGTTGGGTAAGAAAAAAATTAAAAGAAGAAAATCAAGTAAAAATAAAATTGCTCTCCAAAATGAGAGAAGTGTGTGCATATGTGGGCGCAAGTCTCTCTCTCTCTCTCTCTCTCTCTCTCTCTAAAGTATGGATCTATTGTAATATAAAGTATTGATTAAATATAAAGTATTGATCTATTGTAAATATGTATTTAGCCTGGTCATGCCTTGCACCCGTCTCTCTAACAAAGTGAATTTTATCTCAACATGTCTACTCTGTGCATTGAAAAGATGATTAGTTGTCATGTAAGTAGACCGATGTCATCACACCGTACTAAGGGTGGAAATTTCAGAAAACTGTCACAGGTGGTGTAGGGCCCACCTCATGCAGACACGGGTACAAGAACTGAACGGATTTATCCAAACCTAACAAATCTATAAGCATGTGATCTTGCATGAATATAAACAGGGAATTATACGTTTTGGATCCACTAAATCCTCGATACATCAAAAAAGTGCTTAGTTTGTGAAACCAAGCTCTATGAGTTTATTTCAATCTACTACTACAAATGAGTTAAGATGCAACAAAATTATAAGACATGTGAAAAATAAAGATAACATGACGCACTCAATCCTTGAGCAGCTTCGTGCATCACTGATACATCGGATAACAATGTGAGTCCATAACATCATTCTAGTTGGAATCCAGCTTGTGCCCGTGTCCGATAACAATGTGTGTGGCGAGGGTTCCACACTAAGGCCTTTGCCAAAAAATTATGGAAGATAACGTGAATCCTGTCTCAAATGATAGCTCCAATTGATAGGTCACTTCATCAATTCGTTGTATCACACAAAAGGCCTTGTAGTATTTGGGACCCAATTTGTTGTATAGGGTCATGGTGGCCGACATTTGGTGGTAAGGATGGCATTTCAACCATACCCAGTCATGTATGACAAAGGAAAGCTCGTGGTGGCCACAGTTGTATGTGATCTCCATTCGAACATGGGCATGGAAGACGTGCTCCCGAGTGATCATCGGGACTAGGTCACGGTCAACAGCCTCGATGTGGGGGGTGCCACCACTATATGACAACAGTCAAGAAGGATCCCTCCTATATATATGAATCGGGATGGTGTACTCTACAGGGCAGTGTGGTAAGACGTGTTATAGAAGTACTCCACACATGGAAGCCAATGAGCTCAGTCCTTAGAGAGATCTCATATGATGCAGCATAAGTACATCTCCATAGTGCGGTTGACCACATCGGTTTGCCCATCCGACTATGGGTGATATGCTAAGGAAAAGGCAAGCTTGGTGTCACTAAAAGTGAACAGCTCCTCCTGGAACCGGCAGGTGAACTGTTATTGGTTAATCCATATCATGTTGATATCTCATCGGAGACGATAGCCTAAGGTTGAGATAACGTTGGGAAGATACTATGGAGCCGAACTTGTGCCTGCCTAAGCAGAGTGTGCTAAGGTAAGAGAGAGAAAGAAATTATAATTGCATTCAAAGGACAAGAAATAGATTAGATATTTGATTCCCTTCATTCAAACATCCCAATACATTTAATAGGCATACATGACAATAATGATTCCTAACAACTCTTAGCAACTAACAACATCTTAATGACTCATCACTTAATTAATACATAAAAAGACAATTTGAAATAATCATAAACACAATTGACAAGAAAATAACTTAGGGTTCATTTGGTGAGCAGGAATTTGGTTTTTGGAATTGGCTTTGAATTCCAGAAAGTCAATTCTGTTGTTTAGCGTGTTAGAATTGAGCGGGTATTGGCTTTATACTAAAATTTTAAAACCAAAAAACTTACCTATTGTCATCGGTTGTACGGGATTTTGCTCTCCCCCGATTGATCCCGGGAAAGCATCTCCTTGTCAAGGTTATTTTTTTCAATCGCGTCGATGAGGAGTTACAGGGATTACAAGGCGAATCTCATGGCGGCGAAGAGGGGTTACGACCATGGCGAAGAGGAGTGTCGGGGATTTCACGGCGGCGGATCTCAATCGACAAATTTCTTCCACCACCTTCTTTTGTGGTCGGGTTCATTCGAACCCGATAATCTCAATGCTCATCCTCTCCAGCCAGTTCCATCATCTGGATTTGTTTTTTTATGTTTGCAATCTTTGTGTATTATAAATGTCGATTCACTCATACACTTCACTACTGGGCTAGATTTTGGAATTTATTCATAGCCATGGAGGTAGAAAGAGGTTTCTTTTCTCTCCATCCTAACTATTCTCCATCCATGGAGGTAGAAAGAGATTTTGATATTTAGGACTAGAGGTTACTTTTCCCTCCAACCAAATTATTTTGATAATTCAATTCCAGAAAGACAATTTCATTGTGCAACCGAACAACTTTTATGTATCAATTTCAATTATATTCACCGAATTCCATCCTGCAGCCGAATAATAGAATTGATTTTTTGCACAAAGCCAATTCCAGAAAGCCAAATCATGCATGTTGAACGGACCCTTAAAGATAACTAGGCATGAAGCCCATAACATCACGCTCGCCTTCTAAAATGAGTTTCTCCTCAAACTTAGAAGCATATCAAATTCTTGTGTCAGATTCACCCAATGCCGTCTCCGTCAGAGTCATTGATGTCCAGGCAGAACAGTCATTTGCAGTAATGACAGTGAGCACAGTGCAACAGTCAAACATTTATGTACGAGACAGACATCAAATTCGTCGGGGTTGGTTATGTTGGGTTTTTATGAGAGACACATCACATGTGCGCAGCGGAATAAGGAATCAAGAAAACCCAAAGAGAAATGGATCTTGCGATAAACATTGATCAAGAAGTAAAAAAAACTTTATATAAAAGTATATCTTATCGGGATTGAGTCACTACTCAACCAAGGTGGTCCAAGAAAATCCGATGAACACTTGCGGCTGGAGTTCCAAGTGTAAAGTATATCAACGCCTCTATGGGTATCCACACGAGCAAGAAGAACCCTTAAAGTCTTGTCACACAAGATCGAGCTTGGAAGAAGGAATGTCATCAACGTCTCCACGGATTGCTAAATCCGTTAAAGGAGAGGCGGCGGTGACAAAGACGAAGCTTAGGAAACACTTTCCCGGCGACGGCAATGGATCGGAATGGTTCGCGGCATGGAGCAGCGGATGTGCCTTCTAGGTTGCGGAATAGTTCTATCGGGAAGAAGAAGTTGCCACACTCTCGATCTGGATCGATTAGGTCAAGCCCACCAAGATAACATTTATCTCATCTATTTATACTCGAAGACTGAAATAGCCGTTACCGCAAACCAGACCGAAATCGGACTTAAAGAATCAAACCGGAGTTTACAGCATTCGTCGAGATGACACGTGTATATACGACGAATCAAGGATCCATTCATTAAGACAACAAGAGAATACTCGACGAATTCTGACATATCAGTTTGTCTAAACATCAAGAGAATACTTGACAAATCCAAGTCCAATTTGTCGAAACATTAAGAGAATACTCGACGAATCCAAGTCCAATTCGGCAAAATGTCAAGAGACCTCTCGACGAATTCAGACAGATTCCTCGAAATATCAAGATACCTTTCGACGAATTACCCTTGAGTCTTTCGACAACTTACCAGGTCATCTATATTCACAATATAGTTCTCGGGCTGAAAAACCTCCAAATCCAAAATGTCATAAGCTTGGTCTTTCACTCATATCACATATGAGCAATGTCAACACAAACCTTTACATCTTCTCCAATACTCTTATGTGCGACCTCATGGGCTCATAATGCGCTGGCAGTGAGTACCTGTTTGACCACTTCTATGTCACAATGGTAACGCTAACAGGTTACCCTTAATTCTTCCGGCATGATTCCCCGAAAAGGCACCTATCATTGTATAGTCAATATGATCCTGATGTAGTCGATGTTTGCACAGTCTATCCAAACTCATAGTTGTAACTAAATATCTTGGCACAACAAACTTGATGACTAGACGCAGTCGTAAAGATGGTGACTACTACTCAGGTTGTATCAACGTAACATGAGCTAGGAGACTTGAAATTGTTCCAGATATGCGTCTACAGATCAAGTTTGTCGTAATGTGATTAGCACACCGAAAAGATTGCTTTGGAGGGGGGATTGAATCATTGCATAACCCTTAAAATTCTTCTCAAGACATCCCTGATTTTTCGATTTGCAAACGGGCAAACCAAAGTCGTGTTAAACCCATAAGGTGGAAGGATGTCAAAGGTATTAGTGTCTACTGATGATCAAAAATTACTCACCTGGTGAGCCAGCCCAATGAATCTTCCATCCCATCATAGGATGGGAATTCCAACTTGGTTCAGCGGGAAGCAATATTAGTTCCATGGTGTACATAGCTCAGGGAATCAATGCATATAAGGAGTGGCAGTGGTTCCTAGCTACTACTAGCGTGATTACGTACTAGTCTGAAATAGCTTTGCTTTCTAAACTTCGAAGATCTCTAGTTAGTTATCCGCTGATATATTGTTGTATGTGCTCTTTGTGGTAGGGTATGTAAAGTATTGAAAACCTTATTCTTTAGAATACCGCACTAGCTAGACTCTGTATACGAAAGACGAAGGAAAGCAATGCGAGATCACGACATAGACTAGAGTAGAGTATCCCCAAAACAGGTGAGATACTATGTGATACTTCCTTTTCTACTAAAAAGAAGTACGTCTGCTTCTTAAGAAGGTTAGGGGGCGGGGCTACGCCGGTCTCGCAACTTCTATTTTACTAGGATGTGTACCTCGTTGGAGGTCTTCAAGTCAAGCACAAGATGAAGAAAGTTTCATATAATCTGACCGAAGAAGCTCCATCGAATAGCCGAGTGGGATGCTCGGGACGCCTCCTTGAAATGAAATTGGGCTATTGTGATCGTTCAAAGATCACTCTTTGGCCTTTAGATGCCCCTTTCATATCGTGGATTTAGTACGCCCCGCCAAAACGACTCTGAAACAAGGTGCGACTTTCTGAATCGACTCAGAAAGTGTGACAGAGAGGCTGGATGGAATGAAGGTGGTTGTGGTAGATTCACTGGGTGCTCATTAAGCAGCTGCAATAAGCTATTGCAAACTTTGAAGCATTGCAGGCTTTGAAGAGTCGACGACTGTTGCTTACTTTTGCATATATATGCAAAAATCTCCCCCTTGCTTAGGCAAGATTTCCATTAGGGAGATAGGCGTTGTAGAAACCCTAAGCTTTCCCTTCTCTAGTCTTTCTTCTATGATTCAAATCTTTCAATTACAAGATGATGACGGGATGAGCCTTGTGCTGTTGGAAAGATCCCAATCGGTCATACATAGCTCTCGAGCTCATTGGGTGAGCTCCAGAACTTCTTCTTTCTATACCTATATTAGAAAGAGAATATATGGAGCCTGAGATTTCCCTTCTATCTGCCTTCTTGATCGTATCGGGTTCTTTCTTGACAGGCGCCTCTCGGTGAAATTGAAACTCTTTCTAAGACCGGGGAAAGGGCACTTCCTTTTTATGAGCTCGACCAGAGGGAGAGGTTAGATTCCTCTTTTATGTATTCTTCGCAGTATCGACCTTCCGTCTTAATCCAACGAGAATATCTGACTTCCTCTTCACAATCCTGGATGCCCAAAGTCTTATGACCGATGGCTCGGGAAAGTAGTGAATGCTTCTGGGCCAGCCGGAGAGGAGCGACAAAACCTAAATAGCTTGCTCGCGGGTTCGGAGATGCTCGAGGAAAAAAAAGCACCGGCCAGGCCAGACAGGATACTCCTTTCATTCTCACTGGATATTGTCAGAAATCAGTCTGGAAAGCGCAGATCTGTATCTCACCCTAAAGCTTCATTATGTGTTTCAAGGTTGTTCTTAGTCCCGCTAAGGGAGATCGAACTAATATGGTCTCTTCGGATCCTTTCCTCACTTAAATAAATTCATTCTAGAGGACTGACTCTCAAGTCCGGAATAGCGATATCGATCTGGCTTAGCTTAGTTGCACTCATTCCTCTATCGGGAGAGGGCTAGCTACCGACTTGACTGAAGAACGAAAGAGGGAGATCCCCCGCCTACAGGACCCTAGCGCACTCCCGCCACCCGCTCCTTCCGATGATGTACCCGAGGAGTTTTTCCTTAGACGACTAGTAGGACTGCCTTGAAGGCAGCTTTGAATGATAGCAAAAGATGCCAATGCGCATCCAACCCCTTACCCTCGCTACAAGACTTGGCTAGAAAGAGAAGAAAGCTTCCAAGGGGTGAATCGAAAGCAAACACAGCCTTTTCACTCGATACAATAGACATTGAGACAGACATAATGGAAGACTTGGAATGAAGTCTGTCGGGGGGCTCCGAGTACTATTACACCAACTTCAAATGAGACAGGCATCGATTCGTTAGAAGAGAAAGCATTCTCCTTACACAATAACATAACGGGGACGTTCCCAGGTGTTTGGGATCCTGTAACGCCCCAAAATTTGAAAGAGGGATGAACAGCGTCGAGAGCCAAATTTGGGTCTTGGTAAGGGTCACACGGCCGGGGAGACGGGCGTGTCCATGGCCGTCTCGTGCTCGGGTTCGTCGAGAGCCCGGGAAGTCGACGATTTTCGCTCGACGAAGTGTCAAGAGAGGGAACACGGCCTAGGACACGGGCGTGTCAATGGCCGTGTCGTGCTCGGGTTCGATGGAGAACTCGGGTGGTCGACGAACTGCGCTCGACGAAATGTCGAGGCAGTGAACACGGCTTGGGACACGGGCGTGTCCAAGGCCGTGTCGCGCGCGTGTTCGACGAATTTTTTTCCGCGAAGTCGACGATCGTCGAGACTTCGAACACGGCCTGAGACACAGGCGTGTCCCAGGTCGTGTCCTGCTCGGGTGGTGAGTCGGGCCGTGTAAGGGGATTGAACACGGCCTGGAGCGTGTTCCGGCGAGACTAGTCCCCTTTTGTGAGACTGACGAGAACGCCAAGCATGGGGCAAGCCCGGGCAATGAGGTCACGAGCGAGTGGGGTCCAGCAAGGCTTCTTAGAATCGGTCAGTGTGTTAGACGGAATCCTGACATGAGAAGTCAGAGCTTGCAGGCAAGCCCGGGTCTAAGACAATGAGCGGGTGGGGCCTTGGCAAGAGTTCCGTGTGGCGGCTTGTATGTCGTTGGGGGAATTGCAGTACCCCCTTTTGTTTGAGGCTTAATGCCAATGGGGAAATGATGAGTACCCAGATGATGTGATGATGTGCTAGATGCATACGCGATAGGGTGCCTTGGGTGAAGCCCGGGTTTTGCATACATGTTGCATAGTAGGCCCCTTTTTTTATATGCTCAACAGTAGAGAAGTGCATGTTGTTTGAGACATCCAAGCATGTTCTTTAGTGCTTTACTTGTTTATGTATATTGTATACGAAGTGCTGACTTGCAGGTTGGAGGGGTACCCCGGGGTCCGTTAGGGGAGGCCGGGAGGAGATGTGTATGTTACACAGTTTGAGGTCAGTCTTTGCTGACCCACGTTACAACCAAATTTTTACAGGGCAAGGATCGCAAGCAGGAGCTAGCTTGCCGGCCAAAAAGGCCTAAGCCTCATGAAGTGTTACCAGCTTTGCATTAGCTCTACTTTTGTGATATTGTATGTTTGATGCTTTCGACTTCCGGCTTGCATGCCGAGGAAGCTTAGGAGTGCCTTTGCACTTTGATGTGTTATGTATTGATAGAGTTTTGGACTCTCTTTTGTTGTAAGGTCATAAGGCCGTTTCGATACTCATGTGTATGTGGATAACTTCTAGTCTTGGTTGATGTTTCCGTTGTGGTTTGATTATGAGTTTTGAGATTTGGTAGTTATATCATCTTATAATACTACTGTGGCGTCGGTATTTTGTGGGGCCCCGGCCGGACCCATATTATACGGTCATTACAAGGGAGGTGTTACAATTTGGTATCAAAGCCAGTTAGATTCAAGGTCAGTGCGTATAGAAGTTATCCACATAAGATTAATGTGTGATCGTGAGTGTCCTTATGTTTGAGTCTTGCGATTAGAGACTGATTCATTGTTTTCTTGCTTTTCTTAAGAGTGCAAGCAACGAGGCGGGTACGTCGAGACCAAGAGAAGAGCTTTTGGCGAGCAGCGCCACTGCTCAAGGTCCGTTGGGCATGGGTGTAAACCCGGTCGACTTCTGTCGCATGCTTGCAGAAGCAATGGTGGCAGCCCAAGCTGCAGCGACAGCTCAGGTAGCAACCCCTGCTACACCGGATACGGCGACGACCGTGCCGGGCGGAGAAGCCAGCCGAGCAGAGCCTTTGGCAGAAAAAGTGGTGGTCGGGCATGGAGACCGGCAGATGAAGTATTTTCTGAGCTTCCATCCCCCGACGTTCAAGGGAGTCGGTACTCCGACTGATGCGGAGGATTGGTGGGCACGGATTCAAGAGCTTTTGAGGGCGGCAGAGACGCCAGAGGAGAAAAAATCTGAGTTTGCGGCCTTCATGTTGGAGGGAGACGCAAAGTTGTGGTGGGTGAGGCATAGCGGCCGCCAGTTTCCTGGACGCACCCCATCCATGGAAGAGTTTGGGAATGTTTTCCTGAAGAAGTACATTCCTGTTTCAACGAGGTTGGCCCTGCAGAGGCAATTTCTGCACTTGATGCAGCGAGATAAGACGGTGGACGAGTATGTTCAGGAGTTCACTCATTTGGGTCGTTATGCAGGAACAACAATGGCAGATGATGAAGAGAGGGATAACCTCTTCTACCAGAGGCTGAGGGAGAATCTAAGACAACCCCTCATTGTCATGAAGAGAGTTGGTTTCAATGAGCTAGTTAAGGATGTCAGGACGTTGGAGAGTGATCTAGAGCGAAGCCAACGTCGTAAGGGTTTTGCGCCCAAGCAAGGAGAAGGGAAGTCTTCTCAATCCCAAGGAAAGTCTGAAGGGAATAGATGGAGGAAGAAGCCTCGCTCTAAGGGGCAAGTGGACGTCTGGAGGGTCTCACTCTAAGGGGCCACCGACGTGCTTCAACTGTGGTAAGGTGGGGCACATTGCTCGTTTTTGTAACCAAGGAGGTACGGAGCAGGAGGCAAGGCAGGAGCAGAATGTGTGCTCCGGCCCCAGTGCCGCAGAAAAAGGGAAGATGGCGGAGTCTAGCGCTTCTCGGTTCCAACCGGTGCAACCAAGGGCTTACAACCTTGGACAACAGGAAGCGATCCGCCAACCCGATGTGGTGACAGGTATGAGGAAGTTTAAGTTTAACCTTGTGCTTCATACTTTTAGACCGTTATGATTGATGTCTATGTTTTAGGCTTTGTGTTAGTTTCCGGATACCCCGCTAGGATATTGTTTGATACGGGAGCGTCACACTCCTTTCTTGCGGAAAGCTTCATCCGGAGGATTGGAGTTGAGTCGTTTTCGGCGGACGCGGAGCTGAAGGTGCGCATGCCCAATGGGTCATCCATGACCACCGGGAAGAAAGGGCGCATTTGTTGGGAGCTAAGCGGAGTTGACTTCGTGTTGATAGCAGCGGTCCTACCGTTAGTCGAGTTTGATGTGATTTTGGGAATGGACTGACTAGCGGAGCAGCGTGTCAATATTGATTGTCTATCCAAGGTGGTGACCCTAAGAAGCGAAGGGTAGACGGAAGTCAAGTTTGAGGGCCTTAATGGAGTGGCTTGTTCCCTGATTTCGGCCTTGCAGATGGCGCGGGCGGTTAACCAGGGTGGAGTAGCACTTGTAGCGTTATTGGAGGTTCGCCTTTCCAAGTTATCACTTGGGGAAGTGTCAGTGGTGGCAGAGTTCGAGGATGTGTTTCTTGAAGATCTTCCTGGAGCACCTCCTCGGCGGGAGATTGATTTTTCAATTGAGTTAGTGTCAGAGGCACGACCGGTGTCACGTCCTCCATTTAGGATGGCACCGAAAGAGTTGGTTGAGCTCAAGGTGCAGTTGCAGGAACTGTTGGAGCAGGGGTATATTAGACCCAGTTCTTCACCGTGAAGCGTGTCGGTGTTGTTCGTAAAGAAGAAAGATGGTAGTATGCAGTTGTGCATAGACTACCGAGAGTTGAATAAATTGACTGTCAAGAATAAGTATCTGATTCCTCAGATAGACGACCTGTTCGACCAGTTGGTGGGGTTGGTGGTGTATTCGAAGTTGAACTTAAAGTCAGGATACTATCAGTTGCGAATTTGAGACGAGGACATACCCAAGATAGCGTTTGGTACGAGGTATGGTCATTTTGAGTTCTCGGCGATGTCGTTCGGGCTGACGAACGCACCATCCGTATTCATGGATTTGATGAATCGAGTATTTCGGAAATACTTGGACTCTTTTGTAGTTGTCTTTATTGACGACATCTTAGTGTATTCCAAATCGGAGGTGGAACATGAGACTCACTTGAGAGTAATCTTGCAAGTGTTGAGAGAGAACCAGCTTTATGCAAAGTTCTCGAAATGCGAGTTCTGCCTAGAGAATGTGGCATTTTTAGGTCATGTGATTAGTGGAGATAGGGTGGTGGTAGATCCAACAAAAGTGGAGGTCATCAAAGATTGGCCAGTTTTGAGAACCGTGGCGGAAGTCCGAAGTTTTCTTGGACTAGCCGGGTATTATAGGAGATTCGTAGAAAACTTTTCGCGGATAGTTCTACCCTCACCTCACTAACTCGTAAGGATCAGAAGTTTGTGTGGACTCAGGAGTGCAGTCAAGCATTCGAGACACTGAAGGAAAGACTGATGACGGCTTCAATCCTAAGTCTACCGAAAGGGACTAAAGGATTCCAAATTTTCAGTGACGCATCAGAATGCGGTTTGGGTTGCGTTTTGGTGCAACATGGCAGTGTGATAGCCTTTGGGTCTAGGCAGCTAAAGCCTCATGAGAGGAATTACCCCGTTCATGACTTGGAATTGGCGGCGGTAATTTTTGCATTGAAAATATGGCGACACTATGTTTACGGTGCGAAGGTGGAGATATTCACGGATCATAAAAGCCTGAAGTATCTCCTAGATCAAAAGGACTTGATTATGCGGCAGCGCAGGTGGGTCGAGTTCCTTGGAGACTACGAGGTGGCGATTCAGTATACGCCAGGAAAAGCAAATGTGGTGGCAGATGCCTTGAGTAGAAAATACTCGGGGAAGGGGAATTGGATCAAAGCTCATGATGAGCGGTTGGTGCAGGACTGGGAGTCCCTCGGCTTGGAGTGCGTAGCAAGGGGCGAGTCTAGCGTGGCTCGGTTGAACTGGATTGAAATGCAGAACGACTTGTCCGATCATATTCGGGAAGCGACTCGTTTGGATGTGGAGTTTCAACCATACGTGGTGGAAGCTTAAAAGGGCGAGAGTAGCGCCTAGGAGATAATTGATGGGATTCTGAGGAAGGACGGAAGGATTTGTGTACCGCAGTTCGGCAAGTTCCGTGAGGAGTTAATGTTTGAGGCTCACTTTACAAAGTACTCCATTCACCCGGGCAGTACAAAGATGTACTTGGATATGAAGAAATCCTTTTGGTGGCCTGCACTGAAGCGGGACATAGCTTTGTACGTGAATCGATGTCAAACTTGTGCCTTGGTGAAGGCCGAGTGTCAGAAGTCGGGCGGGTTCCTGAAGCCTCTTCCTATTCCCGAGTGGAAATTTGATGACATCTTCATGGATTTTGTGCATGGATTACCTAGATCGCAGCAGGGTAACGACGCGATTTGGGTGATTGTGGATCGCTTAACCAAAGTGGCTCACTTCATCCCAAATCGGAAGGAGGACAGCGTCGAGAAGCTGGTGGAGTTGTATGTTCGCAACATTGTGCGACTACATGGGATTCCTAAAAGTATAGTCGGCGATCGTGACGGACGTTTCACGTCCAAGGACTGGAGGTTGGTTCAGAAGAGTCTGGGCACGAAGCTAAAGTTCAGTACGGCTTTCCATCCTCAAACTGACGGACAAACCGAAAGAACGAACCGTACTATGGAGGATATGCTGAGAATGTGCATTCTTGACTTCGACAAGAAGTGGGAGGATCACCTCTTCATGCTGGAGTTCGCGGTAGGCGATTGGGTCTATTTAAAGATCAAAACGTTCAAAGGCGTTTCACGGATTCGCCGACTCAAGAAGTTGAGTCCAAGGTTTTTGGGACCTTTCGAGGTTGTTGAACGGGTGGGAGAAGCAGCGTACCGATTGGTGTTGTCCGCAGAGCTGAGTGAATTACACGACGTTTTCCATGTATCCGTCTTGAGGAAAGCCTTGGTAGAGGCTAGTGTGGTGATCGAATCGGCATCGGTGCCGATATAGGAAGACTTGAGGACGCGAGTTCGTCCAATTGCTATCGAGGATTCAGAAATTCGGCATTTGCGGAACAAAGAGGTCAAACTCGTAAAAGTCCGATGGAACAACTGCGGTCTTGAGTAGCTCTCTTGGGAGCGAGAACAGACCATGCTGGAGGAGTATCCAGAGCTTTTTCGTTCAGGTATCATTTAAGTTTTGTGTACCCCTTTTTGCTTTCTGTAATTTCGAGACGAAATTCTTTTAAGCAGGGGAGAGTTGTAACGCCCCAAAATTCGAAAGAGGGATGAACAGCGTCGAGAGCCAAGTTTGGGTTGTGGTAAGGGTCACACGGTCGGGGACACGGGCGTGTCCATGGTCGTGTCGTGCTCGGGTTCGTCGAGAGCCCGGGAAGTCGACGATTTTCGCTCGACGAAGTGTCAAGAGAGGGAACACGGCCTAGGACACGGGCGTGTCCATGGCCGTGTCGTGCTCGGGTTCGATGGAGAACTCGGGTGGTCGACGAACTGCGCTCGACGAAATGTCGAGGCAGTGAACACGGCTTGGGACACGGGCGTGTCCAAGGCCGTGTCCAAGGCCGTGTCACGCGCGTGTTCGACGAATTTTTTTTCCCGAAGTCAACGAAAAGGCAGTCGACGATCGTCGAGACTTCGAACACGGCCTGAGACACGGGCGTGTCCCAGACCGTGTCCTGCTCGGGTGGTGAGCCGGGCCGTGTAAGGGGATTGAACACGGCCTGGAGCCCAGGCGTGTTCGGCCTGACACGGGCGTGTCAATTTCGACACGGGCGTGTCGGTTACCCGTGTTCTTCTCGGGTGGTTTTTGATCCTGTGTCGATGGAGGAACACGCCCAGCAACACGGGCGTGTACTGTGTGACACGGGTTTGTCATGTTCGACACGGGCGTGTCCAGTGCCCGTGTCCTGTTCTGGGTGCGACGGTTTCGGCGTCGATTGAGGCACACGGCCTTGGACACATGCGTGTCGCAAGCCGTGTTCGGCCCAGGTGTTTTGATTTTCAGTTCGGATCGTGGCCGTTCGTTTCCTTCTTTTGGGATCTGATGGTCCAGGGTTGTCCTTGCTGAGTTAAGTCCGGGAATAGGGTTTGGGAACCCTCATTCTTCATCAAGTACTCTCTTTCTAAGATCTAGAGAGAAGGGAGAGCAAGGAAGGGGGTGAAGGAGAGATCCGGCTGCCGGAGAAGCTTCGGTGCTCCAAATCGTGAGGCGAGTCCAGATCCGTGGAGGCAAGACCGTTGCGAAGGTTTTCATCCGGCTAAGTTTCCATGGCTAGGAAGAGGGGTCGGAAGGTAACGACACTTCTTCTCTTGGTTTTAGTATGCGTGTTTAGCATCTTTCACTTTCTAGTTTTTGGGCATCAAACTCTCAAATGAGAGGGGTTTGGGTCGTCGTGGTTCAAGAGAAACCTCTGGGTCGATTGAGTCCGTCCCCGGCATGTTTTTGCATTAGAGATCCGCTCCGTTAGTGGATTAGGCATGGTGGGTGAAGTCGTGGTCGCGACCGTTAGTCCGACTCCGTGATGTTGCATACGAGCTTTAGGGATTTTGTAGAAATCCGTTGCGGCAAGATGTCGTTTGTGATGTTTGTGTTTTTTGCCTTTTCTCGAGTAAGTACGTGTAGCCGGAACCGGACAAGGTTAGCTCCGCAATGGCGGTAGATGGTTTCCTTGGTGGACAAGGTTAGCTCCGCATTGGCGGTAGATGGTTTCCTTGGTGAGCGGGGACGTTGCAGTACAAATGAGGGATTAGGGTGGAAATGATATTGGATTGTGATGTGTTAAGGTGTGGCTTTGTCCCTGTGGTCGGTTGGCTATCCCGTGACGTGCAAGTCATGTGTGGAGAGTGTCCCGGCGAGACTAGTCCCCTTCTGTGAGACTGACGAGAACGCCAAGCATGAGGCAAGCCCGGGCAATGAGGTCATGAACGGGTGGGGTCCAGCAAGACTTCTTAGAATCGGTCAGTGTGTTAGACGGAATCCTGACATGAGAAGTCAGAGCTTGCAGGCAAGCCCGGGTCTAAGACCATGAGCGGGTGGGGCCTTGGCAAGAGTTTCGTGTGGCGGCTTGTATGCCGTTGGGGGAATTGCAGTACCCACTTTTGTTTGCGGCTTAATGTCAATGGGGAAATGATGAGTACCCAGATGATGTGATGATGTGCTAGATGCATACGCGATAGGGTGTCTTAGGTGAAGCCCGGGTTTTGCATACATGTTGCATAGTAGACCCCTTTTTTCTTTATATACTCAACAGTAGAGAACGTGCATGTTGTTTGAGACATCCAAGCCTGTTCTTTAGTGTTTTACTTGTTTATGTATATTGTATACGAAGTGCTGACTTGCAGGTTGGAGGGGTACCCCGGGGCCCGTTAGGGGCGGCCGGGAGGAGATGTGTTTGTTACACAGTTTGAGGTCAGCATTTGCTGACCCACGTTACAACCAAATTTTTACAGGGCAAGAATCGCAAGCAGGAGCTAGCTCGCCGGCCAAAAATGTCTAAGCCTCATGAAGTGTTACCAGCTTTGCATTAGCTCTACTTTTGTGATATTGTATGTTTGATGCTTTCGACTTCCGGCTTGCATGTCGAGGTAGCTTAGGAGTGCCTTTGCACTTTGATGTGTTATGTATTGATATAGTTTTGAACTCTCTTTTGTTGTAAGGTCATAAAGCCGTTTCGATACTCATGTGTATGTGGATAACTTCTAGTCTTGATTGATGTTTCCGTTGTGGTTTGATTATAAGTTTTGAGATTAGGTAGTTATATCATCTTATAATACTAAAGTTGTGACGTCTGTATGTTGTGGGGCCCCGGTCGGACTCATATTATACGGTCATTACAGGGGAGGTGTTACAGATCCTTACCTTTCTTTGGCCCTATCTTACCTTTATGTGACTTGGCCAGGTACGAAGATGCTTGTCAGTAATGGCCAGGTTCTCTGACAGTTGCCTATGGATGGCACCTACTGACAAACCCGTCCATTGAACCTCCTTCAAGGTCAACTTAGACCCCACCCATTAAGCAATGAGGCTACCCATCATATGACGAGCAATCTGGCTGCATTTGTCTCATCTCTCAAAAATGTTTTTTTGGTTGGACAACTTTGTGATGACCGCCAAAGCTATGCCACCTGTCTTCCAACTTCCTCTGTGTTGCAATAATGGCTTAGATGGTTGGTGTGAGCCTAACGGTCTTGTTGGAGAGTGCGGCAAGGGCAATTGTTGTGCTTCAGTTTCTTAGTGTCGTATTTCAGTGGCGGCTTGAGTTGTCATAAAAATGCACATAATGTTCAGAAGCTAACTCATTTGGTCTGTAGAATCCATCATATTGTTGATGCTGGTAGAAAGCACAGCAGAACACCATCGCTTCCTTTTTTAATAATTAATTGATTACGATAAACATATTTTTCCATTAAAATAGAACTAATTAAACAAATGATTAAGAAATAATCAAACAATTATTAATTTGTTCTTATTATTATTAATTAGTTACTCACTTGGGTAAGTAATTAATAGTAGATAGAAAAGAAGAAAGGGGCGGAACTTGGATTAAAAGGTGTGGGGCTCAATAGGACAAAGAGTCGTGCAGCTCAAAAAAATGGTGTGCGGCTGCATGGAGAACTTGCAAAGCTCGAAAAGGACTAAGGCATGCTCGATGGGGAAGGAAAACAAGTAATGGTAGGCTCTACCTGCGGTGTGGGGTTCAATCATGGAGCATGGTTAGCCATGAGATTTGCGATGGGTTGTTTCGATTAGGACAACGATTTTTTCATGGGGCACACGCGTCAATGTTGAAGACGATGAAGGAGCGTGAATCAATGATGAAAATGAAGGGACGCATCTTGAGTTTCATTTTCAGATGTATTGGCCGGCCGAGCATGAAGATGGAAAAAGTGAGGTGAAGATATCTCTCTACGTTCTAATAAGATGGATTGCTACTTGTTGATATCACCACCATTAAAATTACATATCAAATTCTGACCACTAAATTTCTAACCAACTCTTCAAATTAGTCAGTTTATCAACAAGCATGAGCCTAGCACAGGGATCAATGAAGAAAACACAAAATTCATCTGTATTTTTAAAATCAAGTTACTGGCACAGGTATTACTTAAACGAGATTGATACAAACATTCTACATTTATTTCTTTCAATCTATAGAAAACTAAGGCTTTGCCTGTAAACAGCTTAACCTTCTCAGCTTTTCCAGACATCACTTTCAAAAACAGTTTCATTTGGCACTTTTTCTGTTGTTGCCAATAAGCAACATTATGGTGGCAAATTGTGCAAACATACCCAAAAAAGCTGTCCAACATTTTCATCCAAAGAACACCTACCAAATTTCTATCATCCTGTCCTACCACAAAGCTAGTAAAAGCTTAACCAAATGAGGACCTAATAGGGCATCCTCAAGCAGATTAAACTCTGTACAGCTTTATCCTAAATGATCTTCTTTATAAAATGCAGATTAAAATCAAACACAAAATATGAGAAGAAAATCATACATGAAGCCAAGAAAACGTTCTCTTCACCAGGCCCATTCCCAACCTCAGCTCTATCAAAAAGTTCGGCACGCTTATTTCCAAGACTACCTGCATACCTATAGTTCCATGCACAAGCACATTAATACATATACTAGAACAGCAAAGAAAAAAACTATTTTAAAAAGAATCAGTTATTCTCAAACTACGAGAAGATAAAAGAACAAATAAATCAGAAAAGGAAACACATTAATAAAAGATGTTTATTACAAAAACAAAAGTCTAGTAATCATCAATCCAATCACAGAAACTTCGGCTTCATTTGGGAGAGCGGTTGCGATTGTGAAAGAAGTTGTTGTAAATGAAGGTTTGCAAATGAAGCTGTTGGAAACTGGTTGCTAGAAATGGAGATCTGTTTAGATAGTCTGTGTTTGCAGAGCTGTTCAGAACAGAAAATCATTTATCAAAGCAGTGGTTGCGATTAATTTTATATTTATATATATAGAGAGAGAGGGAGATATACGTAATTATATTTTTTTAAGTTATTGAAAATAATATATATTACAAACAACAGTTTGCTCAGTGCTTTGTTAAGGTCGTCGTCAGTGGCCTATCCGGAGACCCCCGATGGGGTCGCAGGACACCGACAAACCCGTCGGGGGTAGTCCAGCGGGGTAGTCCTAGGTTGGTATCTTCCTCCTCAAGCCTTCCCCTAACTCTAGCCCTCTTTTCCCCCTCTCAAATCCTCTCCTACAGCCCCCAAATCAGCCGCCAAATGGCTGCCCAGAGACAGTCGTTTTCTACTCAATTCTACTATTCATAAATGAAATAAACTGTTTATAACCTATAGTTGCCCACTCCCGTGAAACCTGCCCCCTCCTTTTGCATCTGCTGCTCTTTATTATCGCTCCCAGCAAACCGCCTAACCCTAGCTGACGACTCTTAGGCTTGTATCTCCCTCCCCAAGATACCCCCTAACTCTATCCCTCATTCTCCCCCTCCAAAACCACTTGCCGCAGCCTCTACAACTCCCAAAAACAACCCACAGATGGTTGTCCAGAAAATTACTTATTCTATTGATTTATATTGTTGAAAAATTAAATTTATTGTTTACTTCATATAATTTTCCTCATCCCCTCCAAAGCCACCAGCCGGCCTCCCATATCCACCAGTTGCCTCCCTTGTTACTCTCTCAGCCGCACCACCCAGGCAAGCCACTCCACCGCCAGCCCCTCTAATACCCACCCAACAAGCCGCTAGGCCCTCTCCTCCCATACGACCCCTTCAAATACCCCCTCCTCCCAGCAGCACCGCAACAGCCTCTTCCCCTTCTACATCCACTGTCTCCCCCCTTTCATCCCAAATCTGAACCCTAGTTGCCAGCCCTTTCTCTCCGCAGAATCACCTTCCAAAATCCTTCCCTTATCCGGATCAGTCTAGATCTAGAATTTTTCCCCCGAATCTGATCTCATATTGTCAGATCTACCCTTCCCCGCACAGATCTATACCTACGTGACCGGATCCATCCATTTTTGGCCTGATCCATCCATCTTCGGCCTGATCCATCCATACACTTCCAAGGACAGCCAACTGCATTGATTTACACGTCGCCGGTTCCACATTTGATCGTCGGCCCACGCATGCGGCTCTAGATTCTTCAGTGTCTTGGTCAGCCCACTACTTGGAGAATCTTCGTTGTACTGGATTATTATTTTCAGCATATTTATATTGAATTGGATCTTATGCTTGTTGTGGATCTTTTGTATGGTAGTCGTTTGTTAAATAATTATCGTGATTTGCAGGATTTATTCGTCGTGCGCTCTTGCTTTGGCCCTCCATGTGGAGGAAAGCTTATGTTTGTTTTTGCCCTAATAAAATATTTTTTGTATCGAATTATCTGTGTGGGACATTGAATTTATTATCTAATTGTGGCTTAATCCGTCGGGCTTTGCATAGCATGTAGTAGGTCATCGTTAATCTGCCGTCTATAAATTTCTCATGCGTCAATTGGTATCAGAGCCAGGTTACGTACTCTCTTGATACGCAGTCGTAGAGTCTATAGGTTCACCATGTATACGTATCACAATTATTCCTCTCCTCAATTTGGCAGTTTCGAGTCCACTTACACTCACATCCATAGAGCCCCGTCAAAAAGATCATCACGTTACTACAACGATTATTCTCGATCGCAGCACACCATCGTCAGAGATCGTGTTGAACCACCGACACGACCCCACTACACTAGAGACGATCAATATAATGATTGTCGTCGTTCATATCCTTGCATGTGAGTGGATCGTGTTGATCCTTCGGCTCGACTCAATTACCTCAAGGACTATTATTATGAGGATCGTCGCTTTGAGATAGATCTTGAGAGACAGTTTTGTATTGTTGTCCCTCCCTTTGACGGCTCATCGAGTCTCGAGTCTTTTAGTTATTGGCTCGTGGATATGGAGTATTATCTCGATCATTTTGAGTTATTTGGTGAGCGTCGCGTCAAGTTTGCGAAACTTAGACTTTTAGATAAGGTGAGGGCATATTGGGCTAGCAATGAGAGGACCCGCGAGCGAGACTATCTTCATCGCATCACTAGTTGGGCGGACATGAAGCGTACTTTGTGTCAGAGATATTTGTCTCCGTCGTATGGGAGTCGCTTGCTCGACCAATTATTTTCTCTTCGGCAAGAATTCATGTCTATCGCAAAGTACAGGGATTGCTTTGATGAGTTAGTTCTGAGGAGTGATATCTGAGAGGACCCAGCCATGATCACTTCTCGATTTTGATCTGGACTTCAATCTGACATACATACTAAGGTGGTTTACAATAACTCGAAGTCCCTCGAGTCGACATATCAGCTTGCCCTTCGTTACGAACAGTCTTTG
Source organism: Platanthera guangdongensis (assembly GCA_039583875.1). Classification (NCBI taxonomy): domain Eukaryota; kingdom Viridiplantae; phylum Streptophyta; class Magnoliopsida; order Asparagales; family Orchidaceae; genus Platanthera; species Platanthera guangdongensis. The sequence goes on along the minus strand of CM077153.1, from coordinate 16,416,127 downwards.
AGATCCAAAAGAACTGATCGGTTGGATCCTCATTTTGCCCTCCGCAGTACGAGCTCCTTCCACACTGAGGTCACCAGTTTGTCTGTCCTTATTCTGTTAGATATGATCGAAGTGATACCTGATACGGATTGCTTTCACTCCAGTAAGGTGCTTAGCCCAGTGAGTGACTTATCTCTTATTTCTGACCCGTCTCTTGTGACCCCGACTGAGAGCAAGCCTGAGCGACCTATTGAGTCTGTAGTTGTGTCCCTCACCCACACCTCTTCCTTTGTCATACATCGAGTTAGTTAGCACCCCAACCACAGATCCATTTCCTGAAACTGCACCCACAGACCTATTCTTGAGTGTAGGTCTATGTCACTCTCCCCTTGTCATTGCTCGGAGTCACATCGCGACCGAGAGCCCAGATCCTGGCGTTGATCTCGTAGTGGCTATGTCACTCATTCAAGCGGACACTACCCTCAAGTTGGTACTCATCTGGTGGACCACCTAGCGACGAGTTCTATGACGAGCCCCCAGTTGAGCCTCGGGATGATCCGCCACATCCTCATGAGGATGGGATTCAGGTGAGCCCCGCATGTATGAGCATCGATTTATGGAAGCCTCCTCCATTATCGTCTCTGACCCCGCCCCAGAGGATGGATATTGTGAGGAGCATCCAATAGTTAGGGCACCACCTGCTGACACGTCGCACTCTCGTTGAGTTTTGGGATGCACCTCCTAATGACCCACCAGACAAGTTCTTTATTTTTGGGGACGATCACCACACTATAGAGTCACGTCTTCTAGTCGGTGTACATGATTCACTCAGTTGGTCGTCTCATCCACGATGACTTTTTGTACGTACCCCCATGTGAGCCCCCTAATGTGTCACATTCCCTGAGAGATATTTGGCTCTTTATGAGCTCATCCATGAGTGTAAATGTTTTATAGTCACCTGAGCACTCGACATACACGGGATGAGTTTTTCTACACTCCGCCGAGAGAGTCTCCAGATAGGTCACCTCCTTTAATAGATTTTTGGGTCATTATTAGATTTTCCCATAGAAAGCATGTAGTGTTTGTCGTGTTCTATTTGCATCATTTGCATGAGTTTGTTGAGTCATTTCTTCATCATTTGCATGAGTTTGTTGAGTCATTTCTTCATCATTTGCATGATTTTATTGTGTTGTTTGTTCATTGTTTGCATGTGTGTCATGAGTCGGTACAACGAATAATCCATAATGATAATAAATTTTGTAAGTCACATGCGGATATTCACTGGCAAGAGAAGGTACTTCCATAAAGGCGAGCAGGTGATGGTGAAAATCTGCATTGTGACTTGTGAGGCTCCGTGCAAGGCTTGTTAAAAGCTTGACGTTAGGCGAATGGATCTCTATATAATCAAGAGAGGGATCGATGCAAACACCTACTATCTTGATATCCCTGCAAGTATGGGAATCCACACGGTATTTATTGTTGAAAATCTGACGTCATTCTATGAGCCTCACGAGTATATGAACTCAAGTAGTGGGGACTTCCAGCCGCCCACACCTCCGCTCGCGTTGCCTTACCCTCACTATAGCTCACCCACGTCTGATTGCCACCACTATTCACCCACTTCTGACACCCACCCACCTGGGGACTCGTCTTCTTTGGTTCTACCTCCGGCGTCGTTGATCGCACCGGGATCACCACTTGTGAGTTGAGCATTAAGAGCATCATAGAGACCAGACTCGGCTAGTACATTCCTACTACAGAGGTTGATGACACCTAGATACTTGCAGCAGAACTTGATCGATTCACCCCTAAACTTCCACTTTAGTATGGTCGTCTCCATTCACAGGAGATGACAGCTTTTCAGTCAAGAGAAGTTGATTGGCGAGGACACTTTTCCAGCGACGACACTTGGGCGACCTCTGGTGAACCTCTTTGAGTTTTACCTGGCATACAGTGAGAGAATTTTGATCTCTATTCATCGGGAGATGAATTTTTTCAAGTCGGGGAGATTGATGCGGAGCATAGACAAAGACTTGGAGTGGATGACGAGTTTTGGGCCCGTTCGAGGTCAATTAACGACTTTTTATATATGGAGTGCCCAGATCGACGATCGGACTCTGCAAGTACCCGGATTTGCGTTGCGAATCGATTTGATATATTATTTCATTAGTTTGCAATGTATTTGGGTGGCCCCACCTCCGGTCAATCATAGTCATTGAAAGTAGGATGCCCTAGCTTTGCTTGTATTATAAATAGCTAGGTAGTGGGTTGGTTTTAGGTATTACAGAATTTAGAGATTTGCATTCCCGGATTCCCGCGATCCCGCCATACTGCTGACTTCGTGGAACCTTAGGTGACGACTCCTAGGTTGGTATCTTCCAACCCGAGCCTTCCTCTAACCCTAGCTCTCTTTTCTCCCTCCAAAATCCTCTCCCACAACCACCCTACAACCCCCAAATTAGCCGTCAGAGGGCTGCCCGGAGACAGCCGTTTTTGACTCAATTCTACTATTCATAAATGAAATAAACTGTTCCTAACCTATAGTTGCCACTCTCGTGAAACCTGCCCCCTCCTTCTGCATCTGTCGCCCTCCATTACCGCTCCCAGCAAACCGCTGGCCGTCCAGCCCCCCCCCCTCCTCTTCCACAGCACCACCAGTCGGCCTCCTTTTCAACCCGCCAGCCTCCCTGCTCCAATTCCACCACCACCACCCGACCGACCACTCCCCTCCATCCCTATCCACCCTCGGATGTTCCTGTCCCAGATCCACCACCGCCTTCATTCTAGACCCTCACCCATCCAAGCCACACCCTACACGTGGAGCCACGAACCCTAACCTTCCTCCTTCCGGACTAGCCCCGATCTAGGATTTTCAGCCCGAATCCAATCTATTATTGTCGGATCTACCCTTCCCCGCTCGGATCTCCACCTGCGTGGCCGGATCTACCCATTTTTCGGTCTGATTCCACCATCCACTGCTGAGGACAGCCATCGCCATCATTTCCACACCACTGGTTGCACCTCGGATCGTCGCACATGTATCTCCGACTCTGGATTCCTCAGTGTCTTGATCAGCCCACTATTTGATGAGATCTCTTGTATCAGTGTGTTATTTTCAGCATATTTACATTGGATTGGATCTTAATATTTTATACTCGTTTGGATATCTTGTATGGTAGTTGTTCGTTAGATTATTATTGTAATTTGTAGGATTTATTTGTCGAGCGCTCTTGCTTTGGCCCTCCACGCGGAGGAAAGCTTAAACTTATTTTCTCCCTAATAAAATATTTTTTCTTGTCTTGAATTATCTGCGTCGGACGTTAAATTTATTATCTAACGGTGGCTTAATCCATCGGGCTTTGCATAGCATGTAGGGTTGGTCGCAGATTTTCCGCCGCCTATAGATTCAACCTGCATCAGAAAGAAGACATAAAAATTTATCAACGACCTTCACTAGACCTAAGTCTTTTGATAAGAAAATTTTTAGAACCATTGAACGTTTTTGGGAGATTCTAATAACTCTTTTAAAGCAATTTGTTGTGAGCAATGAACTCTTTCACAAAGAGAGATCTCAAAAATAGACTGGAATCTCTTATCAATTGTCTTGGTGTGGATTCACTCAGGATAGAGTTCCCTAGCTTATGCCTCGTGAGAACAAGAAAGAAATTAGGGGTAGAATAAGAAAAGAATAGATAATCAAAGAAAGAATTAGAGAGATTAGTAATTGTTCTAGTGACTAGAAAGAGAATAAGAAATATGTATATACTTTTATTCAAATCCTATCAAAAAAGAATAAGAGGGATATTTCCTTAAACTGATATCTTGGGAAAGAATGACATTATTTCAGTAATCTCCTTAACTTCTCTGTATTTTTCAAATGGCTCTGAAGAATTCTTGAACGGCTATATTCTTCCAGAATTAAAGTTCTCTCGATTTCACTTATTAGTCATTGCATTTGACTATCAGCTTTTATAGCATGATCTTGAATAAGACCTCATTCAGAGATCTTACTCATTAGTCGAAAGGAATCTGACTAACGACTTCTAATAGGTGTTCCTTTGTAAACTTGGTCAAGCTTCGAGATTCATTCAGCTATCGGCTACGGATACATGTATTTAGCAATTTTGCTTCAATAGTCAAATAGAATTCGACTATTGCCTTCTAATTGCTATCTCCTTAGGAACATATTCAAACGTCGAGAGGCATTCAGCTATCAACTTCTAAAATATTTGTTATTCAACTAACGCCTACTAATGATCTTCCAGTTACGAAATGTAACTTGTTCTCTGAAAGTAAATCGATTTCAATACTTAATTTAACTTAAGCTCTGAGAGATTATTTGACTACTGCTTGCTAATAACATTCATAATGAGATCAAGATCTGACTTGCATTTGACTAAAAGCTTCTAATAGCTGTGTGTGCTTCTTCAGTCTTTGACTATATTCAGCTAAAGGTTTCCAATACCATGTATTGCTTGTTTTTTCGGAGTCTCTAACTTGTATTCAATGAACACATTTGGAGAAAGCCTGCTGTTATCGTCAAATGTCATTTGATGCACGCACTCTGCATTTGACATCTTTGTCAAAACACGACATTTTTTCAACTTTAACACTGCTTGCATAGCTTTTCTATATATTTGACGAAGGAAAACCTAAATCTCTTTATATAAAACTTGTTTTATCAAGTCTAAGGACTTTTTCCAATAATCTCCATCTATTTAAAACAACAGATTGTACATAAAAGATAAAGTGATTAACAGAAAGAAAACGAAAGAATAAAAGGATAAAGAATTACACACATCTATGGGGTGAATAGTGAGATTCTATTGCCACAAAAAAATGGCATAAAAATTTCTCAATCAATTACATTTCCAGAAAGAACGGAAAAAACGGGTATAAGGAGTAAGAAGAATAGAAGAATAAACAAAGAAATGGTTTTCAAACCCAGCTCAGTTGGGGAATCTTTACTCTTAACCATATGATGTGCAAGGAATATGTTAGGTGCATCCAGAAGCCTTTCTCGTGTACTTCCAACCAATTTCATATAACTTTTGGTGACTTTATCAGGGCGATCTTTCAAAATTTGTTTAACGCTCACAAGCTTCCTCAAGTCCTCGGAAGCTTTGGTATATACTTCATTCAAAGTATAACTTCTTCTATGAACCTCTGAGATCATACTCCTGATGGAGGCCAATTCAGTTCCAAGAAGAAAGATATTCTTACCCTTCTTGAACATGGCTTCCTCCTTTGTCATAGCATCTGAAGATTTCTTTGAAACTTTAATCTTCTCTGGAATATTAGAAGTAGAAGCATCACCACTATAGTTGTAAAGTATCACTAGGCCTGATAAAGGAGTAGCCTTCATGTTTTACTCTCTTATATTTCTCATATAAATCTGCAATATAGCCTAGACCCTCCCTTTTAAAATGATCAGATTCAGTTATAAACTATGCTTAAGGATACATAGCCATATATGATTTTACATCTCAATCTCTTGCCTTAATCAGTCATACCTTCAAAAGCCTCTTTCCTAACTTCAAGGTTTCAATGAATTTATTTCTATTTTACTCTACTTTTCATCGAGCTTCCACCTCAAGTTTAACTAGAAACTTCATCAATCTTACATTGTACAAGCGTATTAGCCTCAATTTCAGACTTACTAGATTCAACAACCAAAAATTTAGGCATTCCTGCACTTATTATGGGCATTGTAGCATTCAGAGCCATGACCTGCTTATACAACTTCCTTTCCTGATTAGAACCTTTCTCAGATGGGTCTAGTATATCTTCTACCTCTTCCTCTTCCCATTTTCCTTTGGAAGGTAAGGGAGAAATCAAGATTTAGAGACTTCACAATTTTCAACACTGGCAATTCTATTGTAGGAGACAGAGGAATAGCTTCAACATTTATTTCTTATATCACCTCAAAAATTACTACCATGGTCTCTACTTCAGTGGTTCAGTGGTGCACTGCACTGGTAGGTTGTACAGGGACTTGAACCTAAGTTAAGGTGGAAGTGTCCCTGTAATCCTCAGCCTTTGAGCATCCTTCTGGCAAAGAATACGAATGGCTAACGTAATAAATCTCCTCCTTTGTTTCAGAAGGGGAATAACAGATAATGTCATGGAATGGCTATCTTCTCAAAGCCCCGTAGTTTCAGGGAAAGAACCACTGCTTACAATTGTCTCCCCATGAATTATTGGCTCTGCTGGAATCTGTACACCTAGGATTACTTCCGCAATAACTGTATCTACGAACTCTCCTTAAAGTCCAACATCTGGCGCTTGCAGATAAAAATCTATCCCTAATTGGATATCACTAGGCAGGCAACTCTATCCTTTTTTGACATTGTTAAGCAAGGAGATCAAAACATCCTTATGAAATGTTGAGCTGAGCTAAAGGATTGAGAAAGAGATTCAGCAATGGTAGAAAGGGAGAAGGTTTGATTCTAAAGAAAATCAAATCAAGAAGAAAAGTCCAAAGATAGAGAGTCAATCTTGGATTGGAGTCTATTAGAGTTTGGAGGATGGGAGCTAGAACATTTGACACGGCTTGGAGGGTGTCAGATGTTGTGAAGGCGGTAGAGGTGGATGGTAGTGCATGGAGAGGTTCAGTGAAATGATCACTGAATGCCTCGGGGATGGGGTATGTGGGAGAGGAGTAGATATGTAAGAATATACAGGGGTTCTGAAGTGAGAATGAGAGATGATAGTGGTAGGATGGTTGTTGTGGGGGGAATGACAGTGGGTGGAAGAATGGGAATGGGAGGAAGAGTAGAAATGGAGGGAGCTTGTGTGCCAGATCCCCTCGAAATGAGCCTCTTCCACTTGAAAAAAAAAGTGTGGACGTCCACTTTCCAAGAGTAAAGGGCAGGCCATTGGAGAGGGAGATTTGGGTGATAAGCAGCAGAAATGAGAATACTCAAGATTCGACCAAAAGGAATGATCTGCATTGCTAACTTATCCTTTAGAAGTTTGAAGAGCAGCTTTTGCCAGTCAGCTCTCTTTCTTAAAACAGCATATGCCATGGAAGTAAACATCTAGTTGTAATATATATTTAGTTCTGTGCAAGTCGTCTTTATTTGTATTAATCCCGGGTTGGGGTAGTTTGGTCTTTTTCCCTTTTTATGTTTTTCCTTACCCAAGCATATGTATGAGTAAGGCCCCTCATGGATCAATTAACAAAAGGATTATTCTCTCCACTTGGTATCAGAGGCCGAAAGGAACCCTAATCGCGTGTGCCGGTCTCTCGTGACTCCGTTCGTCTTGTTGCTCCTTCGCGACTCCTGTTCGTCTCCTACTTCGTTGGTCTGAGCGACCCTTCGTGCGCGATGAGGTCATCTGGCAGAACCGACGCCGCCGTGGGATGCTGAGGAGAACGACGCCGTCGTTCTCCAATGAAGCTGACGCTCTCCACCGCTCCTCTGCTAATGCTACTCCATGCCGCTGCTCTCCACCGCCACTCCTCTGCTGATGCTGCTCCTCTGCTGATGCTGCTCCCTGCCGCTGCTCCCAGCTAATGTTGTTCTCTGCTTCTCTCCCACCGCTCCTTGTTTGATGTTGATGTTGCTCCCTGCTGCTCTCCCACCGCTCCCTGTTGATGTTGCTCCCTGCTGCTCTCCGTCGACTTATGATGCTTCTTGATGCTTCGATGTTGGTGCCTCTAATGGATCCTATTGCTTGACCTTTTGTCCCTCTTCCTTGCCAATATGGGTGATCCTGATTCTTTGATATCCTCTCCGGGTGTGATCCAGCCTCAGATGAGTGACCCTCAGCAGTCTCATGGTCACTCCAGTTCTTTGAAGATTACCATGGCTCCCTTGGATGACACGAACTATCTTGAATGGTCTCGTGCTGCCCAACATGTCATCCGCAGCCAACAGATGTTTGGGTATATGGATGGGACGATTAAGGATCCCCCATGACTGATCCCTCCTGGAAGCGTTAAGATTCTGACAACTCTCTAGTTGTTTCTTGGCTCCTGCACTCGATATCTCCTAAGTTCTATCGGAGTTATATGTTGATGGACTCGGCATTCGAGGTCTAGACCTGTGCTCGCGAAACGTTCTCTCAGATTGGCAGTTCCGCACAGATTTATGAGCTCACTCGTCGCATTTTGGAGTGGTGGCAAGGATCGATGACTGTTTCATCATTCTCGGAGTTCGAGTGTCATTATCAAGAGCTGGACTACTTTGCGCATTTCACTCATGCATGTATTGTTGATGTCATTCAGTTAAAGCAAAAGGAGGATCGTTTCAGTCTTCATGTCTTCTTGATGGGCTTGAATATGGAATTTGATATGGTACGGACACATGTTCTCCACCGCTCTCCTCTTCCCTCTCTTCGGGAGGGATTCAGTATAGTTCTAGGTGATGAAGACCGGCGCAAGTCCCTCAGTATTATGGCTCCTCCTGATCGCTCTGCTCTGACTAGTGTTGATCGAGGTCTTATTCCCACTCCTGGGTCTTCTGTGTCTACCTGTGATAACTGTGATCGAAGGGGACACTCTCGGGAGGTATGTTTCAAACTTCATCCACATCTGGCACCTACTGGATGTGGTCGTGGACCTGGCCGCGAGGGCCGTAGACACGGTGGCTACCGTTCTCATGATGTTGCTTGCGCTACAAATGTCTATGATGAGTCCCAGTATTCTGCTTCAGCCTCTCTTACAGCTCAGGAATTGGATGTCTTCCGTCGCCTGCTTCACTCTCAGGCCAATCCTGACACTGGAGGTTCTACTTCTCTTACCACCATTGTTATGTTCAGTGCTCATGCAGTCACCGCCTAACCTTCTGAATGGTGCTCGACTTCGGTGTTATGCACCACATGATTGGGTCTTCCTCAGGTTTCCTCTCTTATACTCCTTTATCTGGTAAGGACAAAATTATTTTGCTAACGCTTTGTTGTCCTCTATTGCGAGCAAAGGCAACATCTCATGTCCATTTCCCTTCCCTCGGTTCTACATGTTCCCTCATTTACACACAATTTACTCTCCATCAGAAATATTACTAAATCTCTTAACTGTTTGGTAACCTCTTTTCTTGATTCTTGTGCCTTTCAGGAACTGGGTACGAAGCGGAACATTAACAGTGATAGGAACCGTGGAGCCTTGTACTACCTAGACACCCAGCTTCACTCTCAGACTCTCTCCAGTTCCAATGTTATTGTTGATGATGTTCACTGTTGGCATCTCCGTCTAGGACATCCGTCCTCTATTTATCTGCAAAAAATATTTCTAGTTTTTTACCTTTTTTCAGAACTTTGCTTATGATGTATGTGATATATCTAAACATGTACAACATATATTTTCACATCTTTCTTCCCCTAGTAGTATCTCTTTTGTTGATATTCATTCTGTCGTTTGGGGGTCGTCCCTCATTTTATCTTTATCTAATTTTCAATGGTTTGTCACTTTTATTGATTTTTTCTCACACACTACATGAATTTATTTGTTGAAAAAGAAAAATGAAATTTTTTTCTTATTTTCAAGCATTCCATAAAATGGTGAAAACTATTGGATGTCTCATTTTGTGTTCTTCGAAGTGACAATGGGAGGGAGCATGACGATCATGGTGCCTTTGGTTCTTACCTCACTATTCACGGTATCATCCACCAGAAAACGTGTTTACACCTCTACTCAAAACGGAATGGCCGAACGTAAAAATCAGCACCTCCTTGAGGTTGCTCGTTGTCTCCTAACCACTATGCATATTCCTAAATCATATTGGGGTGATGTGGTACTTATAGCTGCTCACCTTATCAACCGCCTTCTTTCTCGTGTCATTTCCTTTACTACTCTTTTGGCTCGTCTATCCACCTCAGGCGTGTTTCATACTTCTCATTTGGCACTCTGTGTTTTTGGGTGTGTCAGTTTCGTGCATATTCACCAGCCCCATCGCGACAAACTTGACAAACAGGCCCAACATTGTGTCTTACTTGGCTATTCCTCTACGACCAAAGGATGTCGTTGTTATCACCCCCTCTTCCCGACGTATGTTTTGTACTATGGATGTCACCTTTCGAGAGGAAGAATCTTATTTTCTGCCTTCAACTCACCTTTTTCGGCAGAGGGAGAGTAGATGTGATACGGATACGGATGTTACTCATGCTCCTCTTCCTCTTCTCCCTCTACTCTTGCTCCTCTTCATCTTCTCCCTTCTATTACTTTCATTCGGGTATCCATATCCCCTATCCTGATAAGCTGATACCAGACTCCTCTACTATGATTTCTCCTTTTCCCCACATATATCACCGTCGTTCAGGTACACAAACTAAAATAGTCCCACCTCTACTAGTGCCAACTTCAGACTCATATTTTGATGATGCTGATCTGAATATCCCTCTTGCATTACTGAAGAAAGGTAAAGCTACTTGTACGCAACATCCTATTTCTAATTATGTGGCTTACCATCATCTTACCCCACTTCATCAGGCTTTTGTCTCGGCTCTTTCCCTAGTCGTTATTCTTAAGACATGGCAGGAAGCTTTGGGGATACCTTCTTGGACACAAACTATGCGAGATGAGATGTCTGTCTTGGATGAAAATCACACATGGGATGTCTCCTCTCCCTCCAGGAAAGAAAACTATAGGTTCCTAGTTGGTCTTCTCTGTTAAGCGGAACCAAGATGGCAAGGTGGAACGGTACAAAAGCACATCTGGTCGCTCAAGGATACATTCAGACTCAGGGAGTTGATTACCATGAGACTTTTGCTCATGTAGCAAAGATGGACTCCATTTGGGTGTTGTAATTGTGTGATGCTTGCTTGGACAGGGACCTCCATCAACTGGACGTGAAGAATGTGTTCCTCCACGGCGAACTTGATGAAGAGGTGTACATGAATTTCTCTCCTGCTTTTGTGAAAGAATGAGCTGAAGGGCTTGTCTACTGCCTAAGGAAATCCTTGTATGGCCTGAAGCAATCACCTACGGCCTGGTTGGGGAGATTTCTCACGGCTATGCTCAAGTTTGGATACAAGTAAGCTCAATCTGACAATACCATTTTATCCGGAGACATGAACAGAGGATTGTAGTTCTCATTGTCTATGTGGATGACATTGTGATTACCGAAAATGACACGGAGGAGATTGCTAGTCTTAAAACCATCCTATCTGCTGAATTTGAAGTGAAAACCTTGGGAAGATTACGATATTTCCTGGGTGTCAAGGTGGTTAGATCTGAGCAGGGTATCTTCATATCCCAGCGGAAATATATACTGGATCTCCTAAAGTAAACTGGTATGTTGGGTTGTGTTCCTGCAAACACTCTTATGGAGGAAAATTACAGGATTGAGGAATTATGGTGATGGTGATCACACTAATGTATCACGTTATCAAAGATTGGCTGTGAAACTTATATATTTATCTAACACGCGCCCTGATATTACGTTTGCGGTCGGTATTCATAGCAGATATATGCATTCACCCAAGATCAGACATCAAGAATCTGTGTATCGTGTGTTATGATATTTGAAGAAAGCCCTTGGGTCATGGTCTTCTATTCTCCAAAAACCACAACTTGAAGATTGAAGTTTTTACTGATGTTAATTGGGCTGGATGTCGTGATGACAGAAAATCCACAACATGATAATGTTCCTTTGTTGGTGAAAACCTTGTGACATGGCGTAGCAAGAAGCAGAATATGGTGGTTAGATCAAGTACATAGACAGATTATTGTGATATGTCTCAAGGCATATGTGAGAGTCTATGGCTGCGTACTGTGTTGCAAGATCTGGGTTTCTCTGAGATAGTTCATTTCTCCTTGTTCTCAATAAGGCAGTGTTGGAATATGCTTGAATATTGAGTTTTTTATTGTTACGGTGTTAGGGTGTGATAGTGTTTGTATCATCATGTATACCCATATATATATTATATATGGGAGCCTAGTGTTATTTGAATCAATGAATTCTATTTTCCTCAACATGGTATCAAAGCACCCTTAGAGTTTTTTTTGATCTCGCTGCTCCCGCACAGGCAACGCCGTAGCGCCAGTCGCGTAACAAACGCCGCTTCCCCGTCGCGAAACCCGTGATGCTTCCCCGTCGCGTAACCCGCGCCGCTTCCCCGTCGCGTAACCTGCGCCGCTTCCTCGTCTTCCTCGTCACGTAACCCGCGCCAATTCCCCGTCGCGTAACCCGCACCGCTTCCCCGTCGCATAACCCGCGCCACTTCCCCGTCGCGTAACCCGCGCCGCTTCCCCGTCGCGTAACCCGCGCCGCTTCCCCGTCGCGTAACCCGCACCGCTTCTTCTTCTCTTTCTCTCGTGTTCTAAGAACGCCGGCTCCATGGAGTCTTGATTTCCTCGATGTCGGCGGTCCCTTCATCTCTTCCCCTCTTTCTATAAGGGTCGTTTTTCCTTCAACCTTCTTGTGATTATTTGGTACGTCCACGATTTCTATTTGGGGTTTCCTTATGGCTGGAAGTGTATCATCAACCACCATGTCTTTGGGTGGAGTAGACTCTTCAACTCTGGCTTTCGTTGGACCTTACCGTGTCCCCTCAGACCATGGTACTCCTCAGATCATCACTATAAAATTGGATTGTTCCAACTACCTGCCATGGGCTCGCTCCATCAGTCTTGCCCTCAAAAGCCGCTGATTATTTGGCCATGTCAGTGGCACGGTGAAGACCTCTGCGTCTGACTCTCCTGAGTGGCTCCAGTGGGAGTCGGACAACTCCCTAGTAATGTCTTGGTTGCTTAACTCTATGACAGAGTTCATCTCTCGAAACTATCTGTTCTTGGATACAACAACGGATATTTGGAAGCGTGCAGAGACTACTTATTCTGGTCGAGGCAATGCTGCTCAGATCTACCAACTTCGTCGCAGGTTGTTCCTCCTGCGACAAGGTGATCGACATCCCTCAGACTACTACTCGGAGTTCACCCAACTCTATCAGGAGTATGATCATTTTGATTCTCTGACCAGGGTATCTCCTGAAGATGAGGTGTTTGTCAGGCAAGAGAAGAACACAATAGCATCTTTGAGTTCCTCCATGGCTTACAAAGGGATTTTGATCCGATCAACATTCAAATTCTTGGCCGCTCTCCTCTACCTTCTCTGCCCGAGGTGTACAGCCTTGTCCAACAGGAATTCGATCGTCGCGTGACACTGCTTCCAGACTCTGCCACCGAGGGATCTGTCCTTGTCTCTCTTTCTCAATCTGGGGTTCGACCTACTCGCGACACTAGATTGAGGACTACGGAAAAAGATCACCTACTCTGCGATTATTGCAGGAAGGCCCGCCATACTAGAGACACCTACTTCAAGCTTCATGGTTTTCCACCTTGAGACGGCCCTGCCACTCGTGGAGAACGGGGAGGTGGTCGTTCTCAGTACAGGCCTCATCTGCCTCGATCGGCCCACTTGTCGGATGCTGGGGAGGATTCTACTGCTCCTCATTCTCTGGATTCAAATATGGCGCCCTTCGTTCTTTCGGCTGAAGAAATTCGAGCGTTTTGTCGGATGATACTCGGACCTCCAGCGGAGTCGTCTAGTTATGCCTCCTCTTCATATGCTCATCAGGGACCTGCATGTGCTCACTCGGCTTCCTCCCACCTCTCCACTCAGTGGATCAATGATTCTGGGGCTACAGACCACAGAACTGGCTCGACCACAAGTTTTATGTCATACACACCTCTGTCTGGCAGGGACAAAGTGAGCATTGTTGATGGACCGCTATCTCTCATTGATGGGAAAGGATCCATCTCATGCTTCTCTCTTACCCTCTCCTTTGTTCTTCATGTTCCTGCTTTCACCCGTCATCTCCTCTCTATTAGTCATCTGACTAACTGTATGAATTGTTCAGTAACTTTTTTTCTTAGCTCTTGTGTTTTTCAGAACCTGAAGACAGGGACGATGATTGGCTCTGGTAGACTATGCAGCGGGCTCTACGTGTTCGACCCATCCGCTTTCACTCCCTCCAGCATCGCTTGGTCTCTCAAAGCCCTTCATGCTACTCGTCCATCTGAGTTAAATTCGTGGCATTGTCGGCTAGGACATCCTCATGTCGTTATTATGAAGCTTTTGCTACCTAATATGTCACCTACTTCGTTTAATGTTTTTCATTGTGATGTGTGTGATATGTCTAAACATCATCGTAGTACTCTTCCTCTTATGTCTCCTCGTAGCTTTGTTCCTTTTGCAGTTATTCATATTGATGTTTGGGGCCCTAGACTTGCTGCCTCTATTTCTTGTTGTTCATGGTTTGTTTCTTTTATTGATTGTTACTCTTAATGTACCTGGGTTTACTTAATAAAGCATAAAAGTGAGGTGTTGTCTATTTTCCAACACTTTCACAAGATGGTCACTACTCAATATGGTACTATTGTTAAAATCCTGTGTAGTGACAATGCTCGTAAATATATAGACACTCGTCTTGACAACTATCTGAGTGACTTGGGTATCATTCATCAAACCTCATGTGTGTACACTCCTGCTCAGAATGGGGCGGATGAGCGTAAGAATCGGCACCTCCTTGAGGTGTCTAGGTGTCTCCTCCTTCGGATGCATCTCTCGAAATATTACTGGGGTGATGTGGTTCTCACAGCGGCCTACCTTATCAATTGTATTCCCACGCGGCAGTCCCCTCTCACCACCCTAGGGGTTCGTCCTACCTATCTTTCCCCGTGTATTTGGATGTGCATGCCTTGTCCACACAAAGCCTAAAACCAAACTTGATCCTTGCACCCTGAAGTGTGTGTTTATTGGCTACTCACCAACTCAGAAGGGCTATAGGTGCTTCCATCCTGTTACCAAGCGGGTATTTGTTATCATGGATGTCACCATCCGGGAATCTGAATCTTATTATGGGAACTCTCTTCAGGAGGAGACTACAGCTACGGAAGTGAATTCCCCTCCTTCTGTTCCTCTGCTTATACCTCTGTTTATGGTACCACCTCCTATTCCTACTACTCATGTTCCTCTGGTTCCCCCACCTACTTATGGGAACCCAGTGATTCCTCCCCCTCTTCTTTTACAGGTCTACACGCGACGTAGAAGGGGCACGAACACTCATGCTCTTGCTATTCAATCGATGTCGTCATCTGACCCATCGTACGGTATTAACAAAGGTAGTTCTACTTCTACCCTGCATTTGTCACCTCCTTGGCCTCCACTTCTATTCCTCAGTCTTGGCAGGAAGCTCTTGAGCATAGTAACTGGAAGGCAGACATGTTGAAAGAAATGGGAGCTCATGATAAGAACAATACTAAGGAGCTGGTCCAACTCCCTAAAGGGAAAACTGTGGTGGGATGCAAGTGGATTTCTCTGTGAAGCAAAACTCTCAAGGCCTTGTGGAACGATACAAAGTCAGACTGGTGGAGAGAGGATATACGCAGACAGCGGGCATCGACTATCAGGAGACATTTGCTCCAGTTGCAAAAATGAACTCCATCAGGATCTTGCTTTTAGTTATGGCTGTAACGGTTCGGTTTGGTTTGGTTCGGTTTATAAGCAAAACCGCAAACCGAACCATCCCTATGTGGTTCCAAAAATTTGGAACCGAACTGAACCGCTCAAACATTGAAACCGAACCGAACAAAATCGAATGGTTTGATTTTAGTGATTTAAATAATGTAATAAAGCCTAAAGATTTATAGATAGAGATCAGGGATGGTGCAATGAATGAGGCTCAACCACCCAACATGAAAGTATTGTTTGAACACAATTCCTATCACCTAATTATTTCAGGACTCCAAAATCAAATGAATGGAAAATGAAATATTCATCAACATTGTTTGTTTGGAGAAAAATCTAAATTAGAGAAATATCTAGACTATAGATCAACGACAACTTAGATGTTTAATCAAAATAAAAAACAGAAAACTTAAATATATAAGAGAAATACCTACTGTATGATTAACCATATGGTTTAATGAAATTTAATTAGTAAATTAAATGTTTTATATGCAACGATTCAGTTTGGTTCGACTCGGTTTGGTTTGCCACACAAAACCATAAACCAAACCAAACCGTATGGTTTTTCTAAAATCAAAACTGTAACCGAACTGCAGCCTGCTGAAACCGAATCAAATCGTATGGTTTGGCTTGGTTCGGTTCTGTTTTGCGATTTGGTTGGATTTGGCTTACAGGCCTACTTTTAGTTGTGGTGTGTAAAGGGTGGAATCTCCTTCAGTTGAATGTGAAGAATGTTTTTCTCCATGGTGATCTCGAGGAGGAAGTTTACATGTTCTTACCTCCTAGCGTTAGTCAAGAAGGATCGGCAGGGAAAGTGTGCATGTTGAAGAAAGTTTTGTATGGCTTGAAGCAATCTCCACGGGCGTGGTTCGGGAGATTTCACCGAGCTATGATCTCTTTCGGGTACAAACAGAGCAATCCTGATCACACCTTGTTTGTGAAACATAATGAGGGCAAGGTGGTTGCTCTCATTGTCTATGTGGATGATATAGTAATAACCGGCGATGATACCAAAGAGCTTGAACTTCTAAAGTCTAGATTGTCTAAGGAATTTGAAGTGAAGGATCTTGGTCCCCTCAAGTATTTTTTGGGCATCGAGGTGTCAAGATACAAGCATGGGATCTTTATATCTCAAAGGAAGTATGTTCTGGACTTGCTTGAGACAACTGAAACGCTCGGGTGCCGGCCGGCAGATACCCCAATTGAGGTCAATCACAAACTTGGAAGAGATAGAGGAGAAGTTGATGATGTATCTGCCTTCCGAAAACTGGTGGGAAAGTTTATCTATCTATCTCACGCTCGACCGGACATATCCTATGATGTGGGGGTCCTTAGTCAGTACATGCATTCACCTAGATCACAGGATGCCGCATACAGAGTTTTGAGGTATCTCAAATCCACTCCTGGCAAGGGAATTTTGTTCTCACCGAATGAGGCATTGACCATAGAGGTTTATACGGATGTGGACTGGGCAGGTTCAGTTGATGAACGGAGGTCAACATCCGGGTACTGTTATCTTCTTGGGGGAAACTTGGCAACCTGGAGAAGCAAGAAACAACATGTTGTAACCAGATCCAGCACAGAGGCGGAATTCTGTGCTATGGCACAGGGGTTATGTGAAGGGTTGTGGATCCAGTCGATCATGAAGGACTTTAACGTGAAGTGTGACGGTCCAATCAGGATCTATTGTGATAATAAAGCTGCAATCAGTATTGCCCACAATCTGGTGCAACACGATCGCACCAAACACGTGGAGATCGATAGACACTTCATCAAGAAAAATATTGTTATGGGGATTGTGAGTACTCCGTTTGTTCCATCAAACCAGCAGTTTGCAGATGTGCTTACCAAAGGGCTGAGTCTGAATTCGTTTGATAGAATGCTGGGCAAGTTGGGCATGGCAGACATCACAAGCCCAACTTGAGGGGGAGTGTTGGAATATGCTTGAATATTGAGTTTTATGTTGTTACGGTGTTAGCGTGTGGCAGTGTATGTATCATCATGTACACCCATATATATATATACATATATATATAGGAGCCTAGTGTTAATTGAATCAATGAAATTTATTTTCCTCAACAGGCAGCTATTAGTATCGCTCATAACCATGTCCAACATGACAGGACAAAGCATGTGAGGTTGACCGACACTTTATCAAAAATCACTTAGATAAAATAACGGTGGTCACTCCTTTTGTTCATTTCAAAGATCAATTGGCTGATGTGTTTACCAAAAGCTTGGGATGTGATGTGTTCATCGATGATATTCAAAAGCTTGGGAAGTTTGACATCTTCCGTCCGATTTGAGGGGGAGAGTTGTAATATATATTTAGTTTAGTCCAAGTCGTCGTTATTTGTATTAATCCCAGATTGAGGTAGTTTAGTCATTTTCCCTTTTTTAGCTTTTCCCTTACTCAAGTATATGTATGAGTAAGGGCTCTCTTGGATCAATTAACAAAGGATTATTCTCTCCACTCATCTCTCTATTAACAGCATCATGTGTATAGGTTTTACAAAAGATTATTTTTCACATTATGTTTGGCTGTTTGCTAAAAACCTATATCTTCAGCCAATTCGACCTTCTTTAAATTTGATGGCTTGCTCCTAGTATATCTCATAATCTGTAAACCTCTACACATATCCTCCTCAAATAAGACAACTTCTATTGCATCGGCTTCTAACTCAAAAACAAAGCAGATTAGGGTTAGGTAAACACTAATCTCAAGTCCTTTCACCGAAACTTTTTATCACTCCAGCCTCCATGATGTTCACGGCTCCATGGCATGCAGATAATTCAGCTTCTAGGACCCTTGACCTGGCAGAAAGACCTTAGTCAGCTTACCCTCCTGTAGTAATTTCAGAATTGCTCTGAACTTGAACTCAGCAAGCTGGAAGGAATCTAGATCAATCTCATAACCAGTGTTAATCTTGACATCCATTGCAAAGAACCAGCACGAGAATAAGAAAGAAAGAGAGAAGGCAAAAGGGTTTGAAAATTCAGGAAGGTGTGGGGACAGGAGACTTACGCTGAGTACCTTCTATATACATTGAGACTTACAAAAAGACGTTCGTAGAATGACTGTTGACGAATGTTGATTTCTTGGTCAACATTGTATTCCTTAGAGAATGAAGAGAAATATTGAATGTTTATCGCCGAACTTCGATAGCAGGCATGTTTTTTATATCTTTTAATCCTTTGCCAGCATTATCTAACATACCTAAACCAAAAAGGAAATAGGAGTGTTTCACTTCATGAAGAGGTTTTGTGAAGTTATCAGTAGTCTGATCATATGTGGAAATATATTCAAGTGATGCATTTTTTCCATGTTATCTCTAATGAAATGATATTTTATATTCATGTGTTTTGTTCTGCTATATAATATTGGATTGGACCAATAAATATAGCACTGGTGTTACCACAAAAAATATGCAGTTTAAAGAAAATGCAATCATAATTCAGCAATTGATTTTGCATCCATAAAAGCAGTGAACAACTCTCAGTTGAGATGTATTCAACTTCGGTTATGGATGTTGACACTAAATTTTACTTCTTCCAAGGAATTGGTAAGTTCTCGTGGTGTTATTCATATTCAATCTACATCCTGAAAATACTAAATTTTACGTCTTACTAAACCACGACATTGGTCTGATCCAAGGAATTGGTAAGTTCTCGTGGTGTTATTCATGTTCAATCTACATCCTGAAAATCTGCAACGGAATAGAAATTAGTTCAAAGTCAAACTACTCTCTAGGTTACCATAAGTTAAGTTCAGGTGTTCTCTTAATGTATTTAAGAATTCACTTTACATGAGTAATGTGGGATTCCTTAGGGGATACATGATATCTAGTACATATATATATATATAGAAAACAGTATGCCAAGCATACTAGCTATAAGGTAGAGAAGCGAGCTAATGATTCTTTTGTAAGTCTTTTGATCTACAGATTTACCTAACTTATCTTTATCTATTACAATTGTTGAAGTCATGGGTTATATTCATGATAGAGATACTTTTCATCCCAAACTTCTTGAGATGTTTCTTGGTGTACTTGGAGGGGGATATGAATATGCCTTACAACATCTTGTTTCACTTGGAGATTATGAAGATGCCTTCTAATAAAATTATAAGACTTTTCTCCCTAATTTACGCAATATATCTATGTTTATCCCATAAAATTATGTTATTTAGTTTATCTTAATAATATAAGAGCATTATTTTATTCCAAAATAAAACAACAATAACACTCAAGCCTTTCTCCCACTATAGTGGGGTCGGCTATATAGATCCTTTGTCGCCATTGTACCCTATCTTTTGTCATACTCTCACTAATGCCTAAAGTACATCATGTCTTTCCATATAGTTTCATTCCAAGTCTTTATTGGTCTACCCCTCCCTCGTTTAACATGCCTAGTGACTAGACTCTCACAGTGCCTAACAGGTGTCTCTAATGGTCTCCTTTGTACTTGTCCAAACCATCTTAGTTGAGCTTCTCGCATCTTCTCTGCAATTGATGCTACTCTTGTCTTTCCCTGATACATTCATTCCTAATTTTATCCAGTCTCATGTGTCCACACATCCACCTAAGCATTCTCATCTCCGCAACTCTCATTTTTTGCTCATGTACACAATTCACTCCCCAACACTCAGGACCATAGAGCATCGCAGGTCTCATGTACACATTTTTTGCCCTTAAGTTTTCATGGTACTTTACTATCACATAAGATCCCTAACGCGCCTCTCCACTTCAACCAACCCGTTTGGATTTTGTGTCGCATCTTTATCAAAATCTCCGTTTTTCTGAACTATCCATCCAAGATATTTAAAGCACTCACTACGAGAAATATCTTGATCACCCAACTTAATAACGAAGTCATCCGTCCTTCTTGTACTGCTAAATTTAAGCTCAATTATTCCAAAATATACAATAAAAATAAATAAAACAAAAAACAATTAGAAAACAAAAATGAAAAAATTCAAAACACTTTTTCTATTATTTGATTATTAATATAATATAATAAATAAATAAAATCTTCTAAAGGAATTCTAGCCGAATATACAAGCATGTGAACGGACGTCAAAGGAGCCTTCGTTTAATTTCCAATTTTTATTTCTTTACCAAATAGCCGCGATTCACTTTTTGTAAAAACTCCCTATATAAAGTTGTCCTAATTTCACTTTTTATAAAAACTCCTTATATAAAAGATGTTGTACTTGGGAAATGCATATATTAAATTTGTCGTATGGAGTATAAATCGATTGCATGCACTTGGAGTAAGGTGTTTGTCTTTTGAGTTTGAATGGATTAGGCATGTCATTTTCGCCCGTTGATACCTCGCAAGCAGGGCCCCCCGCATTCAATTTGCTCAAATGCACCCTAATAAATGTTGTACTTGGGAAATGCATATACTAAATTTGTCTTATGGAGTATAAATTGATTGCATCTACCCGCCCCTAACACAGACACGCACAAATCCCTCTGCTATCTTGTTCCCATTAACTCCAACAAATCCAACAACTAGCCCACAATGCCACTTTGTAGATCATTTAATTCATGCTCGTCACTCGTGAAGTAGCTTTCATGGTAGCCTCCCTTTGGCCGCATGGATTATCGCGTTGAGATAAATCGGTCTAACCTCCAAGTCGTCGTGCGAGAGATTCATGCCCTCATCATTTGTCGACCAACACCATCTTCAAAACACCAACGATACAGATCTGACGGCAATTTACATGCCCTCCTCAGACAGTATCATTGAACCTGCCTCCATACTCCACACCACCTTCATCCCCAATCCAAGCCACCTTCAATGCCTCGATATCATAGTGTTTGAATTTACCGACCCCTTAAGATGGATAGTTGGCACCGACAAATCTTTTAGCTTCAAAATACACCAGAAACTCTGAATATGCCTTTTTCACAATCTACATAAAATGTTTCGCGCTCCATGAATTTGTTGGACGGGTTAAACCAGCATATCATTATCATGGATACTTTGAAGAAAGAATTGATATGCCACTTTGAAACTCACTAATCTAGTAATGCATTTGAGTGCTTTGTGCATAACACCATTCTGAGTATGTAAAATGCATACAGTGACACTTCATCGGGGCCACTTGATGCAACCCGTAGTGCATCTTTTTATTTTTATTTATTGTACCTGTATTTTTCTCTTGTCGTGCATGTCTTCGTGCTTATTTGGGATATTATGTTCTGTCGCGCATATTATTAGCGCTCTGCATGTTATTTTGTAATGCGTGCACTACTTGCACAAGCTTTGGTTTGGCTCGTTGTTGTGACCGGCCAACGAGACCCTAAATATATAGGTCTGGTATATTAGGAGGTAGGTTAATTAGGGCAAGCCTAATTTAATTAACTATTTCAATATGTAATGCCCCCCCATAAGCCCATCTTGAAGCCCACCTCCAAAGCCCATCTCAAACTAATAACCCTAATCCTCCTCTTATAAAAGAAACCCCCCCTTACTCTTAAAACCCAGCTGGAATAAGAAAACTGAACAGGAATTTTTCCTTGTCCGGGTTTTCTTCCAGCGCCTCTGTTCTGCGTCGTTTCCTCTCGACGAAGTCCGACGCCGCTGCTTGAAGCCGCCTCCTCCAGCATTTCCCTCCTCCGACGGCAACCTCCGACCGAGCCGAGCCTCCTCGGCCTGAAGCTGTGGCGGTCTGTGGTTGTCTTCCCCGACGAAAATCGTCCAGAGAAGGTCTACCAGCCACCTCCCCTACTGCCAAGCCACCTCCAGTGCTCTTCTTCTCCGACGCCAACGAGCTCGCCTGAGCTTCTCTAGGCTCCAGCGACCTCACCAACTCCCTCCTCTGGCGGATTCAGGAACCGCCGGCTCTTCTTCGTCTTCTACAGTGGTCCTGGTACTCCGGCAGCCCTGCTACCACCCCTCCGACTGATTCCACACCTTTCTGGCAACCTCCAAGCAGCCCGACATTACAACTCCATCCTTGGAGTCCAGAGCATAGTCGCGGGCCATGACCTCCTTCCTCCACCGTCCCGGAGCCTTGCCAACCAATGCCTCCGCCTAGGGTATACCTCGCTTCTCCTAGCTCAATCCCAGTAAATTTTTATGCTTAAATCTTTAAATGATTAGTTGGTTACTATGAGCTTGCCCCTATTAATCATATCTCTTAATTACCATTAATTTCATTCCTGCGTTGCCGCCCACTTGATTGCTAAGCTTGTGGAATTAGTTTCATAACGTTGTATGTTTGTGCGGTAGCGTTTACGTTCGTGTGCGACGCTTAGGGTCGTTTATTTCGTTAGAAAATAACCCGCCAAAATCATTCGCGCCACGATTATTTTAAATAGGTCGCATTTTATTTTGCTTTAAAACTACACCCCCACCTTGGATCACATCAGTTTGGTGTGGCTGCTGGGATATCTCACTTCTATTGTGGGATAGTCGAGCGCCGTTCGTTTTTTAGGAGTTTTAAGTTTTTTTATTTTTTTAAAAAAAAGAGAGTAAACGATGGAGTCTAGGGTCGGAAACATTGAGGGAAGTTTAGGAGACATGGGTAAACGTTTGGAAGAACTCATGGTCGCTGTCACTACACTCACTGTCTCCGTGAGAGATACGAATCAGGTCATGTTAGGGTTACGTAATTCGGTCAATAACTTAGAAGCACAATATCACTTAGGGGGTCCTCCTGCACAACCCCCTACTCCTCCTGCACGACCTCCTACCCCTCCACCGCCAGAACCCCAACCAGTTCATCACGAACACGGGCATCCACCTAGGTGGGATGCGGGTATTAAATTAGATGTTGGGGATTTTGAGGGCACACTAGAGCCCGAGGTGTGCCTTGATTGGTGAGAGCGAATGGAGCGATTCCTCAGCTGGAAGCGCA
This sequence comes from Platanthera guangdongensis, assembly GCA_039583875.1. NCBI lineage: Eukaryota > Viridiplantae > Streptophyta > Magnoliopsida > Asparagales > Orchidaceae > Platanthera > Platanthera guangdongensis. The sequence continues at coordinate 16,392,865 of CM077153.1, read as the reverse complement.
CTCCTGCCCATCAGCAGGTGGAGTATGCGACCCTGAAGCTGAAGGGCCCCGCACTCACGTGGTGGGGCAAGTCGAGCGGATGCGATACATGATGGGACAACCACCTATCACCACCTGGGTTGAGTTCAAAACTCAACTCAAGAGGAGGTACGTCCCCGCTGATTTTATGCAGACATTATACCGTAGGTATCACAACCTACGGCAAGACAAACAAACCGTTGACGAGTACACAAACGAGTTCCTGGTCCTCCAGTCACGCTTAGATCTGAACGAGGAAGACCACATGGTTGTGGCTCGTTATCTGAATGGACTACGGTGCGTGATACGAGATCAGTTAGAACTTCATGATTTTCGGGACCTTGGAAAGATCTCCAGCCGAGCACGTCGAGTGGAGGCCCTCCAGAAGAGGACATCTGGTCAGAGGTCTACTGATGGACCTAGGTCTACTGATAGACCCACTTCGAGCACCACCACTACCACACCCACATCTGCTACTACTGATTCCCCACCTCTTGCAATTAGTGGGGCCCTGACTCTTCACCCTGGCCCGTCCCGGGGTAAGGAGCCCATGGGAGCCCGACCCCACATTGGAGTGTTCCGATGCTTCAAGTGTATGGAGCCCGGGCACAAGTCTTCTGAGTGCCCGCGACGCCAGTTCGTAGCTGTGATTGATTCCACCTCCGGGGGTGAGCCCGAGTATGGGGTTTTCCTTAGTGACCCCCAGCCCAAGCCCCTGCCGGAGACTGAAGGTGTTATCGAGGTCGAGGGCGAGCAAGCGGAGCACCTAGTTTGTGTTCTTCACTCCAGTTTGATTACCTCTGGCGAGACCACTGAGCAGGATCCCCGAAGAAAGGAGATTTTTCGCACTACCGCCCGCATTCAGGAGCATTTCTATTCCATTATTATTGATAGCGGCAGTATGGAAAACTACGTGTCTCAGCGAATGATGGAGAAGTTTGGACTTTTGACACGCCCCTTAGAGCAGTCGTACCATTTATTTGGGGTCAGTAGTCCGTTGACTATACCCATTACTCATCATTGTCAGGTAGAGTTCTCTATCGGGGACGTGTATCGTGATTCGGTGTTATGTGATGTCGCCCCCATCGACGCTTGCCACATACTTCTAGGACGACCCTGGCAGTATGACCGACATGTTCTGCATGATGGTGTGAGGAACACCCATTCTTTTGATCTTCATGGGCGCAAGACCATTCTTCTTCCTCAGAAGAATGGTCTTGTTCCTAGAGCACCTGGGAGGACCTCACTAGCATCTACGTCGTCGTCCTTAGTCCCCACTACATCACTCCTATTTAGTTCTACGCTTCGGCCTGGACCCTCGCTCCAGGGGGAGGCATCTGATTTTTGAGAGTCATCTATTTTGGGTGTTCTGGTAGCACCACCTTTTATTGACTTCGTATTTGATGAACATGCGTTTAGTCCGCATCATTTGTCCTTGGTGGCAGTCGAGCACATTGGGGCTCCTCACTTCGATCGTTTGATGTCTGTGATTCTTAGGTCGAGTCGTACGAGGAAAGTTGAGATGGCCCGTTCGTTTTATACTCCTCATCGGGACACTCGTTTCCATGGATTTTTGTGGAAGATTATAATTGATAGATTTGGGATCTGCTTAAAATGTTGTGACTCGAGTGGGATTTTATCGGGTGACGTCAAAGCGATGGACGATCCTGGTCTAGCGGACGATCATAAGTATCTACCAAGCAAGAGGATGTCGCGTCATGAATTACTGGTTCCACGGCTTGCTTCCATTTGTTTCACGTTCTCCCTCCCGCCACTTGTTTGCTACACACACTGCCCCTGTCATCCCCTGCAAGGTCTAATAATTACTATTTATTTAAATGTTTTGCATAAAATTTGGCTAATGGATTGCGAGTTTGAGAATGAAAGGTTACTTCAGGATTTGGGTCGCAGCCATGGCACACGCAGGACACCTTTGCAGCTTCTCTTTGACCACCGTCTTGGACTTGATAGTGATTGGTTGCATTGCATTCTCGACGGGGTCGAGTTCTTTCAACCCCGGGGGAATTGATGCAACCCGCAGTGCATCTTTTTTTTATTGTACCTGTATTTTTCTCTTGTCGCGCATGTCTTCGTGCTTATTTGGGATATTATGTTCTGTCGCGCACATTATTAGCGCTCTGGATGTTATTTTGTAATGCGTGCACTACTTGCACAAGTTTTGGTTTGGCTCGTTGGTGTGACCGGCCAACGAGACCCTAAATATATAGGTCTGGTATATTAGGAGGTAGGTTAATTAGGGTAAGCCTAATTTAATTAACTATTTCAATATGTAATGCCCCCCCCCCATAACCGCATCTTGAAGCCCACCTCCAAAGCCCATCTCAAACTAATAACCCTAATCCTCCTCTTATAAAAGAAACCCCCCCTTACTCTTAAAACCCGGCTGGAATAAGAAAACTGAACAGGAATTTTTCCTTGTCCTGGTTTTCTTCCAGCGCCTCTGTTCCGCGTTGTTTCCTCTCGACGAAGTCCGACGCCGCTTCTTGAAGCCGCCTCCTCCAGCATTTCCCTCCTCCGACGGCAACCTCCGACCGAGTCGAGCCTCCTCGGCCTGAAGCTGTGGCGGTCTGCGGATGTCTTCCCCGACGGAAATCGTCCAGAGAAGGTCTACCAGCCACCTCCCCTACTGCCAAGCCACCTCCAGTGCTCTTCTTCTCTGACGCCAACGAGCTCGCCTGAGCTTCTCTAGGCTCCAGCGACCTCACCAACTCCCTCCTCTGGCGGATTCAGGAACCGACGGCTCTTCTTCGTCTTCTACAGTAGTCCTGGTACTCTGGCAGCCTTGCTACCACCCCTCCGACTAATTCCACACCTTTCCGGCAACCTCCGAGCAGCCCGACATTACAGCTCCATCCCTGGAGTCCAGAGCATAGTCGCGGGCCATGACCTCCTTCCTCCACCGTCCCGGAGCCTTGCCAACCAATGCCTCCGCCTAGGGTATACCTCGCTTCTCCTAGCTCAAACCCAGTAAATTTTTATGCTTAAATCTTTAAATGATTAGTTGGTTATTAAGAGCTTGCCCCTATTAATCATCATATCTCTTAATTACCATTAATTTCATTCCTGTGTTGCCACCCACTTGATTGCTAAGCTTGTGGAATTAGTTTCATAATGTTGTATGTTCGTGCGGTAGCGTTTACGTTTGTGTGCGACGCTTAGGGTCGTTTATTTCGTTAGAAAATAACCCGCCAAAATCATTCGCGCCACGATTATTTTAAATAGGTCGCATTTTATTTTGCTTTAAAACTACACCCCCACCTTGGATCACATCACCGCTACTCATCTTCCTCTGCTTACTATTACACACTACTTGGGCTACTTTCTTCATGAACTAAAATTACACATTCATGGCCCTGCGTACACAAGCCACGCACTTTGACCAAAGTCATGGTGCAAGCACATTTCATGAAAGAGGAGTTCAACAACACCCAATCGATATTCCTCTAACCTCTCATGTTCCACCCAAGCTTCCACAACACCAAACCTACAACACCATCGCCACCTTCTCTGTTTTTTTTTCAAATTTTCCCCTCTACTTGACCACCAACGTCATGAACTATAATTCCACTGCAAACAGTTATATTCCCTCGCACATAAATGTCCAAACAAAGAAATAAAATTGAAGATGAAGATGTTACCATTGCTAAATTAGAAATACTTGGCCTTGATGATATAGTCAAATCTGACTGGACTTTGAGGGCAAGGCAAGATCATTTTAAGTGGGTAGTTTTGTTATGTGCAGCACGTCAACTCGATCAAATAAACGTATGAACAGTACATATAGGTTGCCTCCTTTTAAATTTCATTTTTCAGCCCTTTTTAAGTGCTAGTCTTGTGTTTTCCCTTTTTAACACCTCCCTATATAACGAGATGATGTGTTTTGAAAATGTTTATTCTAAGTTTACCCTACGGAATTTGAATTGAGCATTTGTGCTGGGGTGAGAGGTTTGTCTATTTATTACTTGAAAAAAAAATTAATTGGGAGAGAGGTACTCACCCCTTCTTGAGAACCACGAATGTATTTAATTCTTTGATCTGTCGCACAAAAGGATATCACTATCAGTAGAAATACTAAAAGAAGAAATAAAATGACTTATACTGGAAATTGAAGTTTTTATGGTCTCAGGAATACAGTACCATCCACTGCTTTCTATCATTCAGCATTTTGTTAACGGAAGTAGTATTTTTGCTTTCCTCTGCCCTCCATTCTCTCTCAAACTCCTTAATGAGCCTGGTAAAAATCAAATTAAAAAATAAGAAAAAATAAGTAAATGTTCAACTATACATTAAAAAGTCTTTCATCAGTCATCATTGATAGAAGCATTGTCATAATTATTACTGGTCAACTTTATGGATTTTCTTCCATTCAATCTCATGACTGCTATATTGTGTATTAACTCCATTCAAGCAATTATATTTGCACACATGTTTTTTTGTAGATTACCGATGGGGGATTGAACGTCTTGTCTCTATCTTTTTTCTTTAATAATACTTCCACCTTAATACCATCTGCCCTGAATCCAATACCCTCTGTTGTACTATTGAAAAATAAAACTGTCTGTTTTCTATTACCGTGTCACCAACAGATTTAAACTGTCTAATTTAATCATCTTTCATTACTACATGAACCTCCTTAACGTTATCATTTATTCCATTTAACTTGGCCATTGATAACTTTCTTGCTACTCAGAATTAACATTTTTATAGCATTGGTGCTTTAATTTCAGTTTTATAAAGCTTACTAAAGTCATCATGATATTCAATATCGCACCTTGAGATTACTTCTCCATTTTTATTAATAATAGATCAAAGATACCTAAACGTGGTTCTACTGAGTAACAGTTGATCTTCCAGCATTATTAACATATACTTATTAAGCTCTAACTAAATTTAGATATAAATTACTCCATTATGCTTATTCTACACTCATTGTTTATAGAATTCTCTGGTGCTCTTAACATTTTATTTCAGAAAATGTGTCTTTTCTCACCTAAAAAAGCTATGTAAATTGCAAATAGCATACACACTGTTAAGAGAATTTGTACAAAAGCCAATAGAGCAGGCCCAATTGACGCTCACTACCTCCTTAGTATTTAATCTCACACCATAGAATGAAGTGTAGTGTCCACTCACTCTTCCTATATAAGAGTACAAATACTTGTACCTTGTGATGAAGTTTTTGAGAAATTAATAAAATATTTAATTCTCTCTCTTCTGTGTCTTTCTACATGATATTGGAGGGACAAAACTCCTAAGTTTTTTTCTCCATTGTCGCTCTCTGCTTGAGCCCCTGCTTTTGTTTTGCGGACTCGCCAATCCCTCTTGCATTCTCCATATTTGACCGCAGCTCTCCTCTGAGAGCTCTGCGTGTCTCTCACACCCCTCAATTGACTCTCCTTTCAGTGACCTCTTGTCGGTGCTAGCGTCACTCTCTGTGGCCATCCTCTTGCCTTCGCGGGTACTTCTCTACCTTTGTCGGTCAATAGACTCAATTGATGCCCCATCTCTTCCGACTCGTGTCACAACTCACGAATCCTCTCCCTGAAGTTCGGGATGGGCTTCAGAACATCACTATCTCTCTTAGTGGCAAGAACTTTGTTGAATGGGTACACTCTGTATGTCGTGTTCTCCGTACCAAAAGGCTCCATCATCGTTCTAAGGCACGACCTAGTGAGCCCACCGAGGAATGGCTCTGCAATGATGGTTTCGTCCAATCATGGATTCTAAACTCTATGGACAGTGAAACTTACCGTAAGGCCATGTTTAATGAGACGTCCAAAGCAATGTGGGATGAACTTCACTACATATATTCAGGCAAGGACAATTTACAACACTTGTTCGACATATTCACGGGCCTCCAATATCTTGAATCGAGGATGGATGGCGAACTCACATCCTTTGTTGCAAGGTCCAAAACTCTTGTCGAGAATTAGATTCAACATTAGCCTCCTACGGTGGATCTCTCAGCCCAATGTGCCCAGAAAGAAATTGTTGGTATCGAGAACTAGATTCAACATTAGCCTCCTACGGTGGATCTCTCGGCCCAATGTGCCCAGAAAGAAATTGTTGGTATTGTCATGATGATGGCTCGTGTCCCGCCTCATTTCCACAGTGTTCGTGCTCATATCCTTTCTTCATCCACCATTCCTTTGCTCTCGGATGTGTGTTCCGTACTTTTAAAGGTGACAGTCCCCCCCCCCCCCGATGATCCTAGGACAATCTCTCTGGCTCTTTTCCATCACCCTTTTACAGCACGCCTCGCTCCTCCACTAGATCGTGGGGGTCGCACCGGCTCTCGGGACAGGGGTCGAAACAACCAGACTTGTCCCAAGTGTACTTATTGTGTCTGGGATGGTCATCTTGAGGCAATGTGCTATCGTAAGCATGGTATGCTTCCCCAACAACAAGCCTCCATCGCGGTCGGCACCACAAATCATATTACTCCGCAGAAGCCTCCTCGGTATTTGAACTTTGCGTATCCTAAGTTCATCACAGTTGCAAATGGCGAAACCACCCCAGTTTGCTTCTCTGGCGATGCTCCCCTGACTTCATTTATTTCTCTTTGTTCGGATCTTCATATTCCGAACTCATATTTCAATCTCATTTTTTATTCATCTTACTCAAGACCTTAATTGCTCGGTACTTTTTTATTCCTTTTCCTTTGTTATGCAGAATCGACGGAAGCATAATATCATTGGTAAAGGACGACTATCTAACGGGCTCTATACTCTTAGACGTTCCCCCAACAATTCTCTCCTTCGTTACTTCTGTTGATTGGCACTGGCGTCTCGGACATGCTCCTCTCTCAATTCTTAAGAAAGCTCTTTCTGATCTCTCCCTCACCGATTTCACCTTCGAGTCTTGTATCTTCGGCAAATAGCATCGTTCTTTTTTCCTCTCATTGTACTCAGAGCAGTGCACCTATTGTTTTAGTTCATTCTGATATTTGGGGACCTTATAAAACAGTTAGTGTCTCTGGTTATCTATATTTTCTTACCATTATTGATGATTACTCTCACATGACCTGATTATATTTACTTCGCGATCGCTCTAAACTAACTAATGTAATTCGTGTCTTTATTGTTGAGACTTGTACATAATTCTCTAGCTCTATTAAAGCTCTACGGGCCGACAATGCGCGAGAATATACTAATCATGTGTTTTAAAATCTATGTACTCAGTTCAGGATTATCCATCAAAGTTCATGTGATTATACCCCACAACAGAATAATGTATTTAAGCGCAAGAATCGTCATCTTCTTGAGGTTGTTTGCTCACTTATGTTTCAGATGCAGGCTCCCAAGCATTATTGGCATTTCGTGGTTTCTACCACCTGCTATCTCATCAATCGCATGCCCTCATCTATTCTAAACTTTTTGACTCCCTTCAGTCTTCTCTTCCCCACCACACCGCCCTTTCCCATATTGCATTGCATCTTTGACTGCTTCTACTATATTCACTGTCATGGTCCCTTTACAGACAAACTGGCTCCCCGCGCTACCAGATATATGTTCATCGGTTATTCCCTCACTCAAAAAGACTATGTATGTTATTCTCTCATCATTCGCAAGGTAGTTACGTCTATAGATGCGACAATCCTCGAAGACCGGTCATTTCACTCTTTACCTATGACACCTTCAACCCCTACTACACAAATGCGCCCTACCGTCCATGTTACCTCTCCTCTTCCTCCCCTCCTACCAACTCCAGGTATCATACCCTCCAAACCTCCGCCTCTTCGTGTGTACACTCTTTGTCCTCCTCGTTTAGATGCTCTACGACAGTTACCCACTACTAATGATATTTTGCGGACTGTTGATCAGGAACCAGCTTCTACCGCTCACCCCTATCTAATTATGTTTCATAGCATCTCATGTCTCAGGTGCTACACAAATTTGCTACTTCTTTGTCATATATTTTCACCCCACTTTTCTGTAGGAAGCTCTTCAGCATCTGAGGTGGCGGGCGACTATGAATGAATAAATGGTTGCTCTCTAGACTAATCAAACTTGAGATTGTGTCCCTTTTCCTCCCGGCCAGACTTGTGTGGGTTATAAGAGGGTCTTCACCATCAGTGACTCGTGGTTTCACTCAACAGCACAGGCTCGACTATGACGAAACCTTTTCACCCATCGCGAAATTGAATATTATCCATGTCCTGATCTCTCTGGTTATTCATCGACAATGGCAAATCATCAGCTGGACGTCAAAAATGTCTTTCTAATTATCTACATGCACTAAACTACCGGTTTTGAAACCATGAGGGAGTCTCTTGTATATCACCTCAAAAAATCTCTTTATGGTCTTAAAAATCCTCCTCAAGCTTGCTTTGACAAGCTCAGTCAAGTTGTTCGTGATGTTGAATTTACTCGAAAATCGGCCAACTTCTGTTTATACACTCGTCATTGTACGATAGACACAGTGATATTATTGGTGTATATTGATGATATTTTTGATTATGGGCGATGATCTCGAAGGAATACATATGATCAAGAAACACCTAGTCTTTACATTCCTGACTAAAGAATTAGGAAATCCCCGATACTTTCTTGGTATCAAGGTGGTCCAGCATCCCGATAGCCTTATCTTATCTCAACGGAAGTATTGTCTTGATCTTCTTCATGATGTTGACTACTCTTGATGCAAGCCCACTGACACACCTATGGATGTCAATAACAAACTTTGTGATCATACCTCCGACTCTGATTTACTCCTTCTAAACTCAGAGTACTATCGGTTTCTTGTAGGGATCTGATTTAGCTTACAGTTACAAGATCTGATATATCTTTTGTTGTTGTGGTTATCATTTGATTTATGCATGTTCCACGAATTTCTCACCTCTAGGTTGTTGAATGCATCCTTTGATATCTGAAGGCTACTCCTGTACATGGGTTAGTCTATAAGACCTCCTCTTCTTTATCTCTCATTGTCTATTCTGATGTTGACTATGTTGGTTCTTTGGATGATCGTCGTTTCACAAGTAGACTTTGCACATACTTTGGCGGACACCTTATCACCTGGCGAAGTAAGAAACAATCTATGGTTGCATGCTTATCTGTCAAAGTCGAGTATCATTTCAATGGCCTCTGATGTGGTTAGAAAGCCTTCTGAAAGACCTGGGTGTCAAACTCTCCTCTCCAGCCACTTTAGCTGTTATCCATATTGCAAAGAAACCAATAGTCCATGAACATACCAAGCACATCAAAGTCGATTGTCACTTTATTCGGTAAATGGTTCAACTAAAAAAATTGGAATTAAGCCATGTTCCTACTGCTGGGCAAATTACTGATATTCTTACGGAGGCTTTACCGCATCTGCTATATTATCAGTTTTTGTCCAAGTTTGATTCCTACGACTTGTATGCTCCAGCTTGTGGGAGAGTGTTAATAGAATTTGTACAAAAGCCCATAGAGCAGACCCAATTAGAGCTCATTACCTCCTTAGTATTTAGTCTCACACCTTAGAATGAAGCGGTCTTCACTTCTCTTCCTATATTGTATAAATACTTGTGCATCTTGTAATGAAGTTCTTAAGAAATTAATAAAATATTTAACTCTCTCTCCCTCTTCCATGCCTTTCTGCACACACCAAGGTACATGATTCTTAATATTTACGGGAAACATTTTCATCAGTCATGTGATGAAGAATCAAAAACTCACATGAAGGAAGAGAAGGAAAGTTCTCTAGTGAAGAATTCTACATATAGAAAATGAAAGTTCATGAGGCTAGAGCAAGAAGAAGTATATACATAAAAACCTAGATTAGTTATCTCAAGTGTACCTACATCTTTGAATGACTCAAAGCCATCGCCCGCAATTTACCACAATATAGACTCTTCTTCAATGTATTTTTTATCTCTTCTAGAAATAAGTTGAAGATTGTTATGGATACTTATGAAATCTTCTGCACATTATGGTGTCATTCTATTTATTTTCATTGAACGGATAAAAAAGCAAGTACTCCAATTTCTGAAGGGGTCGGCGAGCCATGATTTATCCATCAAGTTTTTGGGTCTAAGTGATAACGATTTTGAATTGAATCTAAAAGCTTTGATGGTACTTCACCGCACGGGCGTGAAATGAAATAGATAAGGGCGGGACTTTACCGCATGAGAATTGTCAATCCCGCTTGCGGGATACTACGGGATTCTGAATTAAATCATTTTTATTTAAAAATATGTTTCCTAGAGTTTCGGAAACATGTTTTCGTGTGTTTCCCGTATCTGATACGCATCCGAGCCGATACATAGAGCATTTTAAAGTATTTGTTCTTTGTAGCGGCGACCCCCCTCTCAGATGCAGGAAACACATCCCCTACTGTCCAAAATAGTTAACCAGTCCTAGGATTAATTTCAAGACTCTTGCCAAGCCTCCCACACCACCAATACAGCCACCCCACCCTCTAGAATATTGTTTGACCGCCAGAACAGCAAACTGTGGTTGCTTATGACTGAAATCTACATCCCAACACCTTCCTAATTGCTATCCCAGTTTCCGTACAGCCCAAAACAGCTTTTGAGTGCTGAAAATCTGTCCCAGCGGCCCTCCGAAAAGCATCTCCAGTCCCCCACCCCACCCCCCTCTACATTAGTTTACATGTTTCAACTTTTGAAGTATGTTGTTATTTCTTTAAGTGTTGGGTCTTGTGATTAATCTCTACTTGAAGAGATATTAGTTTGTATGCTTTGATTTCAGTTATTTGAGACTTTGTATTCTCAACGTCGTTTGTTTCCAAATTTGAAAGCATATAATTTTGGTGGCAAATTACGTTCATATTAATTTATAAGTAATAATTAGTGCAAGTAAACAAATCATCGGATTCATGTTGTGTTGCATGTAGGAATTTCTCACTATTTTCCTGTTATATAGAACCGTCCGGCGTCATAAACAAGTTAAGCACATTACTCCAATGCTATTATGTATCCTCTAATTTAAAACAAAAGAAAAAAAATAGTTTCATATAATCATATGTGAAGATATTGAATGCAACAATTTGAAATCAGTCATAAATTTATGATTCTTGATAATGTCAACATGAAAAAGAGTAGAAATATGTACCTCTTGCATTCTCTCATCTTTTCAGTAAGTTCATCCAATTGCCTGTTTTGCCTATTTGGGTCTTTGATCTTCTCCAGTTTTTGAAACCCATTTCTATAAAGGATGCAAGATCAGGAGATAATTAAACACTACAATCACATTATTGAAGAAGACATATAATCAGCAATCAATACTAACATAGCACACAAAAAATAAAAACACATTCGCATTCAGAGATCCAGATGATAAAATATACGTGGAACTTAAAGTTTCCAACAATGTCAATGAAAACTGTAAATGGGGGGGGGGGGGAAGGGGGGGCCTTTCTCTCCCTGATAGGGGGAGGGCATTCTCTTAATATATTGTATGAATGAGAAAATTGTCATTCTCTTAACACTTATATGAATTGGCAATAATCTACAAAAAATATATCATAATAACTACCTCGATGACGTCCTATGAATATCCAATTGATGTTATTATATTTTAAAATGTCTTTGTTTTTAAAATTATATATGAGTTCACTGGTAGCAACTTATAATTATCTTGAATAAATATTTAATATATCATATCCTAAAATCTTGTAAGCATCTATTCATGAGATAATATTCTTACTGAGGCTTTCAAAAGAGCAAAAAACCCACTCTTTAAAAGTTTAGGAAGAATTTCAACTTACGGTCTTATAGTTGCAATTTAATTACCTAATAACTTGATGATATGAGCATTACATTAAGGTAAAAATGCAATCATTACTATGTTTAATTTTTTCAAATTTATGAATTAACCCAAATGATTTACCAATAATTCATGAAGATTTACATGTATCTACCTTTGAAATAAGTAATTTTAAAGAAGAATTAATGTGTATATATACTATACACACACAAACAAAAAATAAAAGAATCTAAAATGTGATCCTGCAATTGACTTATGTTTTTTACCAATACTTGCACTATAAAGAAGACAAAACATCATTTTTGATGAGAAACAATTAAACTCATCACAATTGTCCAACTGTTTCATATTTGAGTCTCCATAATCATGTGGGAGAACATCTCCATGCAAATTTATAGACTTTATATGTGTATGTTTACAGCATTTTATAATAAAGTATCATGTTAAAGACATTTTAGGTAGTTTCCGTCCTTACTAGCGCCTCAATTAACTAGGTTTCAAATAGAGACAAAGGATTAACAAGTCAAAAATCTCAAATGGTAATGGATAAAAAGGAGTTCAAATCAGGTAAATTATAGGGGTACTTACTGAAAAAAAATAGCATGAACTGCTCAACTCTGGAAGAATCATAGGTCAGCGAATCAAATTACTATGAAGTTGGAAGAGATTCAGAAAACTTACGATAATGCTCGAAGGATATCTTCAATTTGTCCATCGATGGTGGCTAGATCTTGGCTGATCGATGACACGTCCATCTCGAAAACCAAAAGACAAAAAACAACGTCCTCATGCAAATCCCAACGATCAGCTACCGATGACCATAATTTGCCGAAACCAGTCTGGAAAAAAACATCTTCGCGGTTTTCACAGTGGTCGTCGGGCTTCAGGCAGCAAGGCCGAGGGCGGGCTTCACAGAATCTGGCGAAAGCGGGCTCAGGCGTGGTAGCTGGAACCTAGAAAAGCTCAGACGAACTCGTCGGCGTCGGAGGAGTTGCGCGCTGGAGGCGGCGGAGTGCTTCCGGGGGTTCCCGTCGGGCAGAGCAAGCGACGGAAGGAGCGACGGCTTCGGGAAGGGTCGCCGATGACCTAAGAAGACCTTGGCGTGGTCGGCATGGAGGAATAGGCGGCGTCGGGCTTCCGTCGGGCAGGAACAGTCGGGAATGTCGCTGGTTGGGGGCGGCGCTGGGAGAACGACAACAGAGAAACAAGACTCTGTTCGTTCTAGTGCAGCCGCGATAACAAGGGATCCTCACCTATATCTTACGTCGGCAGGAGAGGAACGATTGCCGGAGTTGCTGCATAAAATGCAGGATCGAAACAGGAAGAATCGGAAAGAGCTGAAAATGCGCGGCTGGATCTAGGGTTGGGTTCTCCGCCGACGAGATCTTTCGCCGGAGCCCGGACGGGAGGTTTCGAAGCTTACTGCAAATCATGGGTTTTAATTTCAAAAAATAAAACAGAGAAACCGTCCGTTCCCAGCTGTGGAAAGCAGATCCGCTGTCGGGCCTAACAGCGAGGGGAAATAAAAGCCGATAGTCCCTGGACAAATGTCATGCTCAATGCCTTTGATAGGGATCATTCAGAAAAATATACCCTTTGGAGCAAGAAGCCAATATATGTAAATTAAATTTATAATAGCAATCATTTATAATTATATATATATTTTTTTTCTTTTATAGTCTCCCGTGAATTTTACGCCCAACAAAATGAACACTTTAAAAACTTTCTATTTTATACTCATCTAAATTATTTAATACTTCTTTTATGTTTATGTACAAATATTCACTCTATTATATAATACTCAAGATCACTCTATGTTGAGTCGCTCGAAATATTTCGGTGGTGGTCAAAGTAAAACTATCTTCCTGTCGCCCCTAGCTTAGGTTTATGTAGAAAACTTTAAGGTTAATGCCCCTAGCTTAGGTTTATATAGAAAACTTTAGGGTTAATACGGGTATCGGATATTCATGTATCTGAACCGATCTGTTAAGCCTCTGAACCCGTTATATGTTTTAATATACATTAACAATTTTCTCTTATATTTGTGGCATATAACGTTTACGTTTCGGAGTGCTAGAAAGTATAGAGCATCAAAATTTTTGACTTTACACATTATCCACATAAGTTTGCACAATTAAACCATAATAGGAGTTTTCATAATTAAAACAGAGCATCTGAACATAAAGTACAACTCAGAAATAAAAAGTCTGAAAACGTAAGACAAATGGATTAAACGTGTAACAATTTTACTTAGAGTAGATCATCATCATCCATGTCAAAAATCTACTTTATCTCATCCATCTTCACAGTGACTACAAGAAATTTCATGAGTTAGACTCTATGAATTCATAAACATATGCAGTAACGTTTAAAGTAAAATAGCTCTAACTAAATAAGTTTAGTACTTGTATCAGTGGTGAAGTAACACTGTCAGCATCTCTATCCAGTCTAAACAGGATCAGTCAAGTCTTGATTTTAATAAATCAAACATTGTTATCGCGGCGATAGCGCTGCATTATTTTCTGACCGACGGCCCGGGAATTTATCGCGACGCGGTAGGTAGCTACCGCCCGGCGGTAGCATGCGGGAGCAGTTTCGTAACGACTGAGTTTAGGCCGTCCGATCCTTCTTGGGATGCAATCTTATGGCCCAGGACTGTGACAACCCAAAATTCGCAAAACAAAATAATTAGTTTTCCCCTATGATTATGATAAAGGCAGTACGAATTTTTCGAGTTTTTCACGCATTTTCCTTTTCATTTTATTCGTTACGTTGTGAATTTTAGAGGTGGGCTAGCTATTTCTTTGGGCTGAGTTTATTAAGTAGGTTGTCTTTAGTCCTTTTGGGCTGCTGTTATCAAGTTATGGCTGGAGGTTGATGATTTTGACACTTGTAATAGTTATAGCTGGCTGGTTTTAGTACATATGGTGTGCTGGCAGCTTTATTTTAATATTTGTAATTGGTGTAGTTGGCTGATTTGCTTGTTTTGACACTTGGCCAACCAAGTGTTAGCTAAATTATAATATAATGACACTTGGTGTTAGATGATTTTGGCTTGGGATGCATGTGGTGACACCTATTTGAGTTAGCAAATGCATTCTGGCCTCTTATTGCATCTTCACCGTTTGGCTTTTTGCTACCTCTTCACCGCCTATATACCTATATAAATAGGTGATGAATTCCCTCCTCATCTTCCATTTCTGGTTGCTCTCCCCCTCCCTACTGCGTAAGCCACTACTCCCTGATAGCTTGCTGCACCACTGCCTCCTAGCTGATGTTATGATGTCCTGAGCAGCTGCTGCCACCTAGCTGTTGTTATGCTGTCCTGAGCAGCTGCTGCCACTTAGCTGCTTCTTGCTGCTGTCTTGCTGCACTACTACTGCCCGAGCTGTTATTCCCTGCTACCCGAGCTGCTGCTCTCTACTGTCTTAGCTGCTGCCTTGTTGTTGCTCCTGAGTTGCTGCCTTACTGTATTGTTGCTCTATCGCTTGTTTAAACCTGGCTCTGATACTAATTGTGAAGAACCTTTTTTCGGGCTTCCCAAAATGATCAGCATTTATTTTCAATATGTGTGGTCGTAGGCAGTACAAAAATATGACACAAAATTTAATATGTAACCTTCGTTTATAGGAACCTGTCCAAGTTTATTCTAGTTGCCGCAGTCAACGTCGTCGGGAGAATCAAGAAGATCATGACCATCAAGCAGCCACCTGGTCCGAGGGAAGTGACAACGGGCATCAACACCATCGGTGTCCTTCGAATTTCGTTCTATCCATAGCAGAAGCTATTAAGTTAGTTTTCCCGACGTTAGCTGCTTTAGGACTCACACTTCCCCAAGAGAATACTAATCCACCACATCAATTCACAACCTCCCTCTGATACCAATTTGTAGAGACCCAAATCATGGGCTCTTCAACTGATTCAAGGATCAGACGACAGTTTTGAATAAAAAGGGTGATAGTTCACCAGAAATGTAAAGTACAAAGAACATCCATCAAACTTTTTATTTAATTTGTTACTTTATTTGTTGCATGCTCATTATAGGCAAATTAACACATACTAGATAGACTTTTTACAATAAATACATGTAGGTCCAGTACAGCGAGTTCTGTGATAGTCCCGAGCTTCAACTATTACCTTTGTCAGTTCAGCTACCAAAATCTTGCGTGTTCTGCTTGGGGTTGGTCCCGCTGCCTAAAAAAATGTGTCCACTCTGGGTTAATCATAAAAATTATGACTATGTGAGAACAGTATTTCGTGAAAAGTTATACATGCAAACAATGAGGATAATAATAATATGCATACAGTACAATAAAGTGTAATTTTGATAGTACATCATAATACTAATCTTTAAGCCCTTTTTATTTTAGTTACATAAAGTATAAAATCAGGTTTGGCCTTTGTCAATTTGATTGGAATTTGTCTTAACTTTCTGATGTTTTCTAAATCTTTTACGATATATGTTATGTGTAAATTGAGACGCAACCCGAATTAAGATGCATGTTATTTCAGTAGTTTCCAAAGCTTAGAACCTTGAGGATGGCGTCCTATGATAATTGTGTCATTCATGCGGAAAAGGATACGAATAAAAGCAAAGAAAGGGTGAGTATTTTATTTCTTGAAATTATGGGTATCCAATTATTTTGCAGTATCTAATTTATTGTCTTTTTAACGACACTGTCTGTGCATATAAGTTTCGACTTAATGATATATCGCTAAATAAATAAAATTGGGCGAGGGAACAATTAAGTGATACAGATTTCTGAGGGGATGTTTTATTTAAAAATACTTTTTCTTTTATAAAACTACGTCAAGAACAAAATAATAAAATTCGGCATGGGGAAATACAAAGGTTTCGAATCCGATAATGTAACTTAGACTTACGGATGGATTCATCAATAGGCGTGAGCCTACGAAAAGCCCTTAAGTGAGAAGCCTTTAAGTGGGTGGTGGCCAAAAAGATGCATAACCAGAGCATTTCCTACTTTATGTAACTAAAATAGAAGGGCTTAAGGGTTAGCATTAGGATGTACTATCGAAATTACACTTTTATTGTACTGTATGTATATTGTTATTATCCTCATTGTTTGCATATATAACGTTTCACGAAATACTGTTCTCACATAGTCATAATTCTTATGACTAACCCAGAGTGGACACATTTTTTAGGCAACAGATGTGACTCCAAGTGCACTGCGAAGGTTCGCACCTGAAGAATTAGACCATATATGGATAAATGTCTACAAAGGAATCGAAGAGGGTTCTGAAAGTCATAATTTTTATGACTAACCCAATGTGGACACATTTTTTTAGGCAGCGGGATCAACCCCAAGAAGAACACATAGGATCTTGGCAGCTGAACTGGCAAAGGTAATAGTTGAAGCCCGGGACTGGCACAGAGCTCGCTGTACTGGACCTACGTGTATTTATTGTGAAAAGTCTATCTAGTATGTGTTAATTTGCCTATAATGAGCATGTAACAAATAAAGTAATAAATGAAATAAAAAGCTTGGTGGATGTTTTTTGTACTTTACATTTCTGGTTAACTGTGACCCTTTTTTATTCAAAACTGTTGTCCGATCCTTGAATCAGTTGAAAAGCCCAAGATTTGGGTCTCTACAAGGACACTCCGTCCAAGAGACTTAAGTAGTGCTGAAAGGTTTTTTTCCTCATTCTTCTCATTTTGAGTGGGAGTTAAGGTTTGGGAGAGAGGATTTGGAGGAGGAAGAAGGACTTTCTTCGCCATTAGCGAAGCTCCGAGCATTCGTTCTTCTAACCGAGGCCAAATTAGTGGAGATGACTTGAAGGCACACATTCTCATCCATGCAAAGCAATATCTCCATGGCTAGGAAGAGGAGTCATAAGGTAACGACATTTCTCCTCTCGGTGTTTATAATGCGTGAATAGCATCCGCTTTATCTTGATTTTCTCTCAAGCATTTAGGCACCAGATCTCTCAAATAAGAAGTGTTCGTGTTGTCATGGTTCAAGAGGAGCCACCGGGTCGATTGTGTCCATCCCCGACATGATGTTGCATTAGAAATCCGCTCCACTAGTGGATTAGTCATTATGGGTGAAGCCGTAGTCGCGAACGTTAGTCTGACTCGGTGATGTTTCATAACGAGTCTTAAAGATTTTGCTAGAAATCCGTTTACGGCAAGAAACTGTTTATGATGTTTGCCCACCTTTACTTCGTGCGAGAATGAATGGTGGATTAGGGTGGGAAAGACTGTGTTCGTTTATTGATGTGCGAAGGCGCGACTTTGTCTCTGTGGTCGGCTGGTTAGCCTGTGACGTGCAAGTAATGTGTGGAGAGTGTCCCGGCGAGACAAGTCCCCTTTTGAGAAACTGACGAGAACGTCAAGCTGTTGACAAGCCTAGGCGATGAAGCCCATGAGCGAGTGGGGTCAAGCAAGAGTTATTAGCATCAGTTTGTTTGTATGACAGAATCCTGACGTGAGAAGTCAGAGCTTGCGAGCAAGCCCGACTTTTGAGACCCATGAGCGGGTGGGGCCTAGGCAAGAGTTCTATGTGGTGGATTGAATATCGTTAGGGGAAAATAGAAGTACCTGTGTGATGTGATGTGATGATGTGTGATAATATGTTAGATTTATGCGTTATATGGTGCTTTGGGTGAATCACAGGTTTGCATACATACTGCATTGTAGGCCTCTTTTTATTAAATGCTCAACCTAGAAATGTGTTTGTTGTTTGTGACATCCCAACCTGTTTCTTTACTTTATTTGTATAAATATATTTGAATACGAAGTGTTGACCTGCGGGGTGATGGAGTGTCGCGGGGTCCGCTAGGGACGGCCGAGAGGAGATGTATTGGTTACACAGTTGAGGTCAGTCTTTACTGACCCACGTTACAACAAATTTTAACAGGGCAAGGATCGCAAGTGGGAGCAAGCTCGCCGGACAAAAAGATCTAAGCCTCATGAAATGGATTCTCTTTTATTTACTTATGTTTTGTTGAATGTTTTGCTCCATAAACTGTAGTCTGACTTGCAGGTCGAGGTAACCTAAGAGTGCTCTAGCACGTTACTCTGTTTGTTGATGTTTCAGTTTTTGGAATCATGATTGTTGTAAAGCCTTAAGGCCGTTTTGATACTCCTGTGATAGTGGATAACTTCTGGTGTTTGTGGGTTTCCAATGTTGTTATTCTGAGTTTTGAGATGCGTTGCTCTTTTATATCACTTTTTAATGCTAAAGATGTGACGTCTATATGTTGTGGGGCTCCGGCCGGACCCATATTATATGGTCATTGTAAGGACCCCCTTCAAAAACCACAAGAGATCCTTATTCCCCGGGCGAGCCTCCCCCCAAAAGGTTCGTGTGTCCAAAGATGTGTCACCCTCTTACCTGACCCATGACACAATTGGCAGAACGTTCACCCTGTAAGGCTACGCATCAGAATAAACATTCACAAATAATAAAAATTAATTTATGCGGAAGCAATTCATCACAGGGTATCTCAACATGAAAGAAAAATATAAATAATGAATGACAACCCACAAAGGGGTATACAGAGTCCAATAGAAACAAACATCCTAATCATAAAATGACCAAAACAAATAGTCCAAATAAGAAAGTAACATCTCTCCTCCTCTCCTCTCCTCAGAGTAGTACCCTCACGTCCTCAAATCTCTCGAGCGGGCTCAGGGAACTCCTCTCCAACGGGTGCACGTCTACGCTGCTTCATCTGCTCCTGCACCGTTGGTAGTGCATCAGGTCCTAAAATGATACATATAAAAGTACGTTAGCCACATCATGACCAAGTAAATCACACGCTCCTCCCCAGCCCCTTAGTGGGTACTAGGAAGGAAACCTGCAAGAAGAGTTAGCATAATAGCCGAAGCATTATATACATACTATTAACCAGAAAGAACAACAGTAATATCAACTATTAATTAAGCTAGTTTCTAGCAATATAAGTGTACGAGCATCAACGAGAGAAGCTGTGACATCAACAATTGAATAAGCATGACTTTTTAGATTTATAACATTTTTCTTCATCGTATAAATCATCCTATGATAGTTATACGATGTCAGACCAAGGTGTGAGTACAGGTAACACACATGAATATATATATATATATATATATATATATATATATATATATATGGTATGTTGTGTATGCATGCTTAAACTCTCTATCACTCATATGATGTGTCACAATTACTTTCTCCTATGTCGACATAGTGATATGTTAAGAGAAGGACCTCACTTCTCAGGCCTCACCGTCGTGGCCAGACGATGACAGTGGGTTGGTCGCTCTCACTTCTATGTTATAGATACACCATAACTTCCTAGGCCTTCGTACCTCTATGAAGACTAGGTACTCTCAGTGGGAACACATCCTCACCTCGTGCGGAGATTGACCCTCTCGACACATAATCAAAACAGGTGTGAGACGGACCTATGTGGAAGGGTAGCTAGCCCCCGGTCCTCATCACTACCACCAACATAAGAGTTCGTAGTCACAATGTCTCTCGTAGTGTATAATAGGGGGAAGCTGACGAACCCGCCACATCAGTATCCATGCACCCTCCCATATTCCCATGCATTAGTAATGAATGACATGACAACATACTAGTGCTCATACAGTTAGTAAGTGTTCACGGATCGACTAGCAACTTGAGGTTTACCATGTGGTTGAGCTAGAAATGACGTCACCTAAATTTCATGGGCTATGCCTTCACAAACAATTCTAACTATGTAGGTATGCTCAAGCCAAATTTAAATCTACTTACATGCTTCAAACTAGAAACATTAAAACATGAACGTTGTAGATAAAACATTAGTCTACAAAAGTGTATGTCATAAGCATCATCTAATTTGGCCTCTAAGCCTCCAAAATAGGGGGCTAAAATTCACCAAAAATATTTGTTTAAAAGTAAACAACAATTACAATTTATTTTGCTATGTTCAGGGTTATTTTAAATTAATCTAGGCTCATTGTTTCAGAAAACTTAAAACCAGCATTTTAAGAACCGGACCGGACCGGCCGGTTCGACCGGTCGGACCGCCGACCGGTCACCCGGGCGGTCCGGTCAAGCCTCTAAAACCGGACCCGCTCAGAACCGGGTAAAACCCGGAAAACCGGCCGGTTGAACCGTCAAACCGTAAACCGGACCGGTTTTCCTAAAACCGGGCGGACCATGACGCCCAAAATTTAATACCGAAAATGAGGGGGGCGGCAGGTTTTGAACCCACACCACTTCGAAATCAAGGAAACAAACCACTCAGTTATTTGGTCATTGATGAATGCTTTTAAAATACATTATATACATATAGATTAATACATATTTATAAAAAATAATCTATATAATAAAAACATATGCATATTAATGTATAATTGACAGCCAAGCCAGATGTGTGACGGTCATATTTATCAAATATTATCTCATTCTTTATTATTTAATTAGTGCATATTTTTACAAGTAGTTATAAAATTTGTTAAAGATTGCATAAAAAGTGATCAAATATGACAAATTCTCTCATTTTTATTTCTTTTTCAATTATATTTTTTCGTATAAAATAAAAATTATGTTATTATATATTTATTTCATGGCCGGCGAGCCTCGCACGTACATTTTAAAATACGTGTTAAGTGTGTTTCCCTTATTCCGGTATATATTATATATATATAACGGTTCAACCCCGGTTGAACCGGTTGGACCGGTTCAACCTTGAACCTCTCCCTCCGCCGGTTCGATGTCCGGTCCGGTTTTCAAAACCTTGCTTAAAACATAAAAATTATAGAGAAAATATTATTCTACAAAAGTGTCTCTCACAAGCATCATCTGATTTGGCTTCTAAGACCTCCAAAATAGGGGTCAACTTCACCAAAAATATTTGTTTTAAAAATAAATAGCAATTATAATTTATTTTGCTATGTTCAGGGTTATTTTAAATTAATCTAGGTTTACTGTTTCAGAAAACTTAAAACATAGAAATTATAGAGAACATTATTCTGCAAAAGTATCTCTCACAAGCATCATCTGATTTGACATCTAAGACCTCCAAAATAGAGTCCAAAGTTTAGCATAAATAACAGTTTGTACAATGATCAGAAATCTAAAATTTATTTTGTAATGTTCGAGGCTAATTTAAATTGGTTTATTAACCTCTGTTTATCGAACTCAAAGCATGAAAGTTGTAGGAAAAATATTAATATATAAAAGTATCTCTAACATGATATTTCTGATTTGGTATCTAAGGCCTCCAAAATATGATACAAAATTTTGCATAAATAACAGTTTTTACAATGATCAGAAATCTAAAATTTATTTTGCAATGTTCGAGACTAATTTAAATTAGTTTATAAACCTCTGTTTTTTAAACTCAAAACATGAAAGTTGTAGAAAAAATATTAGTATATAAAAGTGTCTCTAACATGACTTTTCTGATTTGCTCTCTAAGGCCACTAAAAAGGGCTCAGAAGTTTGCCAAAAATATTTAATTCAAGACCAATCAACATTCTGGTTTTCCGAAACGATTAAATATACCTTTCAGGTGCAAAATTAAAATGGTTAGAGGTTAAAAATCAGAAAACTTTTAACATTAAAGTTGTAGATCATAAAATTATCTACAATGTAGGATTTCACAAAAATTTTCTAAATCTGCTTTAAGATAATTAAAAATCACTTTTAAGAAGGGGAAAAATTTCTAAAAATACTGGCAGATTTTCTGCGCACAGATCTTGGCGCAGATCGACAACGTTGGATCTGTCGGACAGAAATGAATTCAACATGACTTGCACTAGCTCTGATTATTCTTAATTTATTTCCATGCAAATCAAACCGACGATGGCCGCTACAGCCATCGTCGGCCCAATCTTATGGGGGCTCCCAACCGCCGCCGGAGGGGAGATACCCTCGGCCACCACCCCTGGTGGTTTCGCCCGGGAAGGGCGCTCCGGCGGGGTGCCGACCTGCGGCCTGTCGCCGCCTCCAGTGGCCGGAAAACTAGATCAAAAGCTCCATGTTCATGGTGGTTGTCGGCCACCCGGAACCTGGGCTTTTGCGGGGCCTCCCCACCGCCGCCGGTGTGGAGCTAGCTTTGGTCATCACCTCAGGCGGAAGCATCCCGAGAGGTAGCTCTGATGGGGTAGCTGCTGGCGGCCGGCTACCGTCGGCGATGGCCGGAAAAAGATATTGCATTCTTTTTTTTTCTTTTTTTCTTTTTATTTTTATTTTTGGATGGAGGAGCCCGCCAGAGCAGATTCGGATGGCTTCCTCCACCTCAAGGGCCATGAGAGAGAGTCTTGGAGACTCTTTCTCCCCTTCACACGTCCCATGTAAGGTCGGAGCCCGCGATGGTGGCAGATATCGACATGGGAGGTCTAAACCTATCCAAGGTCGGGATTGCCGCCTCCAGTGATCGTAGACGACGGGGATCAACGAGAAAAAGATCTAGGGCAGAGAGGAGTCGTAAGAACTTACATGCGGTCGTTTAGGTGAGGGGATCGACAAGTGGCCATGGGTGGTGGAGATCGCCAGAGTTGAGTAAGAAGGCTCGTCGGGTGGTCGTCGGGGCTTCGGTTCTTGCTGGTTAGGGATCTAAGGTGGTAGGGAAAAATGAAGTCTAACATCTTTTGGGTTCATATAGGGGTAAGAGTGGACTTAGGCTTTTTAGGAAAGAGATAATTCCCTTTTCTTGGGATAAATGCCTCCCCCTTTAATTTCTGCCATATATGTCTCCTCCCTACGCTAAAAAGTAAGAAATAAACTCCCCCCAGCTGGTCATTAGGATGATGATGGAGGAAATCAATTTTTAGGGGAATTTATTATATATTTGGGCACCAAAAATATAATAACTAATTAAATACGAAATATTTTGAATTAAAATTTTAAACACAGGCTTCTATTACCTTCAAGAAGATTCAAAAATTATTTCATAAGTTTTGGACTAATTTTTATATTTTATTTAATTTTAATTGTGTGTCTAGCATGATTTAAATAAAATAAAATAAATTTAGATTAAGTAATTTATTTTAATTCATAAAATCAACCTTACTATTTTTAGAGTGTCTTGGTAAAAATTTGAGATTTTTCGGAGAACATTTGATATTTTTATTAATTCTCCTTCTTATTTATGTAATTATCAATTATTTTACTTAATTAAATTATCTAAATAATTTTTTGATGTCCTCCCCCCTATTCATGTGGCATTATGCAGCTACTCAAATGAGTTTGCGGCTCAAGGGTATCTTGCATCGGTGAGCTAGTCGAGTCGGGTAGCTTGATGTGCGTTTAGCCTAATCAGGGCAATTCCAAGTTTTACACAGTTCAAATGGGTCGGCTTGATGAAGTATATCATAATCGGTTAATATGATTCACTTACGACATTAATGTATTATTTGTGTGTTGTAATAGGTCAATTTGACTCGTTAAGAGCATTAGTACACTTTTCATGTTTAATTGGACTTACTAGGACCTAGCGAGTCACTCACGCACACACAAGAGTCTATTTTTCATTCAAGTCGAAAATTGCTCAAAAGACACGGTGGGTGGATTGACTTATTAGGTCAACCACGCCCAATAGGGAATTAACCTATTATCCGGGTTCCGAACAAGCCCACAGAACCCTAGTGGGTCAAATAATACTAAGGGGGTCTAGAAGCCGAATTGGGATGTTACAGTCATTACATGGGAGGTGTTACAAGGCGTGTTTTATACTTAGCTATATTATCATCAGGATTTAATTTCTTTTTTAGAACTCACTTACACCCTATAGTTTTAACCATTTTTGTTTATAAACCAACGTCCAAGTGTTGTTCTGAAGTAGAGAGTTCATCTCTTCATCAATGACTTCTTTCCAGAGTAGTGAATCTCTTGATCTCATCGCTTCCTTATAGGTGGATGGATCAGCCTTAATGGGGTAGGTGACAAAATC
This sequence comes from Platanthera guangdongensis, assembly GCA_039583875.1. Lineage (NCBI taxonomy): Eukaryota > Viridiplantae > Streptophyta > Magnoliopsida > Asparagales > Orchidaceae > Platanthera > Platanthera guangdongensis. The sequence goes on along the minus strand of CM077153.1, from coordinate 16,368,212 downwards.
ACTACAAAAATTTCTGGGAGTTCTCTCTCACACAGAATCCCTACTAGACTCTAGGCCACTAATGTCTAATGGAACTGAATATGAGATGCTCGGTACTGATTCAAGATCTTCCTCTGTAATAGTCGCTTGCATACCTGAGAGTGACAAGTTCTTTTCTTTAAGGAATTTATATTCAAAGAACAACGCATCCCTAGATTCTATAATGATGTTATTAGAAATATCTAAGAATCTATCTGCAGCACTATCCTCGGCACAGCTTAGGTAGACACATGTGTTGGTCATGAGTCCAAGCTTAGGCTTTCTATGGCTGGAAACCCTAACATAGGCTACACAGTCCCAGGTCTTAAGTCTAGTTATGGTCGGGGTCTCTTAAAATAAAGCTCGTATGGTGTAACCTCTAACTTAGCTTGAGGAACTTTATTCAAAATATGGTTTGCAACTAAAACTGCTTCTCCCCAATAATTAGTAGGTATGCCAGAAGTCAGGTGCATGGAGTTTAACATTTCTGTTAACGTTCTATTCTTTCGCTCGGCTATGTCATTCGATTGAGGTGAGTAAGGAGCTATGGTTTCTGCTATGATTCCTTGGGAGGCAAGGAAATACTTGAACTCACTAGACATGTATTCTCTTCCTTTATCACTTCTAAATTATTTTATCTTCATATCTAGTTAATTTTCTATCCTGGTTTTGAAAAGACATAACTTTTCAAACGCTTCATCTTTAGTTTTAAGAAAGTAAATGTGACAGAACCTAAAGCAGTCATCTATAAAGATGATCATATACTTCCTTCCTCCTCTAGTAACAAAGCTTTTAAAGTCACTGATATCAAAATGTATTAGCTCTAAGGGTGTTGTGCTCCTAGTAACCGCACAAAAATATTTCCTAGTAATCTTAGTCTGAGTATACACTTCACATTTCTCAGGTTAGTTTTTAGTGTCTAATGTGATCTGGTGAGTTCTAGCTATTTGGAACATTTTACTATAGTTCATGTATCATAGTCTCTCATGTAGAGTCTTAGTGTTAACTAAGTTTGATTGTGCTTGTTGAATTATTTTGTTTGCTAAACTTAGTCGGTATATTCTATTTTGGACGTATGTACATCCAAAATAGTGAGAGTTAACTGACAGTGTTACTCTACCGCTACTGAAATTAAAAGATATACCAGCATCACATAATAAGTTATTAAACACTAAGTTAGCAGCTAAAAAAGAATAAACTTAACATTCTTTAAAGTTAAAGTTTTCCCTTAGGAGAGAAGCAAGGTTGCATTACCCATCTTCAAAACGTCGGCTGTCTCGCCATTCGCAACCGCCACAGACTCTTTTGCAGCAGTGAGCCCTGTCATCAGATTAGCATTGTTGCAAACGTGACACATTGCCCCCGAATCCAAGTACCACTAAGTGTTGGCCTTCGTGTTTCCAACCATAGCAATAAAGTTGGAAGGCTCAGCAAGATTAACCATATTGACATGATTGTCGTCTTGTGGTGCCCTCGTCCTTTCTTTCTTCGGAAGCCTGCAATCAGATGTAATGTGCCCTCACATATTACTGTTGAAACACTTGCCCTTAATTTTTTTATCCTTTTATTTGGGACTGCAACCTGGGAACTACTTTGGGAAAGTTTGGTCTTTTTTGTACTATGCACACGTTTAGAGCTAGAACTACTTAATGGGGTAGGTGAAAAAATCACTACCAAAATTTCTGGGAGTTCTCTCTCACACAGAATCCCTTCTAGACTCTAGGCCACTAATGTCTAATGGAACTGAATATGAGGTACTCGGTACTGATTCAAGATCTTCCTCTGTAATAGTCGCTTGCATACCTGAGAGTGACAGTTCTTTTCTTTAAGGAATTTATATTCAAAGAACAACGCATTCGTAGATTCTATAATGATGTTATTAGAAATATCTAAGAATCTATCTGCAGCACTATCCTCGGCACAGCTTAGGTAGACACATGTGTTGGTCATGAGTCCAAGCTTAGGCTTTTTATGGCTGGAAACCCTAACATAGGCTACACAGTCTCAGGTCTTAAGTCTAGTTATGGTCGGGGTCTCTTAAAATAAAGCTCGTAGGGTGTAACCTCTAACTTAGCTTGAGGAACTTTATTCAAAATATGGTTTGCAACTAAAACTGCTTCTCCCCAATAATTAGTAGGTATGCCAGAAGTCAGGTGCATGGAGTTTAACATTTCTGTTAACGTTCTATTCTTTCGCTCGGCTATGTCATTCGATTGAGGTGAGTAAGGAGCTATGGTTTCTGCTATGATTCCTTGGGAGGCAAGGAAATACTTGAACTCACTAGACATGTATTCTCCTCCTTTATCACTTCTAAATTATTTTATCTTCATATCTAGTTAATTTTTTATCCTGGTTTTGAAAAGACATAACTTTTCAAACGCTTCAACTTTAGTTTTAAGAAAGTAAATGTGACAGAACCTAAAGCAGTCATCTATAAAGATGATCATATACTTCCTTCCTCCTCTAGTGACAAAGCTTTTAAAGTCACTGATATCAAAATGTATTAGCTCTAAGGGTGTTGTGCTCCTAGTAACCGCACAAAAATATTTCCTAGTGATCTTAGTCTGAGTATACACTTCATATTTCTCAGGTTAGTTTTTAGTGTCTAATGTGATCTGGTGAGTTCTAGCTATTTGGAACATTTTACTATAGTTCATGTATCATAGTCTCTCATGTAGAGTCTTAGTGCTAACTAAGTTTGATTGTGCTTGTTGAATTATTTTGTTTGCTAGACTTAGTTAGTATATTCTATTTTGGATGTATGTACATCCAAAATAGTGAGAGTTAACTGACAGTGTTACTCTACCGCTACTGAAATTAAAAGATATACCAGCATCACATAATAAGTTATTAAACACTAAGTTAGCAGCTAAAAAAGGAATAAACTTAACATTCTTTAAAGTTAAAGTTTTCCCTTAGGAGAGAAGCAAGGTTGCATTACCCACCTTCAAAACGTCGGCTGTCTCGCCATTCGCAACCGTCACAGACTCTTTTGCAGCAGTGAGCCCTGTCATCAGATTAGCATTGTTGCAAACGTGACACATTGCCCCCGAATCCAAGTACCACTAAGTGTTGGCCTTCGTGTTTCCAACCATAGCAACAAAGTTGGAAGGCTCGGCAAGATTAACCATATTGACATGATTGTCGTCTTGTGGTTCCCTCGTCCTTTCTTTCTTCGGAAGCCTGCAATCAGATGCAATGTGCCCCCACATGTTGCTGTTGAAACACTTGCCCTTAATTTTTTTATCCTTTTATTTGGGACTGCAACCTGGGAACTACTTTGGGAAAGTTTGGTCTTTTTTGGACTATGCACGTGTTTAGAGCTAGAACTTATGTTAGCCGCAGTTTTCCGCTTGCTAACAGCTTCTAACACGTGTCTGGTCATATTCTCATCCTCAATGCGTATAAAACTCTTGAGGTCATTCAGACCAACCTAAATCTTTATGCGGTATATTTCAATTTTGAAATTGTACCACGTGGAAGATAACTTATAGATAATCGTGTCAGCAACAAAACTATCTGGTAATTAAATATTCTCACTATGCAAAAAATCAATGAGCTTTTCAAATTCTGATACCTGTGGGAGAAATGACTTTCTCCTCGTCGAATGTGAAGGAATGGAACTTATCCACCAGGTGAGCTTTTGACAGATCCTCCTCCTGACTGAAGTGCTCCTAAGTGCCTCCAAGATCTCCTTGGCAGTCTTTATCTTAATGTACGTCTTTGCCAGACTAGAGGATAGACTGTTCGACAAATAATCTCTACAGAAGTCCTCTTCAGTGATCCACTGTGCTTCATTATCAGTCTCAATAATGTCAGCACGATTAGACTGAACGGTGTAGAATACGTTCAGGTGCTTCATCCTAAACTGTGTGTTCAACTTCCAGTCGTTGAACTCTGTCGTCGTAAATTTCTCTAACTTGATCATAGGCATTGGAGAGGAGAAGTTGCTTTCCTTCATCATTATGCGTCACTTTTCAAATCTCTGAATCCAAAGGTGAGAAGACCTCTCTTTTTTTGTTCTTCTCCCAACAACAAAGAGATCACTTTAGAAGAGAGCCCAAGAACTGTTGGAGTTGGAAAGCAGGATGAGAATCACTGGCTGAAATTACCTCCAAGTGGTGCTGAGGTTCAATCTCAGGAGAAATTTCTTCTTTCTCGGCCAGCAACAATCCAAAAAAATGATAGATAGATCCACAGATTTGGAGAGACAAGACGCAGGGATCTGCATTCCGACGACCTAAATCCCGAGGGGAACAGGCAGCGAACGACACCAGCGATAGCTGGCGAAACACACAAAATAACGGAACAAAACCGGTGATTGGTAAAATTCTTGCAGGAGGCGGCACGAACCTTCTATTCCAATTGAGCGGCGAGGCCTTGCAAAGAACAGAAGAATGTGTAGAGAGACGAGCCATGACAGACATTTCCTTCTCAATCAGAGCAGCGACGGATTCCTCCAAAACAAAGCAGCAGTGGCTTAGATCCGACGCCGGAGGAGATCAATTTCCAGAGTAGAGACGACATGCCTCTTTTCGCTTTTCATGGTTCCGATTTACACAGCGATGTCTGAATATTTTTCCTAATAGGGCGAAGGCGAGTAATTTCTCCTTGTCCCAAACGACACAGCGACGACAAAAGCCCCCTTTTTTTGATCTGGTGGTTTTGCTCCAGACGACAGTAATCTTAGAAAACCAAAGCACTAGAACTTTTCTTTTCCCATACAGGAGCACCGTCCGGATGATTTCTTTCTCCTCCTATTTGATCCCGATCGAGCGCCGGCGGAATGTGTGAGAGAGGCGGGAAGAAAAAAAATGATTCCGGCAACCCTTTTCCTGTGCGAAATCGGGAGCGCCGACTAAATCACCAACACATGAGTTTAGCGGCTAGGGCTACACTTCGAGATTGTTGAGTCGCTCGAAGCATCCCGGGTGGTGGTCAAAGTGGATCTACCTGTCTGTTGCCCGTAACTTAGGTTTATATAGAAAACCTTAGGGTTATTACGGATATCGGATATCCGTGTATCCGAACTGACCTGTTAAGTCTTTGAACCTAGTATATGTCATAATATGCATTAACACTCTAGACTTGGTCTTCGTTTGGCATGACATTTTCGCCGGCCGTTTGGGGCAAATGCCGCTAGACGATGGGTAAACAAACGCCCTCCGGCGGCATTTGCTCCGTTTCAACCCGTGGCAAGGAGGAAACGGCCCCGATCCGCTTCGTTTCGACCTCCACCTCTCCTCATTTGGTTCCAAAGTCCTCTTTCGACCCGCCGGCTGCACCCGCCACCGTCGAACCAATCATAGCCTTAGGAATCGTTTGGCGCGGCGTTTTCGCCGGCTGTTTAGGGCAAACGCCGCCGTAAGGAGGGTAAACAATCGCCCTTCAGCGGCGTTTGCTCCGTTTCAACCCATAACAAGGAGGAAGTGGCCCCGATCCGCTTCGTTTTGACCCCCGTCTCTCCCCCTCCAGATCCAAAGTCCCGCTTCAACCCGCCGGCAGCACCGCCACCGCCGAACCAAATATATCCTTAATGTGGTTTCCCTAAATATTTCCAAGTAAAACCATAACAAAGCACCCGAAAAGCCAGAATGATCTATTGCGCCAATCACAAGAGTCGTGCTTGCTTGAAGGAGCCTAAAACGACCCAAAGGGGGTGAATGGGACAACGCACACGTACACCCAGAAGGGACAAAGTCGACTCGTGCGACCGCCGCCAGCATAAACGCACACGTGATGGGCGCACACGCACGACTCCTGCGCTCGCACGCCCGCTCATTCCCCCCCCCCCCACCCTCGCGCCCACGCCCCGTGCGTGCGCGTACAACACCTACATGTGCTCCCCTCGCACATGCGCCCCTCATACTGTCACTCGTGCGTGCACACCACACAGGCATGCACGAGCGCTACTGCGGACGCCGCCGCCGTCGCTAGGCAGCCAGCCCAGGCTGACCGAACCACCTGAAGGGGCATGTTCGTCATTTTGGGGAAATTGGGGATCATGGTGATTGGAACGGAGTGACGTCATTCGCCAACTCAAGATTTAACAAGGTGCAATTACCAGCGCGTCCATTCAAAAGAGGCATAAAAAGCGCCCCCACCCTCAAGCCTTCATTTGAGGACAAGCAACTCCAGTGGTTAGAGAGAGCTCTGAGATGTTTCGGCGAGAACGTAGAACTTAGATCATTCCTTCATTCGGGATTCGCTCCGCTCCCTCTCTAGTCCGCTCAATGGTCACTTGGACGCTTCAGTGTGCCCAGGAGAATGCATAGGGGAACACTCTTTTGAGCGCTCTCGTGGAAGCTCCGTGGATTTTGTTTTTTTTCTCCTTTCTTTGTACTAAGAGTTTGTAATGGAGAGATAGCATGTCACCCTCCGAGGAACACAAATACTTGTAAACAATGGGAAAATAGTGGATTTTGGTCCAATACAGATCCGACCCCATTACTTTTCACCCTTTCCAGACTTTCTACGTTTGAAAAATGTCTCTTGTTATTGTTGCTTAGATTCTCATTTGACTGTTTGCGCGCCCAATCTGACTCGAATCTAAGACCGTCCTATTAATTTTTTTAATGATTCTTTTATTTTTTTTCTAACAACAAAAATGAATGATGATAGAATAAATTATTTGAATGACAACCCTAAGGATTCATCAAATCGCTCTGTGGAATGTGCTCAGTATATTCAAGACATTGACATTCTCATTAACATTCCATGGTTGATCGCACACAACAGGTTTTGTTGGGTATGCATAAGTGCTTTTGTGTATTTCTCGAGCTGTTGGGCTCCCCTTCAACTTGTAGACTCAAGTACACATTCTTTTAATATTAGAAGAGGTATGAGTATTTGTTTGCCAAGTCTGTCCAGGTTGATACAGAAGAAAGCCAAACAAAATATTATGTTTAAAAAAAGCAGGGCCCTTATTCCTAGAGGTTGAGAATGTAAAATTTTGTTAACCCGGAAAGATCGCAGGAACACTCAACCAACCAAGTTAAATAAACCAGTAGAAGATCGAAGAATAAAAGGCATATTGAAATTAATAATCGTCTTTACAACACGAGACATATATTGTGAGACATGATTTCGCAATGCATCTGATGGAAACAAAAAAAAAACACAAGAGCAAAAAACTGGCGGACAGAAAAAATCGCCCAAGATGTTTATCCGTCAAGGCTAACCGCCAAGTCCGTTGAACTGTCAGACAACACTCTTAGCCGCGCGAAGTATTGTATATTTACTGTTGAAGATATAACCTTGTCCGCAACTTCTGGTCGCCTAACCGCGAGATCGCTTAACCTGTAACACCCCAGTTTTCAGAACTTGAGTCTCTGGAAGCTATCGCCCGACGGTAGCTTAGCGGTGTATGGGCAGGCGCTGAGAGCGTTGAGTGGCCAGACGCTGAGAGCGTTGAGTGGCCAGGCGGTTGAGTGGCCAGGCATTGGGAGCGTTGAATGCTAGAGTGCGACGTTAGCTAGGTACCGCTCGGCGATAGCCTTGTTTCGTCGAACGTCGAACGAAAGGCCCGTTTGTCGAGTGCTGGAGGATTACCGTCAGATGACAGTAGCTATCGCCCGACAATAGCCCTGTTTCGTCGAACGTCGAACGAAGGACCCCGTTCGTCGAATGCTGAGTTTTCGAGAAAACATTGAGTTCTCGAGAAAGACGCAACCGCATGGCGTTAGCCTTATCGCCGACATTAGCGCTACATTATTTTCTGCCTTGCGGCTCAGGAAGTTATCGCCCGGCGTTAGCGTTAACGCCCGGCGATAGCGGCCGGAAGCAGATCCGTCGTTTGGCTTGTGTGCGAACAAAAAAGAGCAGACCGAAAATTTAGAGTAATGTAAACTTTATTATCCAAAAAAGGTATCTATTACAAAGGTATAACCTCCCTTTTATATAATGAAGGAGATGAGAGAGATTATAATTAAGCAATGTGGGACTAAAAAATTACATGGTAAGCGGTTTAACATAAAAACAAGCCGAACAGACCGCGCGGTTAGACGAATAGGCTAACCGCCCGGCCACCACAAGAGGCAGGGAACAAGCCGCCATAGGAGACCGCAAGACTGCCCGGTCTCTAAGCCGCCTGAGACAAACCATCAGACCGTCCGGATAACCACAGCCACAGTCCAGCCATCAAACCGCAGGAGAGAGACAGACAGACCATGCGGTCTCTAAACCGCCAGAATCAGACCGCGAGACAGCCCGGTCTCCATACATCAACACTCCCCCTCAAGCTGGAGCATATATGTCGATCATGCCCAGCTTTTCACAAATGTGAAGAAAGGAGGCAGACATCGGCTTGGTGAAAATATCTGCCAGCTCTTTATTAGAGGTGACGAATGGAGTACATATTTGTTTCTTCAAAATCTCTTCCCGAATAAAGTGGCAGTCGACTTCAATGTGCTTTGTTCTCTCATGGAAGACTGGATTTCTGGGGATGTATATAGCGACTTTGTTGTCACAAAACATAGGTAGAGGATGATTGTAGACCTCTCTTAAGTCAAGCATGAGAGCCCGTAAGCACTTCAGTTCACATGTGGTCGACGTCATACTTCGATATTCTGCCTCAGCGCTGGACCTGGATGTAACAGTCCAAATTTCTGAAACAAGAATTTTTGGGTGACACGGCCTGGGACATGGGCGTGTCCGAGGACACGGCCTACGACGCGGGCGTGTCGCAGGGCGTGTCGAGGTTGTGTCGACGATCGGCCTTCGTGTCGACGATTTTTCGCTCGACGATGTGTCGAGAGGAGGCACACGGCCCAGGACACGGGCGTGTCCAAGGCCGTGTCGTGTGCTCGACGACTTTTGCTCGACGATCGTCGAGTGTCGAGACGTGAGTGTTGAGTGTCGAGAGGTTGAACACGGCCTGTGACACGGGCGTGTCACAGGGCGTGTCAAATCAGGTCGACGAACTCAGCCCGCCGAAGGCTTTCGACAGGGCGTGTCTTTGTACCGTGTTTGGGCACACGGCCTGGGACACAGGCGTGTCACAGGTCGTGTGAAGTCTCGGGATGTTTTGGGATTTTTTTCGCCCAGGCACACGGCCACATACACTGGCGTGTCTGAAGGCGTGTTGGTTATGTTGAAACCGGAAACCGGCCTCTTGTGGAGTTCGACCCTTGGGGAAGGGGTGGTCTCGCGCCTACTTCGCACCTGCAAGAAAAACAACGAGAGAGACAAGAAAGGACAGACCCAAGGGCTCGGCAGGGAGGTCCCACCACAAACCCGGAAGATCTCTGAGCGCTTCCCCTCCTTAGCCAAGAGCCGAGCTAAGGTACCCTCAGAGAACACTTGAGAATGAGGGCAAGGAGGCACTGAAAGCGTGCCCTCTGAGGTACCCCTTGGGTCTTATTTATAGATTTTCAGAATCTGAACTGCCAATAACCAAAAGAACTGACCTGGAAATACCAAAAAGGCCCTGGTTGGGTCTGCCAACAGCCAAACTCCGCTGTTTTGGATAGCTATGCGCAGTCCAACCTGGTCTGCCAACAGCCAGGCTCCGCTGTTCTGAATAGCTATTCGCACCCATGGGGATTCAGTTCGCCTCCGATTCCACCCGCGAGAGGCGGCGCGCGACCTGGCTCTGGGACTCGTCCATCCTCACTGGGCGAGTGCGAGCCGGTATGGGCGAGCTGCCTGTCTTCCGTCGGGCGGATCGGCAGCCTGGTCGGCGCGGGTGGGGGGGGGGTTGACCGGCGGATCACCAACCGCGGGTCTCGCTCGCTCGCCGCGGGTCGCCAGCCCGCTCGCCTGAGATGGGCGGGAGCGAGCCGGCCTTTCTGTCGACCTTACCCGTTTTGCCGCCCGGGTGCGGGTTGCGGGGTCAGGCCCGCTCAACCTCCCTGGCTGGGCCCGCTCGCCGGACACAGGGTTGTACACAATCCCCGCTCTTTTCGAGCTTGAATCAAGCTCGGAAAGAATCATCCAACCCGCGTGTTCGGCGAGCACTGTGCTGAGCTGGCAGGGAATCTTTTGGTGGGCCCCCACTGTCCGGCTATAAATACATACCGCTGACCCCTGTAGGAGGCTCCCCAGATCCCCTTTATTTTCTCTGAGCAGACTTTTGTTTCTCGATGCCGGTTAGCGAAGAGGTGCGAGCTCGCCTGGCGGCAGCGGTCCTGCAGACTCAGGAGGAGGCCCTCGAGGCCGCCCCATGGCTAGTACGCGGATCTTCCGGCCCTCTCTTCAGGCCGGCGAAGGGAAAGATTGTTAAGCGTTCTCTGGCGGGTGACTGCCCGGCCTCCAGCTCGGCGGCGGGTGCTGAGGTCGTCCCCGGGGTACGTGGCCTTCCGCTGATTATCGCTATTCCCCTGACTCCCTGTTTTGCAGGTAATTCCCTGTGAGGAGGTGGAGAACCGGGGGAGAGGATCGTCCCCCGCCTCCGTCGCCTGAGAAGATCGCGAGTTCCCCAGGTCTGGATCGCCCACCTCCGGAAACTCCCCGTCCGGCGGTCTCCCATGGGCTGGGGAAATCTCTTGAGACCCTCGAGGGAGGGAACTTTCAGGGTCGGCCGGGCTCTTCTCGCCCATCAGTCGGTGCAGGCGATGTGCCAACCCCTGGTGAGCTGGTTTTTATCGTTGGGCTTCGTCTCTTGCTCGCTCCCTCTGACTCGCCTCGCTTGCAGGCTTTCACAGGGCCTCTCCTGAGACCGAGATGAGCGAAGGGTGCTCGCCTCCTCCTGACGTGGACAGCGTTTCTGACTACCTGGGCGACCCGACCGACGCGGTCGGGATGAAGGGGCAGGTGACACGGCTGTTCCAGAAACACACACTGATGTTGAAGGAGATCATGAGGAGGGTTGATGAAGACAAGGCCGAGACTGAGGCCCGGCTCGCTGTCCTGGAGGGCCCTCGGCGTGAAGCGGAAGACGACGACGTCACCTCGCCGGGCGTGCATATAACGCGGGCCGAGGGACATCTTAGGAGCGCCACAGAGCAGGTCGGCATGGCTCAGCGGGAACTGGTGGCGGTTCGCGACTACCACGATCCTCGCGTGCCGCCGCGAGCGGGAACGAAGAGGCGGCACAGGTGGAAGTGGGTCGAGTACTGACCCAGTTGTTTGCCCCTCGCTCGCGGGATACCGCGGGGTTATCGTCATTTCGCAGTTATCTTGTACTTATAATTGCTCGCGACTCTTTTAGCCCGCCTATGGGCCTAACTATTTTGTTGCTGAGATGTATTGAAATTATCGCGCTGCTTTTCTGTTGTTTTCTGTGGGCGGGTTAAGGGAAAGGTCCATTCTTCCTTTCGCGCTGATCGGGGCGAGGGCGAGCCGAGGAGCTCGCTAGACGGGAATCTCCCGTCTCGCGCGGCACGGCGTGCGGGTGCGGGTTGGGGTTGGTTCGCCCGCGCTGGTCTCCCGCGGTTGCAGCGGGCGAGAACCGTGCCGGCTCGACCTTTGAGGTGCGCTCGCGCGCGGGAAGTCGAACCGTCGGATTAATTTTTGCTATCCGCACCCCATCTTTCGGCTGGAAGTTTCCCGCCCCCTCTCTTTTCCTATAAATAGGCCTTGCCGGCCCTTATTTCTCCACCGACTCCAAACCCTCCTGCTTCCTGTTCCCGCGGAGTATCGTCTGTGTTCGCCTTCTGGCTTTCTCTCGCGCGTTCGGCTGCGACTCGACGGGAATGGGCGGAGGGGGCGAGCGGCGGCGACGGACGGCCGAAGCAAATGCGCTTGGACCTTCTCCGAGCATGATTTCCCTCGCGCCGTCATCACAGAGCGCGAATACTTGGAAGCTTTAGGCGACCACATCCCAGCCGGGTTCTCTGCGAGGCGACCCGAAGAGGGGGAGAAGATCAACGAGCTGTTTAGGGATGAGCTCGCCATCCCTCTCGCTCACTTCGAGGTAGGCCTGCGACTCCCCCTATGGCCCGAGGCGCGCCAGGTGCTAAAATACTTCGGGGTCGTCCTGGGCCAGATGACCCCGAACTCCATCGCCGTCCTGATGGGGTTCGCCTGCTTCCTGCGAGAGGAGCGGGTGGAGTTCAGCCTCGCAGTATTCCGGAAGCTGTTCTCCTTCAGGGCGAACCGAGACGGGACGGCCTACTTCTCCAGCGCCCACCTCAAGGTGAGGGAGACAGTTAACAAGAGCCACAACTGGCTGAAGAAGTTCCTGTTCGTCAAAGGGGACTTTGGCAACGTGCCCTTCTCGCCGGTGCAGCTCAGCGAGGCGAGCTACCGGCCACCCAACCTAGGCGGTCATGAATCCGACATGTTCGCGTTCTTCGTCGGGAAGAACTTTGAAGTCGCGTACCTGCGCCGTCATCTTGACGACCTCGCTGCTGTCCCGCCGGGGGGAGGTTTGTCACTCGCCGCTGTTATACCTTATTCCCTTTCTTCCTTTGTTTCACCCCTTCCTTCTTTCAGGCGAGCGCGACATCCCTCTTCACCCTCCTTACGAGAGCGCTCGTATTCCCCCGGGGTTCTCGCCCGCGCGCAGGCTGCGGATGCCGCCCAGCGCGACATCCCATCGGTCCCGGCCAAGAAGCGGCGGGGTGGCGGACAGCCAGTCCCTCCGCAGAAGGTGGCGAAGACCGCAGATCATCAACCCGCCGCGAGCCAGAGGAAGGGCAAGGCCCCTGCGGTCCTACCGGCTGAGGGTCCCTCGCCCCCGCGGGTTGCCTCAACCAGCGACTCCCCGGTCGGGGCGGCGGGCACCTCCGCACCGCAGGGTGGGTCTGAAGCCGTTGCGGAGCCGGTGCCGAGAGGGCATCGGAACTTCGGCTACGGCGAGAAGTACCTGGACGAGCTTGGCGTCCCGCTCCTGGCGTGGGACAAGGAGTCGAACCGCGCGACGATCTCGACCCTGCTGCCGAGCTGGATGGAGCAGGATACCATCGGCGAGGAGGCGTACAGCCTCTCTCTTTGGTCTGTACTCGCGTGAAGACGCCGCCATTTATGACAAGGAGGCGACGCGAGTGCTGATTCATGAGAGCTCGCGGGCCCAGCTGCGCGGTCTGGAGCTGGCTCACATGGTGGGGAGGCGCTGCACCCAGGTGGAGCGGAACGCCGCGTCCATCCAAAAGATGGCGGATGAGAAGGAAGAGGCCCGGAAGCTCGCCCAGGCGGACGCGGACACTCACAGGAGGCGAGCCGACGCGGCCGAGGAGACCCTCGCGCGGTACCTGGGCGGGGTGGTGCGTGCTCAACCTGAATCGCACTCCCTCCTTTTCGTGCACACAGCTCACGATTATTCCTATTCATTTTCCCCAGGACGCGGCGACGGCGAGCCGGATGGGTGCCGAGATCGCCACCCTTGGCCAAGAAAAGGCGGCGCTGGAGGCGCGGGTACGCGAGCTGGAGGCCGTCGCCGCTGTCCCTCCTCCAGACAGCAGGGTCTGCCCGCGCGAGCATCTCTCCGACTACGACCTGGAAGTGCTAATGCAAAAGAACGCGGCCAGCGCAGCGAGATACACGATGCAAACGCTGCGGCGCGCGGATCTGCTTACGAGCGAGGCAGCGGGACTCTCGGCGAAGGACGTGGTGCCGGCGCTGTTTCTTCCCGTGCCGGAGCCTGGCGACATAAACTTCCAGCCCATTTAGGATTTCTCACCCCTGATCTCGCGTTTCCCCAGACTCTTGTAATTTATCTTTTTGGATGAACCTCATTATGTATATGTCTGTTTTGAGATGTATGCGCGGGTTGCGCTTATACTTCGTATTTTTAGCTGCTGCTCTCTTTATAAGTGCTCCCTCGCCCCCTTTTTATTTCTTCCGACGCTGTTATTGCCGGATGGCGCGACCTGCCCCTGCGGCCCGGCTCTGGCGAGGTGGCTGCCCGTCCGCCGAGCGAGGCGAGCTGCCCGTCCGCCGAGCGAGGCGAGCTGGCTCGTCCGCCGAGCGAGGCGAGCTGGCTCGTCCCTCGGCCGCATGCTTAATTCCCTGTGGACTCTCGCCAGGCCTTTGCGTTTACTCGACCACCTTTCCTGGGGTCTGAGGATGGGGTCATGCTAGGCCCTTTCCCTCTTTTTGACTTATTCTTGTGATTCCGTCTTGCTGCGCACGCTTTTCGAGTAGTTCCCGGCCTTGCCGGCTAGGTGGGAGTCCGACAACGCGATTTGTTCTGGGTCGCAGGTCGTTGCTTTCTGAGTCGTTCCATCGAGTGACTTCCGGTCCTGCCAGCTAGGTGAGAGCCTGGCAGCGGGATCTTCTCGAGGCTAGGGATGACACCGAGTGACTTCCGGCCCTGCCAGCTAGGTGAGAGCCTGGCAGCGGGATCTCCTCGGGGTCCAAACTCATTCTCCATCGAGTGACTTCCGGCCCTGCCAGCTAGGTGAGAGCCTGGCAGCGGGATCTTCTCGAGGCTAGGGATGACACCGAGTGACTTCCGGCCCTGCCAGCTAGGTGAGAGCCTGACAGCGGGATCTTCTCGGGGTCCAAACTCATTCTCCATCGAGTGACTTCCGGCCCTGCCAGCTAGGTGAGAGCCTGGCAGCGGGATCTTCTCGAGGCTAGGGATGACACCGAGTGACTTCCGGCCCTGCCAGCTAGGTGAGAGCCTAGCAGCGGGATCTTCTCGGGGTCCAAACTCATTCTCCATCGAGTGACTTCCGGCCCTGCCAGCTAGGTGAGAGCCTGGCAGCGGGATCTTCTCGAGGCTAGGGGTGACACCGAGTGACTTCCGGCCCTGCCAGCTAGGTGAGAGCCTGGCAGCGGGATCTTCTCGGGGTCCAAACTCGTTCTCCATCGAGTGACTTCCGGCCCTGCCAGCTAGGTGAGAGCCTGGCAGCGGGATCTTCTCGAGGCTAGGGATGACACCGAGTGACTTCCGGCCCTGCCAGCTAGGCGAGAGCCTGGCAGCGGGATCTTCTCGGGGTCCAAACTCATTCTCCATCTCTTTGTGCAAACCGGCTGTGGCGATTCCGGGGGGGGGGGGGGGGAAGAAGGAGGAATTCATTATAACGAGTCGTGTTGTTTACATGTGCTTAGGGAAAAAACCTCTTCAGGTCGTCCCCACTCCAGGTGAGACTCAGGGTCTCGCCCTCTACATTTTGAAGTCGATAGCTCGCTGACTTCAGAGCTTCCTTCACGATGAACGGCCCCTCCCAGCTGGGGTTGAGCTTTCCCACGGATGCTGACCTCCCTGCCGCGTCTACCTTTTTCAGCACCAGATCCCCTTCTGCGAACTGCTTGATCCTGACATGTTTGTCGAAGTATCTCATCATCCTCCTTTTGACCTCCTCCTGTCGGATGGCCGAGAGGTCCCTCAACTCCTCCACCATGTCCAGGGAGAGTCTCAGCTCCTCCTCGTTCTCGGCTCGCCATCCCTCTCGACCCTCTTTGGTCGTCCCGACTCGCGGCGTTTGAACTTCAAATTCTATGGGGAGCACCGCCTCGCATCCATGGGAGAGCTTGAAGGGGGTCTCCCCTGTGGCCGTGTTAGGGGTGGTTCTAAGGGCCCAAAGAACAGCGGGGAGCTGCTCCACCCAGCTCCCCTTTAAGTTTTCCACCTTCTTCTTGAGGAGGTTGACGATGATCTTGTTCGCCGCCTCCACCTGCCCGTTGCTCCTGGGGTGGTGGACTGAGGCGAACCTGAGGTTGATTCCGAGCTGCTCGCAGAAGCTGGTGAACTCGGCACTGGCGAACTGGGGTCCGTTATCGGTGACGATGGCTTGGGGCAGCCCATGGCGACAGATGATCTCCCCCAGACGAAGTTCCTGATCACTTGGGAGGTCACCTTGGCCAACGCCTTTACCTCCATCCACTTTGAGAAGTAGTCGATCATCACCAGGAGGAACCTTCGCTGGCCGCTGGCCTGGGGGAACGGTCCAACCAAATCCATTCCCCAGATTGCAAAGGGCCAAGGGGCCGTGATACTCCTGAGTTGTTGGGCCGGCTGTAGCTGGAGGGGGGCAAACAGCTGGCACTTATGACATCTTCTTGCGAACTCCGCGGCGTCCCGGCCCAGGGTGGGCCAGAAATACCCCTGCCTGACTATCCTCCCCTCCAAGGTCCGACTCCCGGAATGACTCCCGCACTCCCCGGAGTGGACTTCTTCCAAGATCCTCTGCGCCTCGCCCTCGGACACGCAGCGAGCCAGCATCCCGGAGAGGGTCTTCCTGTAAAGCTGCCCATCTTTAAGGAGGTAGTAAGCGGACTTGTGCCTCAGCTTCTTCTTGTCTATTCCCTCCGGATACTCTCCCGTGGAGAGGAAAACTACCACTGGGTCCATCCACGAAGGCTGCTGGTCGATCTCCATGAGCTCTCCTTCTTCGATGGAGGGGCGAAATAGGTCGGTGATGGTACCCCCTGCCCGGGGGCCGTGCTTCGCCAGTTGGTCGGCCTGTTCATTCTCCCCCCTTGGCACGTGCCGGATGGAGAAGGTATGGAAGGTCCCTATGACCCCCTTTACTTTGGTCAAGTATAACTTCAAAGCGGGCTCCCTTGCTTCGAACTCCCCGTTGATCTGGGAAGCCACCATCATGGAGTCGGTCAGGACCTCCACATCCAGCACCCCCAACTCCCTGGCCAGGCGAAGTCCCGCTATCACTGCTTCGTACTCGGCCTGGTTGTTGGTAATGGGAAAATGCACCACCACCGTCTGCTCGATCCGAGTCCCTTGAGGATTTTCCAGAATCACTCCTACTCCGAGAGAATGCCTCCCTGAGGCTCCATCCACCCTCACCTTCCAAGGAGTCGGGCGGGTGAGCTCCTCCTCTGCTACTTCTACCACGTAGTCGGCCAGGAAGTCGGCCATCACCTGAGCTTTGATTGAGAGCCGCAGAACGAAGGAGACATCGAACTCGCTTAGCTCCACCGACCACTTGGCCAGCCGGCCTGAGTGCTCCACCCCCTCGAAGATGTTGCGGAGAGGATGGTCGGTCACCACTCGGATCGGGTGCGCCTGGAAGTAAGGTCGTAGCCTCCGAGCCGAGACGATTAGGGCGAATGCAAGTTTCTCCAAGATTGGGTATCGGAGCTCGGCTTTCCTCAGGACCCGGCTGACGTAATAAATGGGGAGCTGCCTCTTCCCCTCTGCACGTACTAAGACGGAGCTCAAGGCCTCAGCCCCGACCCGAGATATAAGAACAAATCCTCACCCTCCTTCGGCCCCTGGAGCAGCGGGGCTTGTGTCAACTGCGCCTTGAGGGCCTGAAAGGCCTCCTCACATTCCTGGCTCCACTCGAACCTCTGGCCTTCCCTCAGCGTTTTGAAGAAGGGGGAGCACTTCTCCCCTGCCCGAGAAAGGAAACGGCTCAGTCCTGCTAGCTTCCCTGTCAGCCGCTGGACCTCCTTCGCATTCCGCGGGGACCCCAACTCTCGGATAGCCCTGACCTTGTCCGGGTTCGGCTCGACCCCCGCGGGGGTGAGGAGGTGCCCCAAGAACTTCCCTCGGCTAGCCCCAAAAACGCACTTAAGAGGATTCAGCCGCATTTGTATCTACGCAGGGTGGCGAACGTCTCCTCCAGGTCCCGGAGGTGGGAGTCCACGTCCCGGCTCTTGATCATGAGGTCGTCCACGTACACCTCCAAGTTCCTCCCCCTCTGTTCCTTGAAGACCCGATCCATCATTTTCTGGTAGGTGGCACCAGCATTCTTCAGCCCGAACGGCATCATCTTGTAGCAATAGCAGCCGTCCCCTGTGATGAATGAGACATCCTTGATGTCCGGGGGGTGCATCCTGATCTGGTGGTAACCTGAAAAAGGCATCTAAAAAACTCATTACAGAAAAGCCGACGGCGGAATCAACCAGCGCGTCGATCCGAGGCAAAGGGTAACAGTCCTTAGGACAAGCTTTATTAAGAAGAGAGAAATCGATACACAACCGCCAGCGGCCGTCTCCTTTTTTAACCATCACAACGTTTGAGACCCAGCCGGGGTACTGAATTTCGGATACGAAGCCGGCTTTGAGAAGCTTGGCCACCTCCTCCCTGATGGGTTCCGCCAGCCTATCCGCCGTGGACCTCTTCTTCTGTTGGACGGGGCGTGTTCCCGGGTCCAGGTTGAGGCGGTGGCAAGCCACATCCGCGTCAACCCCCGGCATCTCCGCGGCGCTCCAGGCGAAGATGTCCACGTTCTTCTGGATGCACTCCAGCATCCTGCCCTGGTCCTCCGGGGTCAGCCCCCCGCTGACGCGGATCCTCTCCATCCTGCCTCCGCGGGTGAGCACTTCCAGCTCCACCACCTCCTCTGCGGCCTCCAGCCTGGACTGCTCCCCCCATCCTTCAGCGTCCCCTTCCTCCGGAACGCGGACCTCTACCTCCATCTCCCCTCCTACGGCCCTCACTTCGGCCACTTCCTCCATACCTCCTCTTTCCGCCTTCTCTGCGCAGTCCTTCGTCCTCGGCTTCTCCTCTCCGGCTTCCTGCTCGTCCTCCTCCATCCTCCGCCCCATCTCCTCGGCTCCTTCCTGCCAAGAGATGGTGTTTACCGCGGTGACGTAGCATTCCCGCGCCACCTTCGGGTCTCCTCTAACTCTGACCTGCACCCCCTCAGCGTTGAACTTCAGGCACTGATGGAAGGACGAGGGGACGCAGCGGAAGGCGCTGATCAGGGGCCTCCCGAAGATTGCGCTGTAGCTGCTGGGGGCGTCCACGATGACGAACTTGCAGTTTCGGGACTGCCCCCCCCGGGTGACATGGAGGCCGACTCCTCCCTCTACCTCCTTCCTTTCTCCTGAGAACCCGAACAAGGGCTCGTCCGAGGCCAGTACCCTCTTAGCCTCCACCTGCATCGCGTCAAACGCCTTTTTGAAGACGACGTTCACGGAGCTTCCATTGTCCACGAGGATCCGAGAGACGGTGAAGTTCTCGATGGCGGCCTTGATGACCAGCGCATCACAGAACGGATCCTCGTGGTCCGGCATATCACTTCTGGAGAAGGTGATTCTCTCCTCCGGGGGCGGGGTTTGGGATGTAGAGGCGACGCTCCGCCGATACATGGTGTGGAGACTTGCCTTGCGGGAAGCCTCGACTCCCACTCCCCCGTGGATCACTCCGATCCCTCCTCGGGTCCCCACATCCACCCGGTCTTCACAGCGATCCTCCTCCGCCCGAGGCAGGACCTCCTCGATCCTCACTTCCTGCCGCACCTCCTCCTGCTGCTGCTGCCGACCCCTGTTCCCTCTCATCTCCAAAAACTCCAGGCATGTGGCTGTTGCGTGCCCTTCTTCCTGATGGAAGTCGCAGTAGGGCAGCTCCACCCTGAACTCTCTTCTCCTCCTTCTCATGACCCCTCTCCTCGCTCCCAGGGCTATGGCCATGGCCTCCTCCTGATCGGGGAGTCGCGGCCTCTGACCCTGCCTCCAGCCTGGGGGGTGGAACTGGTCCTGCCTCCCCTGATAGTGACCTCTCCCGTAGTACCCTCTCTGTGGCCCCTGCCCCTGCCACTCTGGTCTCCAGCCCAGCCTACGGTCGGGCTCCTGGCGCCCCCACCCCGGCTGCTGTCCCTGGAGCTGCCTCTGCTCCCTCTGCTCCCTCTGCCTGGGCTCCCCCCTCTCTTCCTGTCCTCTTCCTCCCTTCGACTCCTTTTCCTCCTCGGCCGCCCACCTGGCCAACTTCCTTGCAAATTCTGGGTTCGACGCCTCCCCGTCGACCTCTCTCGCCGCCCTCTCCATCAGCTCCTCGTAGGAGAGGGGGGGAATTCTCTTCAGCTCCATGCGGAAGAAACCCTGCTGCAGGCCTAGTGTGAAGGCCATCATCAGACTGTGGCCCGGCATCTCCTGGACTTGGGTAACCTCCTCCTGGAACCGATCGACGTAGCTTCCCAACGTCTCGTTCACCCCCTGCTTTATGTGGAACAGGGACTCAGACTCCTTCTTCCTCTTCTTTGAGGTAGTGAACCTCAACATGAACCCTCGGCGCAGGTCCTCGAAGCAATAGATGGAACTGGCCGGCAGCTGGTGGAACCACTCCCTTGCCTTCTCTCGGAGCGTGATGGCGAAGAGACGGCACTTGAATTCGTCCGACATCTGACGGATGGAGACCACGTCCTCGAACCATTGGACATGCTGAACCGGGTCTCCTTTTCCGGTGTAGTAGGACATCTCGGGCTCCCTGAACCCTTCTGGCACTGGTGCTGAGGAGACCAGCTCGCTGAATGGGCTGCTTCCAACCGCCGGGCGAGCCGGCGAGTCCCGCGAGCCCAACTCGTCGAGTCGACCTCGGCCTGCCGAGCCGAGGAAGAGCTCGCGCCCCGAGAGCTCGCTCCCCCGACCTTCCTCAGCCACTTCCTTCCCGGCTCGCCTGCCAGGAGCGTCTTCGCCTAAAGAGGGGGCGGCCGCGATCTGGGCTGCCGGAGTCGAGCACTCGGCCCGCACGCCGAGTGCGATCTTGACGAGGTCCAGCACCTCGTTCCTGAAGTCTTCAAACATTCCCACTGTCGCGAGAGGCGGAGGGGGCGACGAGTTCTGCCTGTCGGATCCTTGACCTCCCGTCATCGAGCTCGCCGAAGCTTTTCTGCACTGACCACTCTCCACGCTCACCGCACCAAAATGTTGAAACCGGAAACCGGCCTCTTGTGGAGTTCGACCCTCGGGGAAGGGGTGGTCTCACGCCTACTTCGCACCTGCAAGAAAAACAACGAGAGAGACAAGAAAGGACAGACCCAAGGGCTCGGCAGGGAGGTCCCACCACAAACCCGGAAGATCTCTGAGCGCTTCCCCTCCTTAGCCAAGAGCCGAGCTAAGGTACCCTCAGAGAACACTTGAGAATGAGGGCAAGGAGGCACTGAAAGCGTGCCCTCTAAGGTACCCCTTGGGTCTTATTTATAGATTTTCAGAATCTGAACTGCCAATAACCAAAAGAACTGACCTGGAAATACCAAAAAGGCCCCTGGTTGGGTCTGCCAACAGCCAAACTCCGCTGTTTTGGATAGCTATGCGCAGTCCAACCTGGTCTGCCAACAGCCAGGCTCCGCTGTTCTGAATAGCTATTCGCACCCATGGGGATTCAATTCGCCTCCGATTCCACCCGCGAGAGGCAGGCGCGACCTGGCTCTGGGACTCGTCCATCCTCACTGGGCGAGTGCGAGCCGGTATGGGCGAGCTGCCTGTCTTCCGTCGGGCGGATCGGCAGCCTGGTCGCGCGTGGGGGGGTTGACCGGCGGATCACCAACCGCGGGTCTCGCTCGCTCGCCGCGGGTCGCCAGCCCGCTCGCCTGAGATGGGCGGGAGCGAGCCGGCCTTTCTGTCGACCTTACCCGTTTTGCCGCCCGGGTGCGGGTTGCGGGGTCAGGCCGCTCAACCTCCCTGGCTGGGCCCGCTCGCCGGACACAGGGTTGTACAGGTTACACGGCCCATGACACGGGCGTGTCCCATGGGCGTGTCACTGGTTTGGATAAGTCGGTTGACCACCGCTTGAGGCACACGGCCTGGGACACGGCCGTGTCACAGGACGTGTCAGGTCAAATTTGGCATTTTGGCAGTTTTGTGGCCGTCCATTCCTTCAGCCTGGATCCAAGGGCTGAAGTTTCTTTCCTCTTTTGCCTAAAGGCCGAAACTGAGAGCTTATGCTCATTTGTTTCTTAGCCTTTATCTTTCTTCAAAAGAGAGAAAGAGAGAGAGAAAGGAGGAGGAAGAAGGGAAGGGCTACTGCTGGTGGTGCTGCGGTTTACCGACAAGAGATCCGAAGCCGGCGTTGCGGAGGAAACACTCTTGCGAGTCTTGCAAGCTAGCTTTGAGTTGATGGCACCGAAGCGGTCGTCAAGGGTAACGACTTTTCTTCCTAGCCATGTGAAGGCTTCTTTTTGGCATAGTTTTGTGATTCCCCCACCAAGAGGTGGCTGATTTTGGGAATCTTTGGGTGGATGCTTGAAATCCCCTTTGTTAGCATATAGATCCGGAAATGGAGTACGGAATAGGCATGCTGTGTGAAGCCCATCTGGACAGGTTGGTCTGGATTAGTGATGTTGCATACAAACCGGATAAGACTCCGTGATAACGTGTAGTTTAAGGAGTCAACGGGTGGTGCCTGCGAAAAGGAGTAGCAGGAAGTACTGGAGTGGTAGTCCAGGAAAAATAGCCATGTTATGTTTTTGGGTCCAACATGTGAATGAGGCACAGGAAGTACTGGTGTGACCATAGACGACAGACTGTTTCTTGCTCTTCATGCTCACAAGATTTCCTCCCACAAAGGTGCAAAAGCCGAATGTGGACTTGCGGTCTCCTTTGTCATCAGCATAGCTTGAATCAGAGTACGCTTCAATCCTCAAAAGTCCATTCTTCTGAAAGAGAAGTCCTTTCCCAGAAGCTGATTTAATATACTTCAATATCCTCATAGCAGACTGTAGATGACACTCCCTAGGAGCTTGCATGAATTGGCTAACCTTACCTACAGCATAAGCAATGTCGGGTCTGGTCACTGTGAGATATATGAGTTTACCAACCAGACTTCTGTGCCTCGTAACATCAGAAAGAAGAGGAGAGTCATCCGTCCATATTTTATCTTCTCCAGTCGCCATGGGACATCGGGCAAGTTTAGCCCCAGTCAACCTTGCCTCTTTTAACAAGTCAAGAGCGTACTTTCGTTGGGAGAGGACAAGAGAATCGGGCTTCCGAGTAATTTCTATCCCTGAAAGTATTTTGGAGAGCACATATCCTTTGTAACCAGGTGTTGCTTGTACAACCCGTATTCGTTGAGAGTGGGTCCTACCACAGCCAGGTCAGCAGAAAGTCAAGGTCAACAAGTCAAGGCAGGAGTCAAAGTCAACATTCAAGATCGCGGAAGGTCTGGGCGAGTATAGGCAAGCTCCTCTCGCATACTCGCCAGTAGGCGACTAGGCGAGATACTCGCCCAGCCCATGCGAGTTCCTCTGTAAGTCGCCTGGTCGTCAGGGGGTGGGTATAAATATGACCCCCCCTCCCTTGCATTTGCCTATAAATAGGACCCCAGGGGTACGAGGTGGAGCACTGGAAATCCTCGGCAGGATACTCGCGCGCTTCAGTTTCGGGATACTAACTAAATCTTTGGATTCCTTTTCCGTGGAGAGCAAGTCGCGACCTTGCGACCTCGCCAGCTAGCTTCCTCGTACCCAGTTCGGCCATCCTTGGTTGAGAAGGGGCTGCTCCTTTCGAGCATCCGAGTACGTGGTGGGTCCTTCTTGTCGCAGCATCTGGGGTCCTGTCTGACTTATTTCTTCGTTATAGTCATCTTTGCCGTCTGATATAGCTTCTAAGCCAGTAACCTTAGGCGGCTTTGGTCCAATTTCCGAGGTTGGGAATTTTCCTGGCTTTAACACTTGGTGCGGTGAGCGTGGATCGCAGCCAAGGAGGAAAGTTTGGAAGTTGAGTGAGATGGCCATTGGTGGCGAGCAAGGAGAGTTGGTCGGCAACTCGGCAGTAGGAGGAGACGCCGTGCGAGGTGGATAGTTTGTAACAGTGGTCGCGTTTGAAGAGTTCGTGAGGAAGATCGAGCAAACCATTCTCACTGGTTTCGCTCAGCGCCCAGAGGTCATGACGACTTCTCCTCGTCGCCTGACGCCGCTAGAAGAGGAAGCGCCGCCGAGGCGAGCTGTAAAGGAGCCCGCTTGGGCAATGGAAGAGCGACCAATGCAGTCACGACTTTATCCGGCGAGCAGCCAAGTGGTTCGTTTTCGGGATCCAATGTCGTCGGCGAGGCTCAGAGAAACTCGGCACTACAATGAGTATGACGTCTCCAACGAGGATGAAACTCGTCATCGCCAGAGTAGTAAGTAAGAACGGGTTCACTGAACCCTTCTGGAACTCGGCAAAGATGACTAGAATGAAGAAATAAGTCAGACAGGACCCCAGATGCTGCGGCAAGAAGGACCCACCACGTACCCGGATGCTCGAAAGGAGCAGCCCCTTCTCAACCAAGGATGGCCGTCTGATATAGCTTCTAAGCCAGTAACCTTAGGCGGCTTTGGTCCAATTCCGAGGTTGGGAATTTTCCTGGCTTTAACACTTGGTGCGGTGAGCGTGGATCGCAGCCAAGGAGGAAAGTTTGGAAGTTGAGTGAGATGGCCATTGGTGGCGAGCAAGGAGAGTTGGTCGGCAACTCAGCAGTAGGAGGAGACGCCGCGCGAGGTGGATAGTTTGTAACAGTGGTCGCGTTTGAAGAGTTCGCGAGGAAGATCGAGCAAACCATTCTCACTGGTTTCGCTCAGCGCCCAGAGGTCATGACGACTTCTCCTCGTCGCCTGACGCCGCTAGAAGAGGAAGCGCCGCCGAGGCGAGCTGTAAAGGAGCCCGCTTGGGCAAGGGAAGAGCGACCAATGCAGTCACGACTTTATCCGGCGAGCAGCCAAGTGGTTCGTTTTCGGGATCCAATGTCGTCGGCGAGGCTCAGAGATACTCGGCACTACAATGAGTATGACGTCTCCAACGAGGATGAAACTCGTCATCGCCAGGGAGGGAAGAGCCCCTTCTGTGACGAGATTCTCGTCGCCCCAGTTCCAGAAGGGTTCAGTGAACCCGTTCTTACTTACTACTCTGGTAGAGACGACCCTGTCAGACACCTCCAGTGGTTTGAAGACGTCGTCTCCATTCGCAACATGTCTAATGCCTTCAAGTGCAGGTTCTTCTCCATCACCCTCAAGGGAAATGCTTGGGATTGGTTCCATCAACTACCGGCAGGATCCGTGTACTACTTCTCAAATTTGCGTCGGGGCCTTATGACAAGGTTCACGACTTCGAAGAAGAGGAAGAAGGAAGCGACAGCCCTCTTCAAAATCATCCAGGGGCAACACGAGAGTTTGGGGCACTACATCGACCGTTTTCAGGAGGAGATTTTGGAGGTGGAGGAGGTGGACAGTTTTACCTTGATGGTGGCCCTCAAGTTCGGGTTGAAGCAAAGCTTTTTCAGTCTGGAGATGGGGTCCAATCCCCCGAGATCTTTTGAAGAAATGATAGAGAAGGCAAACACTTTTGTTCGAGGGGAGGAGAAGAACAAAGACTTCTTAGCAAGGCTGGATGGGGAGATAGCGACGGAGAGGAGGGGAACAAGACCTTCGAGGTCAAAGTCGAGGAGGATGCCAGAAAGGAAGGAGGAAAGGAAAGAGGAAAGGAAGAAGGAAGAGCCAAGGAGAGAAGAGAGAAGGAAGAGAGAGGAACCCAGGAGAGTTGAAGAAAGGAGGCAGGAGAAGCCTCGAAGACAGGAAGAGAGAAGGTCGGCAGAAGCTCGGGAAGGAGGAAGGGAGGAAAGGAAATTCCAGTATCCAGAGAATCACCCCCAATAGAGACCAGCAAGACAGCAGTATCAGGAAGAGAGGAGGAATGGAAATCGGCAGGAGGGAGGCCGAGGAGGAGAAAGAAGGGAGACAATGGTCATCGCTTGCCAGGACAACAAGCGGCGTCGGAGGGAGCAGTAAGCCATGCGCCAGGAGGCGGCGATTCCCCTTTACTGTGATATTCATCGAGTAGAGGGGCACGAGACCTTGAATTGCCATGAGTTTTGGGAAGCAAGGAGAAGGCTGGAAGCGGGGGTGGCAGAAAGAGAGCAACAGAGGCAGGAGGCCCCTGTGGGGCAGGTGACATTCCAAGCTCCGGCAAGGAGAAGGAACGAGGATCGACTCGATCTGGGGACTCGTGGGGAAGTAATACATGGCCCAGGAGGAGGGCATGTAGGTGTGATTAATGGGGGGCCGGGCATGGAGATTCCCGTAAGGGAATTCTTCACCAAATCTATCGGAAAAACGTCGCTTCGACGTCATAGACCCCGCCGCCATTAGAGGAGATCACCTTCTCGAAGGAAGATATGTTGGGAAATAAGAATCCCTTCCATGATGTCTTGGTCATTCAAGCCGCCATCGAGGACTTCACAGTCGACCGAATCCTCGCGGACAACGGTAGCTCGGTGAACGTCCTCTTCAAGAGAACCTTCGTCGGGCTTCAGGTGCAAGCGTCCCAGGTCCATGCTGCAGATGGACCGCTCTTTGGCTTCTCAGGAGAGAATAAAGAGGTGGAGGGAGCAGTGGAGCTGGTAGTTACACTCGATGGGACGTCGATCCGATGCTGCTTCATCATCGTCGACGCACCAAGCGGTTACAATGCCATCTTCGGGCGGCCTCTTATCAACTAATTCAGGGTCGTTCCGTCGTCGTACCACCAGTGCCTGAAGTACTGCCGCGGAGATGTGCAGATCAGGATCAGAGGAGATCTTAAGGCTTCCATAGAGTGATACTTGAATGTCGTCAGCACCATCAGCTGGATGAGTGACGCGGAGAAGCTGGAGGAGTTGCTGGAGAAGGAAAAAGGGTTGTGTACTGCTGAGGAAGTGGAGGAGATAGAGGTGATCTCTCGAGGGGGAGAGCCGGGACTGCTGAAGGTGGGAGGATCCTTGCTGCTTGGGGTAAGATAGAGATGGCTACTTGCCTGCAGAACAACGTTGATGTCTTTGCCTGGAGCGCCGCCGAGATGTCGGGGGTGGACGTCGATGTTGCTTGTCATCGACTCAACCTGGATCCCGCGGTGGCTCCAGTTCGGTAAAAGCAGAGGAAGAGCGCCGCCATACTGGCCGAGCCGATCAGGGAAGAGGTGGAGAAGCTACTGAAGGCAGGTTTTGTCTCGGAGATCCAGTATCCAGGCTGGGTCTCCAATGTTGTAATGGTGAAAAATCCTGGACGGGGCTGGCGTTTGTGTATCGATTTTTCAATGTTGAATAAAGCTTGCCCGAAGGATTGCTACCTCTTGCCTCAAATCGACGCGCTGGTTGATTCCGTCGTCGGGTTTCCTGTGATGAGTTTTCTTGATACTTTTTCAGGATATCACCAGATCTGGATGCATCCCCCGACTGCCGAGACGTCTCTTTCATAACCAGCGATGACTATTATAGCTACAAGATGATGCCCTTCTGGCTCAAGAATGCAGGCGCCACTTACCAGAGGATGATGGATCAAATCTTCAAGGGGCAGAAGGGGCGAAACTTGGAGGTTTACTTAGATGACCTCCTCATTAAGTGCAAAAGCGCCGCAGAGCATATAACAGATCTAGTGGAGACCTTTGCCACCCTGAGGAAGTACAAGATGCGACTCAATCTGGCCAAGTGCGTCTTCGGTGCAGGAAGGGGAAACTTTCTAGGTCACCTCCTTAATCCCAGGGGGTGGAACCTAATCCAGACAAGGTGAAGGTCATTCTGGAGATGGCGTCGCCAAGGGATCCTAAGGAAGTCCAAAGGCTGACTGGAAGGTTGGCAGGCCTCAGCCGTTTTTGTCCAAGGCAGGGGAGAAGTGCTCTCCGTTCTTCAAGACCCTTCGGGGAAATCAGAAGTTCGAGTGGACGGCAGAGTGCGAGGAGGCTTTCGGAAAGCTCAAGCAACAGCTAACCCAAGCTCCTCTCCTCCAGGGGCCGCGGGGTAATGAAGATCTCTTCCTCTACCTGGGAGTCGGAGCGGAAGCAGTTAGTTCGGTATTGGTTCGGGAGGAAGGCAAGAGGCAGCTTCCTATCTACTATGTTAGTAGAGTGCTGCGGCAGACGGAGACGAGGTACCCTATTTTGGAGAAGCTGGTGTTCGCTTTGGTGGTTTCGGCTCGAAGGCTCCGTCCGTATTTTCAAGCTCACTCCATCAGGGTCATCTCCGATCATCCTCTACGGAGTATCCTGGATGGAGTGGAGCACTCTGGCAGGCTGGCAAAGTGGGCGGTGGAGCTTAGCGAGTTCGATATTTCTTACTCTCCAAGGGTAGCAA
Organism: Platanthera guangdongensis; assembly: GCA_039583875.1. Classification (NCBI taxonomy): domain Eukaryota; kingdom Viridiplantae; phylum Streptophyta; class Magnoliopsida; order Asparagales; family Orchidaceae; genus Platanthera; species Platanthera guangdongensis. Next base: position 16,340,605 of record CM077153.1, on the reverse strand, counting down.
TCAAGGCGCAGGCGGTGGCGGATTTCCTTGCCGACTTCTCAGCCGAGGTGGAGGGAGAGGAAGGCTCTTCTAGCACGGTGTCCTGGAAGATGTTTGTGGATGGGGCTTCGGGCAGATATTCTGTGGGAGCCGGAGTCGTGCTCGTAAGCCCTCAGGGAACCAGGATCGAGCAAGCAGTCGAGATTCTCTTCCCAGTTACCAACAATCAGGCGGAGTACGAATCCATAGTGGCTGGCTTGTGTCTCGCCAAGGAGTTGTCAATTCGAGATATAAGGGCTTCACCGACTCGATGGTAGTCGCATCCCAGATCAGAGGCGAGTTCGAGGTGAACGATCCGATTTTACAGCGGTACTTGATCAAAGTGAAAGGTCTGATCGGGGGATTTCAATCTTTCTTCGTCGAGCACGTACCCCGAGAGGAGAATTCAGAAGCTGACTATCTTGCCAAATATGGTCTCCGGGCTGGGGGGATCGTGACTGGACTTTTCCGACCATCCATCGAGGAAGGGGAGATGATGAAAATCGAGCAGAGGGCATCTTGGAGGGATTCGTTCATTTCTTTCCTAACAACGGGTCAGATACCTGCCAGTGAAGGAGACCAGAGGAAGTTTCGCTACAAAGCCGCCTACTATTTGCTTCAAGAAGGTGAACTCTACCGCAAAACCATCTCAGGTCCTCTGGCTCGGTGCCTGTCAGAGATTGAAATACCTCGTATCCTGGAGGAGATTCACTCAGGAGAGTGCGGCAGTCACTCGAGGGCTCAGACTCTTGAACAAAGGATTCTAAGGTATGGGTACTTCTGCCCCACCATTAGGAAGGATGCGGAGGCCTTCTCCAAAAAGTGCCTCCAGTGCCAACTCTTCGCGCCTCTTCAACTACAGCCAGTTCAACACCTTCGCTCGATCACTACTCCATGGCTCTTCGCCATCTGGGGGATGGACTTGATCGGCCCCTTTCCTCAGGCCAGCGGGCAGAGGAAGTTCGTGCTTGTCATGATCGACTATTTCTCTAAGTGGATCGAGGCAAAGGCCTTAGCCAATACCACATCGCAGATCGTGAAGAACTTCATTTGGGGGGAAATTGCATGCAGGTTTGGGATTCCTCTAGCCATCGTCACCGACAACGGGCCGTCGTTCGCCAGTTTGGAGTTAGAGGACTTCTGCAAGCAGCTAGGGACGGATCTCCGATTTGCCTCTGTGCATAACCCTCGCAGCAACGGACAGGTGGAAGCAGCCAACAAGTTGATCATCAACCTTCTGAAGAAAAAAGTCACCAACTTGAAGGGCAATTGGGCGGAGCAGCTCCCATCGGTTCTCTGGGCTTTGAGAACAACTCCAAACTCGGCCACGGGGGAAACTCCTTTCAAGTTATCCCACGGGTCTAGGCACTCATCCCAGTGGAATTCGAGGTTCGGAGCCCCAGAGTTATAGCAGCTGGATATGGTGGTGAAGAGTGGCGCTTGGAGAATGAGGACGCCCAAAGACTCTCACTAGATTTCGTAGAAGAGCTTCGTGACTTGGCCTCCATCCTCCAAGAAAAGATCAAGCAGCGCATGGCGAACCACTTTGACAAAAATGTCTGCCTAAAACATTTTCTCGCCAGAGATCTGGTTATGAAGAAGGTGGATGCCGCAGGAAGAGGAGCGACAGTGGGCAAGCTACATCCAAATTGGGAAGGTCCCTTCATTGTCCAGGAAGTCTTGACCACCGAGGGCTATTATCTCCAGGATCAGGTTGGAGAGCAACTGGGAGGTACTTGGAGCGGGGATGACCTGAAAAGGTTCTATCCTTAGCGGCCAATGATGTATTTTGTTTGTACATACCTTTACATATATGCAATGACAACTTTTATTCTTCTGTTCATCCTGCCTTTTATCGCAAGTTTTCTGGGAACTCAAGGTTTTACTTCAAGATCGATCCGAGAAGCTGGTCGTCAACTCGTTCCCCCTGGATAACCCAGTTCGGACGATGAGACGATGCTTCGGGATATAAGCATCCTTGTAAGACCGGACCCATGCATTGACGGCCGAGATCAGCTCCCCCTTGCATGTCGGCCTAGCTACCCCCGACTGCATCTCTCCTCCGACTGGAGGAACTAGCGGGAGCAGGTCTGGACCCCAACCTCTCGGATTTGAGGAAGGATCAACTTGGCCAGGCTTCCCCTCCAGCAGCCAGGGAGCCATGATAGGCCCAAGGGAGTATGTTAGTCGCGAGTGCGTCCTAGAGGACCCTCGAAAAGACATAACCCCTCGCTCTTGCATTTGCGCTCATAGCCAGTTGGCAGAGCTGAGAGCGATCGCAGTGGTTGGATTGGGGAACGTGCCTTCGACCTGTTTCTCGTAGATAGCCTAGTTCGTACGATGGGACGATGCCTCAGGATTTAAGCGTCCTTGTAAGACCGTACCCCTGCATTGACGGCCGAGATCAGCTTCCCCCCTTGTATATCGACCTAGCTACCACTGATTACATCTCTCCTCCGACTAGAGGAACTATCAGGAACAGGGTAGAACGCCAACCTCCCAACTCGACGTCGGCGAGATCGTCGTTCAATTTCTGATTTCTTCACCCTCAAAGATATCGATGCGCTTAATCCATTTTCAAATTCTTGAAGCAGCAGGAAAAACAATGTTCAAGTCCTCGAGTGGTAGGTCCCCGTAAGTCCAAGTCCCTGCACGAGCTCCTCTCCTGCATATTGGCCACAGACCTCCTCGAGTGAGATCGAGATCCTCGCTGGAGTGATGTCGTAGTCCGAGACCTCCATACGAGCTCCTCTCCTGCAGACCGACTACTTGCCTCCCCGAGTCGACCTACACCACTCCAGTTGAGCAAGGCTCCTGAGAGCTGTCGACTCCAACAATGTTCAAGTCCTCGAGTGGTAGGTCCCCGTCAGTCCAAGTCCCTGCACGAGCTCCTCTCCTGCATATTGGCCACAGACCTCCTCGAGTGAGATCGAGATCCTCGCTGGAGTGATGTCGTAGTCCGAGACCTCTGTACGAGCTCCTCTCCTGTAGACCGACTACTTGCCTCCCCGAGTCGACCTACACCACTCTAGTTGAGCAAGGCTCCTGAGAGCTGTCGACTCCAACAATGTTCAAGTCCTCGAGTGGTAGGTCCTCGTAAGTCCAAGTCCCTGCACGAGCTCCTCTCCTGCATATTGGCCACAGACCTCCTCGAGTGAGATCGAGATTCCTCGCTGGAGTGATGCTGTAGTCCGAGACCTCTGTACGAGCTCCTCTCCTGCAGACCGACTACTTGCCTCCCCGAGTCGACCTACACCACTCCAGTTGAGCAAGGCTCCTGAGAGCTGTCGACTCCAACAATGTTCAAGTCCTCGAGTGGTAGGTCCCCGTAAGTCCAAGTCCCTGCACGAGCTCCTCTCCTGCATATTGGCCACAGACCTCCTCGAGTGAGATCGAGTTCCTCGCTGGAGTGATGTCGTAGTCCGAGACCTCTGTACGAGCTCCTCTCCTGCAGACCGACTACTTGCCTCCCCGAGTCGACCTACACCACTCCAGTTGAGCAAGGCTCCTGAGAGCTGTCGACTCCAACAATATTCAAGTCCTCGAGTGGTAGGTCCCCGTAAGTCCAAGTCCCTGCACGAGCTCCTCTCCTGCATATTGGCCACAGACCTCCTCGAGTGAGATCGAGTTCCTCGCTGGAGTGATGCCATAGTCCGAGACCTCTGTACGAGCTCCTCTCCTGCAGACCGACTACTTGCCTCCCCGAGTCGACCTACACCACTCCAGGTGAGCAAGGCTCCTGAGAGCTGTCGACTCCAACAATGTTCAAGTCCTCGAGTGGTAGGTTCCCGTAAGTCCAAGTCCCTGCACGAGCTCCTCTCCTGCATATTGGCCACAGACCTCCTCGAGTGAGATCGAGACCCTCGCTGGAGTGATGACGTAGTCCGAGACCTCTGTACGAGCTCCTCTCCTGCAGACCGACTACTTGCCTCCCCGAGTCGACCTACACCACTCTAGTTGAGCAAGGCTCCTGAGAGCCGTCGACTCCAACAAATGCTCAAGTCCTCGAGTGGCAGGTCCTAGTAAGTCCAAATCCTTGCACGAGCCCCTCTCCTGCGCATTGGCCAACGACCTCCTCGAGTTAGACCAAGTTTCTCGGTGGGATGATGCGAGCAGCATTAGAGCGAGTATGCACGCAGGCATCGACGAATGTGCGAGTCTGACATAGTAAAGTGCGAGTATGGTATGGCGAGTAGCTACGGGCGAGTGTCGGGGTGCGAGTTATGTAGAACGACTACGGTCGTGCGAGTATCAACTACGCGATTATCAACAATATCGACGTGCGAGTAAACGTCGCGAGCACTCGTTCTCCCCGAGCCTATGAGCCTAGCGAGTATCATCAATCAACAAGCATGCGAGAAGGAAAAAGGGCGACAATGTGGTAATTCAAACTGGTATTAATGTTTCAAAAATTTTACAAGTTAGTGTTGGTTACAAAAATTCTCTAACGGCTATCATGCGAGTATGAGGAATATCAGCGAGCAACTAGGACTCATCGTCGCCAGTATCAAGCCGATATTCCTCATCTCCAATATCGGCGTCCTCTTCCTCGCCACTTTCATCATTTTCCTCCTTGCCGCTGCCTACCACTGCTACCGCTGCCGCTACCACTACCGCTACCGCTGCTGCTGCCACTGTTGCTGCTGCTGATGCCAAAGCTCGACAATGGTGAAGGCAGGTGATCTTGGCGAGACTGTCTTGGCGAAGTAGCTCAAGGATGAGTTCGTCAACTGTGAACACCTTCTCCCCCTCGTCGAGCTTCCCGCTAATCCTCAGCCTCGCAAGGACGACGTTGCCTGCCGCGCGGGCTATCTCGTGGCGAACCGACGACCTCTCCTCCCACAAGATGCGAGATCGCTTGATAGCGTAGTGAGGATCATCCTCCGGCCGCGGCTGAGGAATGGAGGAACTCGCGCCGGCTTCTAAAATGGCCAGGCGAGATTCCATCTCGGCTGCGCGGATTTGGGCTGCCTCCAGATCAGCCCGAGACTTGGCGAGTTCCGCCTCATACTCGGAGAGCTTTTTGGCGATTTCCATCTCGGCGGCCTGCAACAAAGAACGGAGTCAGCAAAAAGAATCACGTGGGGCGACATTGACATCGCACGTAGAGGAGACTTACCTCATAATCTCGCCAGTGAGTGGACTCCATGCTTAGGTCAATCGCCTTCTTACTAATGATCTTCAAGGCTTTTGTCCTCTCCAGCATCCTTCTCGCCGTGAAATGGTTTAATTCGACGGCTCGAGCGAGCGAGCAGGCCGCCTGCTGGGCGAGTTCCTCCTCGCTGAGATCCAGCATCGACTCGGCGTCACCTCGCCCATACATCGCGTGGAGGACGGCAAAGGCCTCCCCTTTGTCCTCCCCTTCCTCCGCCCAGGAGGGGAGGTTGGTGCTCAGCATCACCAGATGATCGTCCGCCGCCCAGGTCACCAATGGGCAAGCAACCATAGGCATCCACCGCGTCCAGCCCAGGTTGAAATTGGGGTGGAAGTAGGGAAGCCGAGCATGGAGCAGCGAATCCTGGTCGTCAAGATGCGGCGACGACACCTTCTGTTTTTTGGTCGCAGGGCCCGGCGACCTGGCCTTGCCTTTACCCTTGGCGAGCTTCTTCTTCTCGCCGATATCAGGCGGAGAGTGGGGATCATGAAGCGAGGTGGCGATCTCTTTGGCTGGAGGAAGCGGCCTCGCCGGGAGCTCGTTTGGCTCTGCAAAAGGCCGAGTAATGTAAACAAACGACTATCGCGACGAGTATGCAACAGACGTTCCTAGCTAAGATTTACCATCATTATAATGGACCTCAAACAGCGTATTGACGTTTAGTCGCCAAAAGATAACATCAAACCGGCGACCTCAGAATGATTTGACAAGTTGCTCGCGCACAACCTCCAGTATCGGCGGAAGGAAGGCGACGTCAGCAGGCTGGTGCGGCCTTCCCTGGACGTCACCAAAGTCGTCTTCAACAACGACTAGCATCTCGCTCCAGCGATGTACTTTATTCGCCGTCCCCACCAGGGTACAGACATGGCTACTGAAATATACCACGCCCTCGGCAGTCGCGGCGAAGGCAAATATTTTGCGGAAGACGGAAAGATCGAAGATGATCCTATCCTCGCGCAAGTAACAAAGGAACCCCATGATGATGGCGACGCCGTTTGGGTTGATCTGCGCAGGGACTATGCCGAAGTATCGGAGAATGTAGCAATACTCCGGCCACAACGGAAGTCGCAGACCGGCGTCAAAGTGGCGAAGGGGAAGGACCAGCGCGCCCTCGATGTAGGAGTTGAGTCGCTCGCTACGGCTTGGGAGCCTGGCCGAATATCCCTCAGGGAGGAGCCTTTCCCTAAAACTCTCTAAGTCGTGCTCGGTGGTGATCGACTTCTTGAAAGCCGCATTCGCAAAGTTGGCGGCATGGGCTTGGCGGCGAGCACTGGCGTCGTCTCCAACCATCTTACGAGTTTTAAAGAGGAGAAGAAGAAGGAAGAGCGAGGAACAAAGCAAAGTCGCAGCGCGCGAGCAGGAAAAGATACTCGCGAGCTAGGGGTTCAAAAGCGCAATAGCGTACTTATGTCCTACCTACCCCCTCTATTTATAGGCGCCAGGGGGGCGGGGTATATCATCCTTGAGGCGAGTATCAGACCAAGTCGCGCCCTAAGCGAGTAATCCGACTCAGTTGCATAGGTCGCACAGAACAGATAAAGCATGATCGCAACCTGCAGCACAAACTCGGCACAATCCAGACAAGATGCCGCACAAACATTGAAAACAGAGAAAAATAAATAATTGTGCGAGATCGAAGCTCGCTTATTACAAAATCAGAAAACGTTCATCAAGCCGCACTTGGCGAGTTCCAAATAGAAGAAGAAGAAAAAGAGAAAAAAATGCTAAGGCCTAGGCCTCTCTGGGGGATGAGGATGTCGCCCGACCCAACCCATCTCGCGCGCCTGCCGGAAGTGCTCCGTCGCCATCGCGTCATCGCCAAGCCGCAACTGCTCCTCCATCCTCGTCAACCGGCCGACAGAGCCCATGCTCGTGCGAATGCCGGCGACCTCGTCAAGGACGAGCTTGAGGCGATGGTTGTTAATAGCCAGCTGACGATCATTCTCCTTTACCATGTGGAAGCGGGATTCGTAGCTCTCTAACGTACTCTTGAGCTCTTCCATCTTCGTCATCCGCACTTCTAACGATGATATTCAGCGATGAGGCTCGCAGATCGCCAGCTGGTCAAACTTGCTCTCCAGCTCCAGATAGGCGCGAGCAGCAACACAGCGATATTCCATGCCCGGTAACCCCATGTCATCGATGAAGGCCGCCCCTGGAGTCGCCGGCCGATCTGACAGCAAATGAAAGTCGCCAGATTAGACAAGATATTTAGCCGCCCTATATGGCATCAATATCGCTACATACCGCTGCGAGGAGACCTAGATCGGCGAGGAGATCTAGATCGGCGAGGAGAGGATCCACGAGTTGGGTCATCTCGCCGGCTTGAAGATGGCCCCCTAGTGAGCTCGGCCGCATTGCCTTGCCCACGCCCCCTTGTCCAGAATCCACGCCTCTTGGCGGAAAGTAGCTCGGCCGCAGCTTGACCGGCTTACTGACCGCGGGATGTGATGGGGGCGTAGGAAGCGACGAACTCGCTGGTGGCTGAGGATTCTTCAGCGGAGGAGGCGGAGGAAGTCGCGTCGTGGCGACTTGAGAAGGCGCGACCAAAGGTGGCGGCAACGGCAAGGATACTGTCACCAACTGGATGGTGGCGACATTTGTAAGAGGCGGCGGCGGGGGTAGCGAGGAGCTCGCCTCAGGCAGAGAAGACCTCGCCGGAAGCAGTGCAGAACTCACGGCGGGCAGAGCAGAACTCCTCGCAGGCAGTGCAGAACTTGTCGGAAGACCCTTGCTCGCCGACGGATCCTTCTTGGACTGAGGGTCCATCGGCAAAGGATCCCAACTCGCCAGAGTCGTCTTCCTCGGCGGAAGATTCTTCGACGACGGTTCCTTGCTCGCTGAAGGAACCGAGGACTCAGATGTCCTTTTGGCGCTGATATTGATCCGCACCGTGTGCGCGGTCTTTACTTGTCTCCCGGCGGAAGGGCGACCAGCGGCGCGGAGCTCAACAGGGCGACATTCAAAACCGCTCCAACACCCCCCGAGGGAGAATCTGCGAGTATCATGATCAGGTTAGCAAGCAATAGAAACAACCGTCAGAACAAGGAATCATCTTGGCAAAAAAGACAACATAGCAGGTCGACGACTTCAACCTGCTGTGGCGTCGGAGTGGAGGCGAGTTCCGGGGCCAGGGTCGTGGCGAGCTCAGGGATGTCAAGCGAGTCGAGGAGGCTCACATCAGATGCGACGACATTGGGGAGGTCGTTAAGACCCAGGTCGCTGAGCAACTGTTGCGTACTGGCAGAGCGCACGGGGTTGCTGGTGGAAGCCGCGGTTTGGGTAAGAGGTGGCGGCGAGTTACCGTCACCAGAGACGTGTTTCTTCTTGGACTTTTTAATCTTTTCCTTCTTGAGGGGGCTTGGTCGACGGCGACATCCTCTTCGCGCGGTCGTTTCGGTTTAGTGACGCCAATAGCACCAATCAGCGCGGCGAGACTATCATGGAGAAACTTCTCAGCGTTCGACATTATGCGCGAGCTATGGAGATCCGGCTAAAGAATTAGCCCCCCCTATTTATAGAGATCGGCAGGCAGTTACAAGAGGTGAGCAACCCAGATACTCGGCGGAGCAGCTCGTCGAATAAGTGCTGGATGTTTCTTTCCGAGCACCGATGTCGCTCAAAAAGAGCGGGGATTGTGTACAATCCGTATTCGTCGAGAGTGGGTCCTACCACAGGCAGGTCAGCAGAAGTCAAGGTCAACAAGTCAAGGCAGGAGTCAAAGTCAACATTCAAGATCGAGGAAGGCCTCGGCCAATATAGGCGAGCTCCTCTCGCATACTCGCCAGGTAGGCGACTAGGCGAGATACTCGCCTCAGCCCGTGTCAGTTCCTCTGAAAGTCGCCTGGTCGCCAGGGGGTGGGTATAAATATGACCCCCCCTCCCCTTGCATTTACCTATAAATATGACCCCAGGGGTATGAGGTGGAGCACTTGAAATCCTCGGCAGGATACTAGCTAAATCTTTGGATTCCTTTTCTGTGGAGAGCAAGTCGCGTCCTTGCGACCTCGCCAGCTAGCTTCCCTCGTACCCAGTTCGGCCATCCTTGGTTGAGAAGGGGCTGCTCCTTTCGAGCATCCGGGTACGTGGTGGGTCCTTCTTGCCGCAACATTTGGGGTCCTGTCTGACTTGTTTCTTCGTTCTAGTTATCTTTGCCGTCTGATCTAGCTTATGTGCCAGTAACCTTAGGCGGCTTTGGTCTGATTTCCGAGGTTGGGATTTTTCCTGGCTTCAACATTGCCGAAGATGCTTCTTTGTCGGGATTATCCCAACTTGGTCATCTCTAGTAAGAATTATATCATCCACATATACTGCAAGCACCACTAGACCCAGAGAAGTTTTACGAGTAAATAAGGAGTGATTAGCAGAACTTCTCGTAAAACCTACGGTCGCCACAATCCCGCTAAACTTGTCAAACCAAGCGTGAGGACTTTGTTTTAGGCTATAGATAGTCCTTCTTGAGCCGGCAAACCCGTGTCTCCCCCTGAGCAACATACCCTGGAGGTTGCCCCATGTAAACATCTTCCTGAAGATCCCCATTAAGAAAGACATTCTTGACATAGAGCTGTGAAATGGACCAATCTCTGTTGACAGCTATAGAGAGGACCCTAATAGTACTGAGACGAGAAACTGGAGAGAAAGTGTCAAAGTAATCAACGCCATAAGTTTGGGTAAAACCCTTGGCAACAAGCCGAGCCTTGTAACGATCCACACTGTCATCGGGGAGGAATTTCATCACAAAGACCCAGCGACAGCCAACAACATCTGTGCCAAAAGGAGGAGGAAACAGGGTCCAGGTACCTCGTTCAGTGAGAGTAGCAATCACCTCATCCATGACAGCTTTCCAATGAGGAAGAGTAAGGGACTCCTGGTAGGAATGGGGGGTGGCAGTGGCCGAGATAGCCAGTGCAAAAGCTTTGCGAGAAGGGGTAAGACGATCATAGGAAATAACTACAGCAAGAGGGTGTTGTGTACATGCCTGGACCCCTTTGCGAAGAGCAATGAGGAGATCCAGGTCAGCGGGCTCCTCTGTATCCAGAGCATCAGTGGTGGAGAGAGCTGGCCCGGGAGTAGAGAGAGACGGCTGCAGAGAGGAGGGAGATATCGTGGGAGGAGGACATGGCGGTGGAGAGGGTGGAGATGGTGGAGATGGTGGAGGTGGCAGAACGTCAGTAGGAGCAGAAGGAATGGATGGGTTAGAATGAGGAGTAGGATCAGCAGAAGTGGAGGATGAAGCAGGAGAGAAGTAAGATGCATTTTCAAAGAAGGTGACATCCGCAGAGACAAACTGCTTGTGGGTAACGGGGTCAAAGCAACAATAACCTTTCTAAGTGGTAGAGTATCCCAGAAAGACACATTTAGTGGCCCGTGGTGAGAGTTTGTCACGGGTGGCAGCGGGAGAGTGCACAAAGACAGTGCACCCAAAGATGCGCAGAGTAAGAGGAAACGAATTCTTGTTCGGATAAAGAATGGAGAATGGGGTGGCATCGTGGAGAACTGTAGAGGGAATGCGATTGATGAGATAACAGGAGAGGAGGATAGCATAGCCCCAATAGGAGCGAGGAACATGCATTTGGGTCAGCAGAGTGTGAGCGACATCGAGGAGGTGACGATTTTTGCGTTCCGCCACCCCATTCTGTTGTGAGGTGTAGACACAGTTAGTTTGATGAATAATATCATAGTGCATACAGAAAGAAGAGAAATCATGGCTAAGATACTCCTTAGAATTGTCAGAACGAAGGATTTTAATAGACGTATCAAACTGAGTCTTAATCATAGAATAAAACGATGTCCAGACAGACAACAGTTCGGAGCGATCCTTTAGAAGATACACCCATGTACACCTAGAGAAATCATCAATAAAGGTGAAAAAATATGAACTACCGCGATCGATGATGAGGGTAGGAGCAGGACCCCAGACGTCAGAGTGAACGAGGTCGAACGGACGGGAAGAGCCACGACTTTGCGTTGGTGGGAAGGATGAGCGGTGATGCTTGCAAGGCTGACATGCATCACAGTTTAGAGGAGGATGATGAGGTAGGTAGGGCAGAAGCTAGCACAGAATCCTGGGAGGAGCATGTCCAAGGCGAAGATGCCATTGGAGAAGATCTGTAGAGGAGGAGGAGAAGGCGGATAGAGCAGAAATGTTGTCGAGGAAGTAGAGGCTGCCGCTCTCAGTCCTAGTAGCAATCGTCCGTTGGGAGTCCGGATCCTGAAAAGAACAAGAAGTAGGAGTGAATGTGACGGAACACCGTAGTTGCTTGCATAGAGAAGTAACCGATAATAAATTGCAAGGGAACTTGGGCACATAGAGGGTATCTGCCAGGCGAAGAGACGGAGTGACTTGAACCACTCCCGTCCCATTGACCGGTGAGGAAGAGTCGTCCGCAATGAAGATCGGAGGCAACCGATCATGTGTTTCTAGAAGAGAAAAACACTAAGGATTGTCTGTCATATGATTGGTAGCACCAGAGTCGATCAACCATCTGCCGTGAGTAACAACGTGGGCACTACCAGAAGATGTGACCACCGAGGCGGACTGCGTGAAGGACATTGAAAAGAGGCCGCACGATCAAATAGGAGGCCGCGCGATCAAATAGGAGACAGAGAGAAAAAAGGTCACAGCGACAAGGGCAGAAACACCAAGCCGGGCGAACATCAAGCAGGACGTGCAGCAAGGAAGGCCGTAGCCAAGAAGCAGAGCAAAGCAGAGGGAACGAAGCCGCACTACTAGAGAGAAGGCCACGCGAATAGGAGATAGAGAAGACCACGCGAACTGGGAGGAGTTCGCGAGAAAGGCAAACAGGTCGTGCGAACAGAGCAGAGACTGCACGAACAGAAACTGACCATGTGAATAAAGGGAGATCGCAGGGAGAGAAGAGGCAAAGGAACCGCGAAAACAGGTCGCAGAGCCAAAGAAAGAGACAGGCCGCGCACACAAAGGACAACGACTAAGAGGAGACGGAAACAAGTCGCGCGGAGGAAACAAGTCGCAAACAAGTCGCGAGAAGAAGGAGCAAGCCGCACGGATAGGTCACGTGGAAAGAGGAAGCTCACATAATCAGGAGGAAAAGATCGGTGGCTCTAATACCGTGTGCGAACAGAAAAGAGCAGACCGAAAATTTAGAGTAATGTAAACTTTATTATCCAAAAAAGGTATCTATTACAAAGGTATAGCCTCCCTTTTATAGAATGGAGGAGATGAGAGAGATTACAATTAAGCAATGTGGGACTAAAAAATTACATGGTAAGCAGTTTAACATAAAAACAAGCCGAACAGGCCGCGCGGTTAGACGAATAGGCTAACCGCCCGGCCACCATAAGAGACAGGGAACAAGCCACCATAGGACCGCTAGACCGCCCGATCTCTAAGCCGCTTGAGACAAACCATCAGACTGCCATGATAACCACAGCCACAGTCCAGCCACCAAATCGCATGAGAGAGACCGACAGACTGTGCGGTCTCTAAACCGCCAGAATCAGATCGCCAGACCGCCCGGTCTCCATACAGCAACGGCTTGTTAGCCGTCTGATTTCTTTTAGGATTTGATCCTAAGGCCCAAGACTCTCCTCTAGAGTGCTTATATAGGGCTGAACGGTTGTTTCTCCTCATTTTCTCATTTGGGAAGTGAGAGTTAAGGTTTGGAAGAGAAAGGTGGGAGGAGGAAGAGGAGAGCTTTCTTCCGTCATTGATGGAGCTTTAGACCTCCGATCGTCATTCTGAGGCCAGATCTGTGGAGAGGACTTGGAGGCGCTTGTTTTCATCTGTGCAAGACAAGGGTTTCATGGCTAGAAAAAGGAGTCGTAAGGTAACGACACTTCTCCTCTCAATTTTAGGATGCATGCATGACATCTACTATTTTCTTGCTTTCTTTCAAGCATTGTAGGCACCAGATCTCTCAAGTGAGAGGGATTCGGGTTGTCATGATTCAAGAAAAGCCACCAGGTGGATTGTGTCTGTCCCCGACATAATATTGCATTAGAAATCTGCTCTGTTAGTGGATTATGCATTATGGGTGAAGCCGTAGTCTCGACCGTTAGTCCGACTCGGTGATGTTTCATAGCGAGCCTTAAGATTTTGTAGAAATCCCTTAGCGGCAAGACGTCATTTGTTATGATGTTTTCCCCCTTTTTCGTGGGAGTACGTGTGGCCAGAACCGGATCGGCTGAAAATTAGAGTACACGCGGGGGCACGGGAATGGTACTGTACAAATGTTGGATTATGGTGGGAAAAGCATGGGATTGTGATGTGAAAAGGCGTGGGTTGTCTCTATGGTCGGCTGGCTAGCCCGTGACGTTACAAAGTCATGTATGGAGAGTGTCCCGGCAAAACAAGTCCCCTTCTATGGAACTGACGAGAACACCAAGCTTTGGACAAGCCCGGACGATCACAGCTGGGTCCCGCTGGGTCTCCTTCGGTGGACTTGGTCCCAATATTAGAGTCGGGCCTGGGTCGTCGCGAACGGGTGGGGTCTAGCAAGGGTTCTTAGCATCGGTTTGTTTGTATGGCAGAATCCTGACATGAAAAGTCAGAGCTTGCAGGCATGACCGGGGTTTGAGACCCATGAGCGGGTGGGTCCTAGGTGAGCGTTCCATGTGGTGGCTTGTATGCCGTTTGGGGGAAATTGGAAGTAACCTTGTGATTGCGGCTTGAATGCTGATGGGGAAATTGGATGTACCCGATTGATGATGTGTTAGAAGCATACACTTTAGGGTGCCTTGGTTGAAGCCCAAGTTTGCATACATGTTGCATTGTAGGCCCCCTTTTTATTATATGCTCAACATAGAAATGTGTTTGTTGTATGAGACATCCAAACCTGTTTTACTACTTTAAATGTACTTGTATTTTTGCATACGAAGTGCTGACCTGCAGGGTGATGGAGTGTCCAGGGTCCGCTAGGGACGACCGGGAGGAGATGTGTTGGTTACACAGTTGAAGTCAGCCTTTGCTGACCAACGTTACCACCAATTAATTATATAGGGCAATGATCGCAAGCGGGAGCAAGCTCGCCGGCCAAAAAGGCCTAAACCTCATGAAGTGACTTCTATGCTTAGTAGATTATGTCTTTCTAAATGGTTTGCTCCAAGATTTATATTTCTGGCTTGCATGTCGAGGTAGCCTAGGAGTGCTTATGCACGTTGATGAATGATATTGTTCTCATTCAGTTTTTGGACTTATGATGTGTAATGACTTAAGGCCATTTTGATACTCTTGGATTAGTGGATAACTTCTTGTTTAGTTGTATGTTTTTGTTGTTATAATCTGAGTTTTGAGTTTGGGTAGTTTATATCATCTTATAATGCTTAAGTTGTGGCTTCTATATGTTGTAGGGCCTCGGTCGGACCCATATTATATGGTCATTACAGGGGAGGTGTTACAATTTGGTATTAGAGCAAGGTTAGTGTCCAAGGTGAGTTTTCATGGTCGAATGTTCTAATCGGGCCGCATTAAGAAGTTATCCACATAAGAGTATCTCAGGACCGTGAGTGTCCTTATGTCTAGTTTTGCGACTAGAAACTAATTTTGGTTTACCTTGCTTTTGTTAAGGATGCAAGTGACGAGGAGGGATGTCGGGGCCAAGAGAAGAGACTTCGGCGAGCAGTGCTACTGCTCCGGGTCTTTTGGGCATGGGGGTAACCCCTGCAGATTTCTGTTGCATGCTTGCAGAAGCGATGGTAGCAGCCCAAACTGCAGCGACAACACAAGTTGTGACCCCAGTTGTGCAGGTAATGACTCCCATTACCCCGGGTACGACACCGGTCACGCAGGGCGATGGAGTCAGGCAAGTAGAGTCATTGGCTGAAAGAGTGTTTGTCGGGCACGGAGACCGACAAATGAAATATTTTCTAAGCTTCCATCCTCTAACGTTTAAGAGAGTTGGCACGCCGACCGATGCAGAGAACCGGTGGGTGAGAATTCAAGAATTGCAAAGGGCGGCAGATACGCCAGTAGAGAAGTAGTCCGAGTTTTCATGTTTCATGTTGGAAGGTGACGCTAAACTGTGGTGGGTAAGTATTAGTGGTCGCCAGTTTCCTGGAGGCACCCCGTCCATAGAAGAGTTCGGGAATGCTTTCTTGAAGAAGTATATTCCCGCATCGACAAGGCTAGCCCTTCAGTGACAGTTTTTGCACTTGGTGCAGTGGGACAAGACAGCAGATGAATACGTCCAGGAGTTCACTCATTTGGGATGTTATGCTTGGACGACCATGGCGGACGATGAGGAGATGGACAACCTCTTTTATCATGAATTGAGGGATAATTTGAGACAACCTCTCATAGATATGAAGAAAGCAGGCTTCAACGCGTTGGTCAAGGTCACTAAGACGTTGGAGAGCGATATGGAGTGAACTCAACGTCAGAAGGGTTTTGCAGCCAAGCAGGGAGAATGAAAGCCTTTGCAATCTCAAGGGAAGTCTGACGGAAGTAAGTGGAAGAGGAAGACTCTCCTACAAGAATTGGGAGAAGAGTAGTACGACATCAGGGGGGTCTCGCTTCAAGGGACCAATATCGTGTTACAAGTGTGGCAAGCCGGGCCACTTAGCTCGTTTTTGTACTGAAGGTGGCACTGAGTAGGAGCCAAGGCAAGAGCAGTCGGTGCGCTTCGAACCCAGCGCGGCGGAGAAAGGAAAAATGACGGAGTCAAACACTTCTCATTTCCAACCCATGCAGCTAAGGGCATACAACCTTGGGCAGCAGGAAGCGATCTGTCAACCCGATATGGTGACAGGTATGAGCAAGTTTAAGTTCACTTATTCGTCTTAGACTTTCGAGAAATTTTATGTATTTTGCCGGTGTTGTAGGCTTCGTGATGGTTTCTGGTTACCCCGCCAAGGTATTGTTCGATACGGGTGCCTCGTACTCCTTTCTTGCGGAATGCTTTATCCAGAGAATTAGAGTCAAGCCCTTTTCTACGGACGCATAGATTAAGGTGTACATGCCCAATGGGTCCTTCATGACCACCGGGACGAGAGGGCATATTGGTTGGAGTATAGGCGAAGTTGACTTTGGATTGGTAGCAGCGGTTTTACAGCTGGCCGAATTTGATGTGATCTTGGGAATGGACTGGCTTGCGGAGCAGTGTGCCAGTATTGACTGCATGTCAAAGGTGGTGACCTTAAGAAATGAGGGAAAGACAGAAGTTATATTTGAGGGCCTTAATGGGGTGTCCTATTCCCTGATTTCAGTCATGCAGTTGGTTCGAGCGGTTAACCAGGGAGAAGTAGCTTTTGTAGCATTTCTATAAGTTCAACTTCCCAAGTTATCAATTGGTGAAGTGCCTGTTGTGGCAGAATTTGAGGATGTGTTTCCTGAGGAGTTACCTATAGCACCTCCTTGACGGGAGATCGATTTCTCGATCGAGTTAGTGCCAGAAGCGAGGTCGGTGTCTCGTCCTCCTATTAGGATGACACCGAAGGAATTGACTGAGCTCAAGGTACAGTTGCAGGAACTGTTGGAGCAGGGGTACATAAGACCCAGCTCTTCGCCATGGAGCGCACCAATGTTGTTTGTTAAGAAGAAAGATGGTAGTATGCGACTGTGCATAGACTACTGGGAGTTGAATAAACTGACCGTCAAGAATAAGTATTTGATTCCACGGATAGATGACCTGTTTGACCAATTGGTAGAGTCAGTGGTGTACTCTAAGTTGGACTTGAAGTCTGGATACTACTAGTTACGAATTCGAGATGAGGACATACCCAAGACAGCGTTTGGTGCGAGGTATGGTCACTTAGAGTTCTCGGTGATGTCGTTCAGGTTGACAAACGTGTCATCTGTATTCTTGGATTTGATGAACTGAGTATTTCAGGAGTATTTAGACTCATTTGTGGTGGTCTTCATTGACGATATCTTGGTCTACTCCAAAACGGAGGCGGGGCATGAGGCTCATTTAAGAATAGTCTTATAGACTTTGAGAGAGAACCGACTATACGCAAAGTTCTCGAAATGCGAGTTCTGGTTATGGAAGGTGGCATTTTTCTGCCATATAATTAGCGGTGATAGGGTGGCGGTGGATCTAGCAAAAGTTGAGGCCATCAGAGATTGGCCAGTTTTGAGCACCGTTGCGGAAGTCAGGAGTTTTTTTGGACTAGCCGGGTATTATAGAAGATTTGTGGAAAACTTTTCATGTATAGCCTGCCCCTCACTTCATTGACTCGCAAGGACCAAAAGTTCGTGTGGACTCAGGAGTGCAGTCAAGCATTTGACACCTTGAAGGAAAGGCTGATGACAACTCCGAACCTAAGTCTTTCAAAAGGGACTGAAGGATTTCAGATTTTCAGTGACGCATCAGGATGTGGTTTGGGTTGTGTGTTGGTGCAACATGGCAGTGTGATAGCTTTTGGGTCTAGGTAGTTGAAGCCTCACGAGAGGAATTACCCCGTCCATGACTTGGAATTGGCGGCAGTAATTTTTGCGTTGAAGTTCTGCCGGCACTATATGTATGGTGTGAAGGTGGAGATCTTTACGAACCACAAAAGCCTGAAGTATCTTCTAGATCAAAAGGACTTGAATATGCGACAACGTAGCTGGGTCGAGTGTAAGACCCCCCTCTCGGAACCCAAAACACGGCACGAAGGCGGTCTTATGCCCAGAACAGCCGCCTTGCGCTAGCATTAGCACACGGGCTAACCTGTACTACAAGACGCCTATTATGTCAGCTACAACCAATATCAATCAATGTCAACCCAACCAGAGTATAATATAGAAGTCAATCCACACATAAGCATATAAGTCCAAAAGTACATCAATAAAAGAAGCTACAATATGCTTCTAAAATATCATAGTACAGCTAAAGCATGCCCAAAGGGGCTACATCAAAACCACTCAAAACTCACATCGGTGACTGACAGTAACGACGACACCGTCCCTTCAGGCCCTATCGTCTTGGTCTGGTTGTCCTGCTGTGTAGTCTGCGGCTGCTCTACCTGTGGGGTTTCCTCCTAAAAAGGAAGACGTAACAACCGTTAGTCGAAAAGACTAAGTGGCTTTCACATCCGCTCCCTCGGCGACTCCTCGGTACCGGGCGGAGAAAGGAATCAGGGTACAATATATAATAAGTAATATAAGCAGGTACAAGCAGGTGGAATAACTATACATATTGTGAGCAGTAATAGAGGAAATGTATAACATGATTAATAACAGTCTTCACTAGTAATTCTACACAAGCTATATCAATCCATCTAGTATAGAGTTCTACAACAGGAAAGTAACTTAACTTATAAAGATGCACATACAAGCTTATAAGTTAAGGGTCGATTTAACATAAAGTAACTCATCGTATAGGAGTGCCCATACAAACTTATACGATGAGGATCTTGTTATGCAATGTGTTGTAATGGTATGTATGCAATGCAATGACTCACCCATGATCACACACATGCAATCGCTATGTCGACACAGACTTGTAGTTCCCACTTTTCGAGCAGGTAGTTAACCTCTCAGGCGTCAACCATCGTGGGCAGACGGTGACAGCAGAGCGGGCTTCTCTACTACTAAGCGGGTATCCACACTACTTCGCTTAGGCCTCTGTATGCCTCAACGCTAAGAACACAACAGCGGAGCCCCCATACTACTACGGCCCAATAGGAGTCTCGGGTAGATGTGCGCCGAGAACCAAGCCCCGAACTGGCCTTGTGTGACCCGAAAGGAGCCTCGAAAAAAGCACGAGGACCAAACCCAACCGTTCACTTAGCACGGAAGGAGCCCCAGGAAATGAACACCGAGGACCAAGCCCAACCGCCCAAGGTCTATCTGTCAACTCCTGTCGATGTGACGACTGGCGAGCCTGTAGACCTACCACACTATCCTTAACCCAGGTTTACGACACCGCGTGTCGACTCACACCGCATGCAATTCCACATCACCGTGGCACGGAAAAAGCCTCGGAGAAAGCACGAGGACCAAGCCCAACCGTCCACTCGGCACGGAAGTAGCCCCGAGAAATAAACACCGAGGACCAAGCCAAACCGTCCGTCTATGTTGCTCCCCATCATTACCTGAACCAGTGCAGTCAAATAGATTATAAAAATAATCTACGGTCACATAACTCTAGCATAACCGATTACAGTTCTTTAATCAATCTCAAATCATTTGTGCGCACATGAGTCAATAATCTAAATATCAACGATCGTTTGCTCATAACAATCACCACCGATCAGGTACACAAATTTGAGTCAACCTCATCATTAATCGACATATTACTGATATCATTACATCCTCAATGTTACTCATATTGAAATCATTCCAATTTTACCAATATGTCAAAACGTTCGTTCACTAATTTCTACCAAATAGATTTGTTAAGTTACATTTCACTTCTCCATTTGTTTATGTGGGGTCCATCCAACAATTTCATCACTCGTTGAATCATGACGTTTAGACATAAAGGAATTCTCCAGCCCCTACATTAATTTGCTACAATGTCTCTACCGAATCCAAACCCTATTCTATACCAAACCCAGAATTTTAAGTACAGAACAACATCAGGACATCACCTTCGACCGGAGATTCCCGAGGCTACAGAAATCCGGTAGGCGTGTAACCCCTCGTTGGAAAGGTATTTATAGTGGCTACGACTTTCGTGTTTATTCGAAAGCCCAGATCTGGCTGTATCATACTTGAAAATGGCCAAGAAGATTGATGTGTGCAGAACAAAGATTTCTGCACACATCTTAAGGCAGAATGAACGGCATCGGTTCATCTTCCTCCTCAAGCCGATTTTCAAAAATCACATCCAGACTTCCTCCTCCCTTATTCAACCTCACAAGGCCACTTTTCTTCACGAGACCATCCTCCATCAGCACATAGAAGGAGGGAGAGGTTGAAGACTTCTAAACCCTAGAACACAAGTCCTAGTATGGCCTTTCCTAGGAAACTTCTCCTCTCGCATCTAGACTCTCTTGAGTCGATATCTCTCCTAAGAAATAACTAAAGATCTAGCACCAAGGGAGAGGGGAGGAAGCTCACTTCATTTCTGGCGTTTCCACCATTTCCGGCCACGGATCTTGTCACTCTTCTCGACGGCATCTTCTTCTCCTCGGTGGCGGCGGTTCTATACAGATTGAAGACTTGCTCCAGCACCTTCTTCTCCTCTCCAGCAATTTTCTAGAGAAAAGGGCTTGGAATGAGAATGAAAAATGACAAGGGTTTCATTTCCCCTTACATGTGAAAACTGACACTGATGAGTACGATTATGATAGGCTTTTTACTATCATAATTGTAATCATGTCTACTATTTCCTGCCCCTTTTTGTGTTGATTTCATGATAATAGTAAAGAAATTGTCGTATCATAGATAGAAGAGCGTATTTAGAAGTCTTTGGCAGTTCTTGTAATAAACTATTTACTGAGTCTATCATTTTTCTATTGCAGGTAATGCCAACCAATGGACCTAAAAGTCTCGGAGCAAACAGAGGAGTTCACGGAGTCTACATGGCTGATGACAGGACGAAAATTTGGTACACACGGCCTGACACACGGCCGTGTGCCTACCAGTGTCCTATGCACCTGAAGCTGAAGAATTTGGGCGCAGACGATGGAACCTCACACGGGTATGGCACACGCCCGTGTGCCTACCCGTATCATCTTTGCACACGACTGCCGATCAACCCGTGTCTGAGGAACACGACCAAACACACGGCTGTGTCCATACCCGTGTCATCTGATACGGCCCACTACCAGACACGCCTGCTCGTGGGGAACTGCCTGGGAACCGTCCACACGGCCTGCCACACGGCCGTGTTCGACCCCGTGTCCGACCTGTTTGCAAGGGGACTATAAATTTCCTGTAGAAAAATTTGTTTAGGTCTTTTGGATCATTTCTGGATTGGAGAACTGCTGGAGGCCGAAGGGGAGCATCCAAGACAAGGAGGATTGAAGGGTATTTCATATGTATTTTTATTTAATCATTAACCCTTTGAATCCTTTCTTTCTCTTGATGATCCATCTTCAAATTTCGTTTTAATTTGCATAAACCTCTATTTGAACATTATAGTAATCATGTATCACTTTGTTTATGTTACATTTGTAGTATTTTATTTGTGTTTATGCTTGCAAACAAAGAGTTTAATCCTCCTTATGAATTACTTATTTATTTTACACAATTTGCAATTGGCTAGATTGAGAAATTGGTTCTTTGCAATGATATTGGTATGTTCATATTGTGATGATAATTCCCTTTGTAATTCAAACTCTATGATCGAGAGATATTTTGTTTGGAAAATTAAAACACGAGTAAAAGGATTCATGGTAATTTAGAGATAAAATTCATGAATTTATGTAGTAATAAAGGTACTTTATTTAATGCGAACTTGAGTGTTGTGAATTGTTCGAGAGAAAATTTACTATCTTAGGTTTAGATTTGGAATTGCTCGAGAGAGAATTTTGATGAAAAATTAACCTTTACATTGCACAAATTTAACAGTCTTTTCATGTCATGATCACTTAGAATTGAACTAATAAATGAATTTGTTCATGTAATTGTTTAAAAGCTTCATGTTTTTATCGTTTTTACTTCTCCAATACTGAATCATCCAAATGGTCATAGTTAGGTTAATGTAGTTTAAATATCACTTTTGTTTAGAGGTATGATAATAAAGGGAGGGTGAGTACGAATAGTTGAAACGACCCTGTGGAATACGACACGAGATGTAGATTTCTAATATATTACGATTGATAGGTGTGCTTGCCTGAATGCTAATTTAATCTATTTTAAGTCCATCTACATAGTTGTATTAGAATGTAGAATGAAATCACATTGAGTTATTACTTGTTAGCAAGAAAAATCATCAAGTTTTTGGCGCCGTTGCCGGGGATCGTTTTCAATATTTTGAAATCCTAATCTTTATTGATCTACCAATTTTCATTTATATAGTTGTAAATTAGTATTTGAATAATTATATTGCGTAATATTTTTTTGTAGTCTGTTAGTCTATGACCAGGGGCAAAAATTCTGGGCTAGTACCATTTCATCCTGACCCAGAACGAATTCTCCATAACATTAACTTAAGGGACGTGGGAATTAATACCACAGATAATTCAAACGGACTATCATAAGAGGAGACAGTAAACCAAGGAGAGAATCATCTTGAAAACTTAGATACCATGGCCAACCAAAATGAGCAAACCATGTCTGACTTTGCTAGACCTAATCTCCAAGGAACCGGGTCAAGCATCGTTAGACCACCGATAGCTACCAATAACTTTGAATTGAAGCCTAGTGTGATACAAATGGTTCAACAGTATATCCAGTATGATGGCTTGTAAGATGAGGATCCTAACACCCACTTGGCCGGATTCTTAGAGATATGTGACACATTTAAGATCAATGGTGTTTCCAACGATGCCATTCGATTGAGATTGTTTCCATTTTCTTTAAGGCATAAGGCGAAGCAGTGGTTGAATTCCTTACCTAGAGGGTCGATCACTACTTGGGACATGATGGTTGAGAAGTTTCTGATGAAGTATTTTCCACCTGCGAAGACTGCGAAGTTAAGGAATGACATCTCTACGTACATTCAATTGGAGTCTGAATCGTTGTACGACACATGGGAACGATTCAAGGAGTTGTTAAGAAGATGTCCCCACCATGCTCTACCTTCATGGCTTCAGATTCAGACCTTCTATAATGGTCTAAATCCAGCCACCAAACAAATGATTGATGCGGCTAGTGGAGGAACTTTGAACAACAAGACACCTAAAGCGGCTCAGCAGTTGATAGAGGACATGGAAATGAACAATTACCAATGGACTACAGTAAGACAAAAGCCTAGCAAGCCCGCAAGAATTTATGAAGTAGATGTCGTCACCGCTTTAGCTATTCAAGTAGAGAAACTTCACCAAAAGATGGACAACCTTGCCTTAGCATCACCTTCCATGGCACCTCAACAATGGGACCCTTCATGCACTGGAATGCCTGGTTGTGAACCGCAAGTTCAAGAGCATGTTGACTATATGGGTAACAATATTAGACCACCTTTCAATCAAGCCAACAACCCATATAGTTCTACATATAATCCTGGATGGAGAAACCACCCCAATTTCTCTTGGGGAGGACAAGGAAATCAAGGGAAGCAACTCATGTTTGGACAACAACCACAGTTGGAACCAAGGAAGCCTACATTAGAAGATGTGCTTACCAAGTTCATGCAAACTACCGATGTAGCCTTCCGGAATCAAGAGGGTTCAATTCGGAACTTGGAGAATCAGATTGGTCAGCTTGCAAGGATGGTTTCTGAAAGGCAGCAAGGAACACTTTCGGGGAACACAGAGATAAATCCAAGGGAGCATGCAAAAGCCGTTCAATTGAGGAGCGGAAAGGAGTTACAAGACCCAAGGCCTGCAAAGGAAGCACCCAAAATGGAGTCTAGCGGCGAAGGACCAAGCGAGATGAACGTACAACCGATGGAGAACCAACCAGCATTACCATATCCAGCAAAGCTTAACAAGGAGCGCATGGATGCGCAGTATGGTAAATTTTTATCTATGTTTAAGCAATTACATGTTAATTTACCTTTTTCTCAAATTATTCAAATGCCTAAATATGCAAAATTTCTTAAAGATTTGATTTCTAATAAAAAGAAAATAGAAGAATTATCATTTGTAACATTAAGTGAAGAATGTTCTGCTATTTTGCAAAATAAATTACCACAAAAACTAAAGGATCCCGGTTCATTTTCAATTCCATGCTTAATCGGTGATTTACAAGTAAATAAGGCTTTAGCAGATCTAGGAGCAAGTATAAATTTAATGCCTTATAAACTATATCTGAAACTAGGCCTAGGAGAACTTAGCCCAACAAGAATGAGTATTCAATTAGCAGATCGATCGGTTAAGTATCCTAGAGGAATAGTAGAAGATGTATTAGTTAAGGTAGATAAATTTATATTTCCTGCTGATTTTGTTATTTTAGATATAGATGAAAATATCGAAGTACCACTCATACTAGGTCGTCCATTTCTAGCTACATCTAGAGCACTTATTGATGTTTTTGACGGTAAATTAGTATTGCGAGTAGGAGAAGATGAAGTCACTTTTCAAATTGGCAATACTATGAAACAATCCTTAGATAACGATGATTATTGTTATTTTTCTCATGGTATTGATGACTTTATGTCTTCTATAAATTCAAATTTTTCTTATAAAGATCCTTTAGAAATTTGCATAACTAACAACTATCTAGAAGATGATAAAAATGATGACATTGTTGAACATTTATTTTTTCTAGAAAATTGTGTTGTTATGAATAGAACAACGTAATATAGTTTAATTACTGAAGGAGATCATGAAATTCTTAAGAATAATACTAAGGATCCACCAATAGTAGAATTAAAAAAATTACCAGATCATCTTGCGTATGTATTCTTAGGAACAAATTCTTCGTACCCAGTTATCATATCTTCAAATCTTTCCAATATTGAAAAAGATAAATTAATAACTGTATTGAAGAAATGTAAAGGTGCAATAGCGTGGCAAATATCTGATATAAAGGGTATTAATCCTAGTTTTTGCACTCATAAAATCCTTTTGGAAGAAAACTATAAGTCGTCTATTCAACCGTAACGTAGGCTAAATCCTAATATGAAAGAGGTAGTTAAGGCTGAGATTGTGAAGTTATTAGATGCTGGTATTATATATCCTATTTTAGATAGTTCATGGGTTAGTCCTGTCCAAGTAGTTCCTAAGAAGGGTGGCCTGACTGTGGTAGCAAATGATAGAAATGAATTAATTCCAACGCGAACAGTAACAGGTTGGCGTGTCTGTATAGACTATAGGAAATTAAACGATGCCACTAGGAAAGACCATTTCCCTCTTCCTTTCATTGACCAGATATTAGAACGCTTATCAGGACATTCTTATTATTGTTTTCTAGATAGACTTTCTGGATACTTCCAAATTCCTATAGCACCAGAAGACCAAGAGAAAACAGCATTTACTTGCCCATTTGGTACCTTTGCCTATAGACGTATGCCTTTCGGGTTATGTAATGCGCCCGCCACATTTCAAAGGTGCATGCTAGCCATCTTTAACGAGTATGTTGAAGATATTATGGAAGTGTTCATGGATGATTTTTCGGTTTTTGGCGACTCCTTTGAGTTGTGTTTGAATAATTTAGAGAAAGTTCTTAGGAGGTGTGAGGAGACGAACTTAGCGCTTAGTTGGGAGAAGTGTCATTTCATGGTACAAGAAGGGTTAGTACTTGGCCATAAAATCTCAAGCCAAGGAATTCAAGTAGATAGAGCGAAAATAGAGACCATAGAAAAATTACCACCACCAACCTCCGTAAAGGCAGTGAGAAGTTTCTTAGGACACGCGGGATTTTACCGTCGATTTATTAAAGACTTCTCTAAAATAGCTAAACCACTTACAAGGCTTTTAGAAAAAGATACACCTTTTATTTTTGAACAAGAGTGTCTACATGCCTTTGAGTTCTTAAAAGAAAAATTAATTAATTCTCCTATTATGATCGCACCTGATTTTAGTCAACCATTTGAGATCATGTGTGACGCTAGTAGTTTTGCGGTAGGGGATGTTTTAGGACAACGCCGAAACAAACATTTTCACCCAATATATTATGCTAGTAAAACACTTAATAACGCACAGGAGAATTATACAACTACTGAAAAAGAACTCCTAGCAGTGGTATTCGCCTTTGATAAATTTAGACCATATTTAACATTGTCCAAAGTGGTAGTTTATACGGATCACTCTGCACTTAGATATTTGCTAGCCAAAGCGGAAGCAAAGCCTCATTTAATCCGATGGGTTCTTCTTCTACAAGAATTTGATCTAGAAATTAGGGATAAACGAGGAGCGAAAAACTTAGCGGCGGATCATCTTTCACGTTTAGAAAACCCACTACGATCAATGTTAGATGAATCTGAAATTTCTGATACATTTCCTGAGGAATCACTATTTGCCATATTTACCAATATACATCTAGATTATCCATGGTTTGCAGATTATGCAAACTATCTTGTGGCTAAGGTCCTTCCAAAAGACTTTTCATATCAGCAGAAAAAGAAATTTTTCTCTGACTTGAAATATTACTTTTGGGAGGACCCCTTTCTTTTTCGGATATGTGCATATTCTGTTATAAGAAGATGTGTATCAGCGGAGGAAGGTTGGAAGATTTTGGAGCAGTGTCATTCAGGTCCTGCTGGTGGTCACTATGGAGTGAATCGCTCCGCTAAAAAGGTTATTGATTCTGGTTTTTATTGGCCCCTTCTATTCAGGGATGCCCAAAGGTATGTGCGTTCATGTGATTCTTGCCAAAAAGCAGGTAATATTTCTAAATTACATGAAATGCCTCAAAAATTTATCCTTGAATGCGAAGTATTCGATGTGTGGGGTATAGATTTTTTGGGACCATTCCCAGTTTCTTATGGGAATAAATATATTTTGGTAGCTGTAGATTATGTATCAAGGTGGGTTGAAGCGCAAGCTTTGCCTACTAATGATAGTATGGTTGTAATTAGATTTTTGAAATCCTTATTCGCACGATTTGGCACACCACGTGCACTTATTAGCGATAGGGGTTCACACTTTTGTAATCTACAACTAGACAAAGTATTAGAAAAATATGGAGTTACACATAGGATAGCCACTCCGTATCATCCTCAAACTAGTGGGCAAGTTGAAGTTTCCAATAGAGAGCTTAAGAGAATCTTAGAAAAATCTATAGAAGGGAATAGGAAGTAGTGGTCTAGGAAACTTAACGACTGTTTATGGGCTTATAGGACCGCCTACAAAACACCTATAGGGACCACCCCCTTTAGATTAGTCTACGGTAAATCTTGCCACCTACCTATAGAATTAGAACACAAGTCGTATTGAGCAATACACTCCTTAAATTTTGACAATAGTTCTATAGGAGAGAAGCGTAAACTTCAACTTAACGAATTAGATGAGTGGAGAACTATGGCCTATGAGAACTCCCGGATTTATAAGGAGAAAACCAAGCTATTTCATGACCGTCACCTTCGCAAACCCAAGGTATTCCAAAAAGGTGACCAAGTCCTCCTTTATAACTCCAAATTACGTTTATTCCCAGGGAAGTTAAGGTGTAAGTGGTCCGGACCCTTTAAGGTTAAAGAAGTCTTTCCCTATGGTACCGTCGAGTTAACTCACCCTGAGAAGGGAGATTTTAAGGTTAATGGTCACCGACTTAAGCCTTATTATGGTGAAATCCCTATGGACTTCGCTCGTCTAGAGACTTGCCTCCGTCTAGATTAATTTCATATTAACTATAATAGGTGTTTCTAAGTATTCTTGTTCTAGTATAAATCAAATTAGTTGCAATGAAAAATTAATGAAAAAAAAAATTTATGAAAAAAAAAAATTTAATGAAAAGAAATTTCCGTCAAAATTTTAATGAGAGAAAAAAAAATTTTCTGTAAAAATTGTTTTTGGAGAAATTCAAAATGGGAGTGGCACACGGGTCCCCACACGCCCGTGTGGGTAGCCGTGTACATGATACAGGCTCATGCCCAGCCGTGTGGATTAACTCCAAAAAAAGCCAAATTCTTCCCGAGCATAACACGGGTTCACACCCACCCGTGTGGCCAGCCGTGTCGCCCACTCGACGATCGTCGAGACCGCTGTGTCGAGACATCGGACACGGGCGTGTCAGATGACACACGGCCGTGTCACATACCTACCCGTGTTTGTGTACCGTGCCAGCTGCGACACGGGGCAACACACGGCCGTGTTGTCGCCCGTGTCCACCTGACGCGCTGTCCCCAGCCAGTTTAACCACACGGACCGAGGCAGCCCGGTGTTCCACGAGGCCTCGGATTCCCCAACACGGGTGCACACACGGCCGTGTGCGCACCCGTGTTTAATTTTTTTACACGGATCGACGCACCCCGTGTTCCACGAGGCTGCTGATTCCCTAACACGGGTTCACACACGCCCGTGTGCGAACCCGTGTGCAACCCCTTTAAATAAGGCCGTGTGGATTTCCTTCTTGGCTCATTCCAACCCTCTCCCAGCACCAGTTCATCTCGTGGCCTGAACTCAAAGGCGCCATTTTCTCCAATTCTCGTCCCCCGCTACTCATACCTTCCCTTCTACATCATGTCTTCCGGAAGAAGTCATGGAGGTCGCCGTCGCCGACCGGAACTACAAGTCTCAACGGAGAGGCGGGATGCCGCTGCTCCGCTAATTTTCACCGATGCATCGCACACCGCCCGCTTCAACCGCTTGCAATCAAAAATATTTCAAGATATACGTATAATTGATTGGAGCGTGCTTGAAGAGATAAACTTAGCGGGAGATGTCAGGGGGTTAATTTCTGTAACGGGGTGGGATCAATTTTTTGCCATAGAGGAGTTAGGCTTTAGGGAACTCACCTTAGAGTTTCTATCTTCGTTTTATCCAACTTTCGGCCTAACTTCATCGATGCACCGCACGCGCCCGAGGGGATAGTTTCATTTCGAGTGGGTGACACATTTTATACACTCACCATGCTCTAGTTCACCCAGTATTTAGGGGTGTATGAGGAGTCGTTCCTTTTTAGTGCTGCGTACCCCGAGCTCCACTTCGAACTCCCCAATCGCGATATGGCTGGCGGTATCTAGCGCCAGATTTATTTTGACACTGGCGCCTACGAGGCCAAACGATCTAAGGCATCTAAATTGATTTCTCCCGCCCTCCATTACATCCACCATCTCCTTAGCCACACGCTGAGCGGCCGGGGCGAAAGCTCCGGAGTTGTCAGTAGACAGGACCTGTTATACCTCTACAGCATGACTTTACGATATCCTCTACATCTCGGTTATCTTCTAGACCAGTTCATTCTCCATCAGGCTGACACCCCCCGTATAGGGTCTATTTGTGTAGCACCCTACATTACTCGCCTCGTGAAGAATATGGGCATCTTTTTAGCCCTCCCCCAGATGACAGTGGTCGCAAAGACCGTGCCTATCACGATGGCTAGTCTTCGCGCCCTCTGCCTCGTCACCGCCCGTCAGGGCCGGGGAGGGGTCATATATTCTATTGCTCGACGTGGACCGCATGTACAGGATGATAGTGATGATGAGATAGATCCCGACCTCGATATGATGTTGGTCCCTCCGCCCCATTCCACCTACGCTCGGAGCGAGTCGTCTACTGCACCCCCTCCACCTCATTAACGATACTCGTGCGAGTTTCGACAGTTCTTCGACACCGAGCTATCATCGCGCCTACAGGACATTAAGGAGTCGTAGAAGCGGACCGAGGACCTCCTCATACAGATCAGAGACCACCTTGGGATCGCCCCTCGCCAGCTGCCAGCTCCAGCCCCGCCTTCCTTCCCAGATGATGCGACCAACCACCCTGCTTACTTCTGATTTGTATCGCTGTAGTGTTATCTTTATGTATCCTATCTTGTATTCTTTTTTATATCAGTGTATTTAGTTCTGTTAGCTATTATATATCAGTGCATTTCATTACAGCTCTTGTCTCTTTACTGTGCTCTTCTACTTATTATGATAGCAGCTTTTTTCTTATATCATCATGAAATCACTCTATGATCGCTTTTTACATTGCACTGAGGACATTGCAAATCTAAAGTCTGGGGGTAGAATGGTTATTCATGTGGTTACAATTGATTCTAATCTGCTTATCATAATACTCAAGTTTGTTATACCCCCCTACAAATTTTTGTTTGATCTTTTAAGCTTTCATTATTCATTCATTTGGGATTATAAATATCTAATTTAACTTCGCACGCTGATTAAAATGAATTGATGTAGACTCATAGAGTATTCAACTTTATTGATTTCGTAATTAAGCATAGAAATTTTTTTTAGCTTAATTTTCTCTATATAATTTACTTTTAAGATTACTCCTCTATATTAGTAACTATCCAACACTCTATTTTGGAAAATATACTTATCTATAATAAAGTGAGTCGATGAGTGTAACATTTTTATAATTTGGTATTAGGGCTTTAAAATTAAAAATTACTCCCTATTGATGTCTAGGACTCACCCTCTAGCATTCCTCAAAACATTACATAGGTTAATTAGTAAGGGCGGAAATGACTTAGGCCTCCTATTGGATAGCTTGAGCCTTGTTATCCCAACACCTTTAACATGATACCCTTGCACACCCAATTTGAACCTAATCCCCATCCTTTTGATGCTCTACTATTAAAATTCATCAATGCCAAATCCTTACCTATTAGCACACCTATCATTGATGCCTTCTTGGAATGATTTGTTCATTGTGATATGTGGTCTGAGTGCGTGTATCCTTGCACCCACTTGGAATGATCCCTACTTTGAACCCCCCCCCCCCAAAAAAAAAGACATAGTGATATGTGGCCGGAGTGCGTGTATACTTGCACCCACTTGGAATGATCCCTACTATGGTCCCTTGGTTAAAAACAAAATATATATATAAAAAAATAGAGTGCCCTTCAAAATGTGGGAAATATACAAATTGCGAAGTCTGGGGGTGTCTACATAAAATTGAAATATGTTAAGGTATCTTCCAACATAAGGCTCAATCATGATTTAGGTGTGAAACATTCATCGAACTTACCTTTGATTACCTCACCTTTAATCTTCTATCCTAAGCCAAAAAGGTTATACCAAAATTCAAGTCCTAAGGATCCAACCTTACTAATTCTAAATAGTGCTGTGATGAGGGTGTAAAAAGGGTAAGCTCATGATTATCAATATGAGTACTTATAAGTTTTGAAATACTAATACGTATCTTATAGAGATTGTTATTTTCTCCTCATATTTGTTAAAGATGACTATACTTTTATTTCTAAAAGCGAGTGAGAGATAGTTAAAAGATATATTAGAGGAATTTTAAGATAAATCTTTATTTAGAAAAGTCTGCTAAATTATTTCCTATGCGATTACATCATCAAAGTTCTCTTAAATTCATAGCAACCAGTGTGCGGAGGCAAAAATTATTTAATGGTAACCCAAGTGTTTGAATTAGTTTGCTTAGGGACAAGCAAACATCTAAGTCTGGGGTATTTGATGAGTACGATTATGATAGGCTTTTTACTATCATAATTGTAATCATGTCTACTATTTCTTGCCCCTTTTTGTGTTGATTTCATGATAATAGTAAAGAAATTGTCGTATCATAGATAGAAGAGCGTATTTAGAAGTCTTTGGCAGTTCTTGTAATAAACTATTTACTGAGTCTATTATTTTTCTATTGCAGGTAATGCCAACCAATGGACCTAAAAGTCTCGGAGCAAACAGAGGAGTTCACGGAGTCTACATGGCTGATGACAGGACAAAAATTTGGTGCACACGGCCTGACACATGGCCATGTGCCTACCCGTGTCCTATGCACCTGGAGCTGAAGAATTTGGGCGCAGACGATGGAACCTCACACGGGTATGGCACACGCCTGTGTGCCTACCCGTGTCATCTTTGCACACGACTGCCGATCAACCCGTGTCTGAGGAACACGGCCAAACACACGGCCGTGTCCATACCCGTGTCATCTGACACGGCCCACTACCAGACACGCCTGCTCATGGGGAACCGCCTGGGAACCGTCCACACGGCCTGCCACACGGCCGTGTTCGACCCCGTGTCTGACCTGTTTGCAAGGGGACTATAAATTTCCTGTAGAAAAATTTGTTTAGGACTTTTGGATCATTTCTGGATTGGAGAACTGCTGGAGGCCGAAGGGGAGCATCCAATACAAGGAGGATTGAAGGGTATTTCATATGTATTTTTATTTAATCATTAACCCCTTTGAATCCTTTCTTTCTCTTGATGATCCATCTTCAAATTTCGTTTTAATTTGCATGAACCTCTATTTGAACATTCTAGTAATCATGTATCACTTTGTTTATGTTACATTTGTAGTATTTTATTTGTGTTTATACTTGCAAACAAAGAGTTTAATCCTCCTTATGAATTACTTATTTATTTTACACAATTTGCAATTGGCTAGATTGAGAAATTGGTTCTTTGCAATGATATTGGTATGTTCATATTGTGATGATAATTCTCTTTGTAATTCAAACTCTATGATCGAGAGATATTTTGTTTGGAAAATAAAAACACGAGTAAAATGATTCATGGTAATTTAGAGATAAAATTCATGAATTTATGTAGTAATAAAGGTACTTTACTTAATGCGAACTTGAGTGTTGTGAATTGTTCGAGAGAAAATTTACTATCTTAGGTTTAGATTTGGAATTGCTCGAGAGAGAATTTTGATGAAAAATTAACATTTACATTGCACAAATTTAACAGTCTTTTCATGTCATGATCACTTAGAATTGAACTAATAAATGAATTTGTTCATGTAATTGTTTAAAAGCTTCATGTTTTTATCGTTTTTACTTCTCCAATACTGAATAATCCAAATGGTCATAGTTAGGTTAATGCAGTTTAAATATCACTTTTGTTTAGAGGTATGATAATAAAGGGAGGGTGAGTACGAATAGTTGAAACGACCCTGTGGAATACGACACGAGATGTAGATTTCTCATATATTACGATTGATAGGTGCGCTTGCCTGAATGCTAATTTAATCTATTTTAAGTCCATCTACATAGTTGTATTAGAATGTAGAATGAAATCACGTTGAGTTATTACTTGTTAGCAAGAAAAATCATCAACACTGGTAGGGACACACCCGTGTCCTTACACGTGTCCTGCTCGGGTGAAGCATCGTCGACGGTTCGATTGACGTTTCGATACACAAACACGGGTAGGGACACACCCGTGTCCCTACCCGTGTCCAAGTGACATGGCTGTGTTGCTGACCGTGTCCTGCTCGGGACACGCTTCGTCGTGTTTTACTGGACACACACGGGTAGGGACACGCTCGTGTTTCTACCCGTGGCCTCCTCGAGACACACTTCGTCGAGCTCTACTCGACACACATGGGTAGGGACATGCTCGTGTCTCTACCCGTGTCCTCATACATACGGGTAGTGACACACCCGTGTCATTACCCGTATCCTTCTCTGGGACAACTCGAGTCATCGACTCGAGTGTTTGTTGGACACACGGGTAGGGACACGCCCGTGTCTCTACCTGTGTCCTTCTCGGGAACAATTGGTTAGACATACACAGGTAGGGACACGCCGTGTCTCTACCGTGTCTTTATACACACAGGTAGTGACACACCCGTGTCACTACCCGTGTCCTTCTCTGGACCTACTCGAGCCATCGACTCGAGAGCTGGCCTCACACACACGGGTAGGGACACGCCCGTGTCTCTACCCGTGTCCCACTTTGGACTAACTTATCCTCCCTATTACAAGTGCAGCCCAGCTGCCAGCACTTCCCTGAGCCCAAGTCAGCTCTCCTGACTCAAAAACGCACACGAGGGGCCTAGCGCGAATTGGGACGTTACATCGAGTTCCTTGGAAACTACAACGTGACGATTCAGTATACGACAGACAAAGCCAACGTGGTGGCAGTTGCCTTGAGTAGAAAATACTCTGGACAAGGGAGTTGGATCGAAGCTCATGATGAGCAGTTGGTGCAAGATTTTGAGTCCCTCAGCATCGTACAATGGACAAACAGAAAGAACGAATCGTACAATGGAGGATATGCTGAGGATATGTACCCTCGATTTTGGAAATAAGTGGGAAGATCACCTCTTCATGGTGGAGTTTGCCTATAACAACAGTTACCAGACAAGTATTAAGATGACACCATACAAAGCTTTGTATGGAAGGCGGTGTCGAACACTGATGTCTTAGATAAATGCGGGAGACAAAAAAACTTTTGGGAAAAGAGGTGGTGGTCGATGCTTGTAAGTTGGTGCAGACCATTCAGGAGCTCATGAAGGTTGCTCAGGATCAGCAAGCGAAGTACTTTAATGATCGGCATAGGTATGTGGATTTTGCGGTAGGCGACTGAGTCTATCTAAAGATTAAGCCATTCAAAGGCGTTTCACGAATTTGCTGGCTCAAGAAGTTGAGTCCGAGGTTTTTGGGACCGTTCAAGATTACAGAGTGCATCGGAGAAGCCGCTTACCGATTAGCATTGTCTGCAGAGCTGAGTGAATTACATGATGTCTTCCATATCTCTGTCTTGATTAAATCCTTGGTGGAGGCAAGCATTGTGGTTGAGTCGGCGGTAGTGCCGATAGGTGGGACTTGGGGACGAAAGTCCGCCCAGTTAGCATAGAGGATTCGGAAGTTCGGCAGTTGCGAACAAAGAAGTTAAGCTCGTAATGGTGCTATGGGACAACTGCGGGCGAGACGAGTTCTCTTGGTAGCATGAGCAAGCAATGCGGGAGGACTTCCCAGGACTCTTTACTTCAGGTATGCTTATTGTTTATGTGTGTACTAAATTTCGAGTACAAAATTCTTTTACGGGGGAGCAGTTGTAACATCCCAGTTACGACGATAGTAGCTATTGTCCGGCGATAGCACTGTTTCGTTGAACGTCGAATGAAGGGCCCCATTCGTCGAATGCTGAGTTTTTGAGAAAATGTCGAGTTCTCGAGAAAGACGCTACCACGCGGCGTTAACCTTATCATCAGCGTTAGCGCGACATTATTTTCTGCCTTGCGGCTCGGGAAGCTATCGCCCGGCATTAGCGTTAACGCCCGGCGATAGCGTACGGAAGCAGATCCATCATTTGGCTTGTTAGCCATCTAATTTCTTCTAGGATTTGATCCTAAGACCCAAGACTCTCCTCCATAGTGCTTATATAGGGTTGAACAGTTGTTTCTCCTCATTTTCTCATTTGGGAAGCGAGAGTTAGGGTTTGGAAGAGAAAGGTGGGAGGAGGAAGAGGAGAGCTTTCTTCTGCCATTGACGGAGCTTTAGACCTCCAATCGTCGTTCCGAGGCCAGATCCGTGGAGAGGACTTGGAGGTGCTCATTTTCATCTGTGCAAGACAAGAGTTTCATGGCTATAAAGAGGAGTCGTAAGGTAACGACACTTATACTCTCGGTTTTAGGATACGTGCATGTCATCTACTCTTTTCTTGCTTTCTTTCAAGCATTCTAGGCACTGGATCTCTCAAGTGAGAGGGATTCAGGTTGTCATGGTTTAAAAGGAGTCACCAGGTCGATTGCGTCTGTCTCTGACATGATATTGCATTAGAAATCTGCTCCGTTAGTGGGTTAGACATTGCGGGTGAAGCTGTAGTCGCGACCGTTAGTCCGACACGGTGATGTTGCATAGCGAGCCTTAAAGATTTTATAAAAACCCGTTAGCGGCAAGACACCACATATGATGATGTTTTTCACATTTTCCTGTAAGTACGTGTGGCCAGAACCGGACCGGTGGAAATTAGAGTACACGCGGGGGCACGGGGATGGTATGGTACAAATGTTGGATTAGGGTTGGAAGGGCATTGGATTATGATGTGCTAAGGCGTGGTTTGTCTCTGTGGTTGACTGGATAGCCCGTGACGTTGCAAAGTTATATGTGAAGAGTGTCCTGGCAAGACAAGTCCCCTTCTGTGGAACTGAAGAGAATGTCAAGCTTTGTACAAGCTCAGACGATTCCAACTGGGTCCCGCTGGGTCTCCTTCGGTGCACTTGGTCCCGATATTGGAGTCGGGCCTGGGTCGTCGCGAATGAGTTGGGTCTAGCAAGGGTTCTTAGCATCAGTTTGTTTGTATGGCATAATTCTGACATGAGAAATCAGAGCTTGCAGGCAAGCCCGGGGTTTGAGACCCATGAGCGGGTGGGGCATAGGCGAGCGTTCCGTGTGGCGGCTTGTATGTCGTTTGGGGGAAATTGGACGTACCCTTGTGATTGCAGATTGAACGTCGATGGGGAAATTGGATGGACCTGCTTGATGATGTGTTAGAAGCATACGTTGTAGGGTGCCATGAGTGAAACCCAGGTTTGCATAAATGTTGCATTGTAGGTCCCCTTTTTATTATATGCTCAACATAGAAACGTGTTTGCTGTATGAGACATCCAAACATGTTTTACTACTTTAAATGTACTTGTATTTTTGCATACGTAGTACTGACCTGCAGGGTGATGGAGTGCCCCGGGGTCCGCTAGGGATGGTCGGGATGAGATGTGTTGGTTACACGGTTGATGTCAGCCTTTGCTGACCCACGTTACCATCAATTTTTGCAGGGCAAGGATCGCAAGCGGGAGCAAGCTCGCTGGCCAAAAAGGCCTAAGCCTCATGAACTGACTTCTATGATTAGTAGATTATGTCTTTTTGAATGTTTTGCTCCATGATCTATATTTCCGGCTTGCATGCCGAGGTAGCATAGGAGTGCTTATGCACGTTGATGATAGATATTATTGTCATTCAGTTTTTGGACTTATGATGTGTAAGGCCTTAAGACCATTTTGATACTTTGGGATTAGTGGATAACTTCATGTTTAGTTGTATGTTTCCGCTATTGTAATCTGAGTTTTGAGTTTGGGTAGTTTATATTATCTTATAAGGCTTAAGCTGTGGCGTCTGTATGTTGTGGTGCCCCGGCCGGACCCATATTATACGGTCATTATATGGAAGGTGTTACATAACCGCTGAAGTCGCTGCAAATAGATAAACTGGAACTGAGCTACCCGTTGTCTGCAACACCTGGTCGTCTAACCATTAAGGTCGCATAGCCGCTGAGTAGAGCAAACAACTTATTCGAACTACAACTCAGTACTCCAAAGGTGAACTGTGTTATCCAAGCCGGGAAACTGCCAAGGAGAAGATCACCTAGTCGCTGAACCCGCAACCTGCTGCTAATCACAGTCGACTGCTACCAGCTATCCGCACTGCCTTCAGAATCAGTTTCCTGGCTATCAAGTGCTAGCCGCACAATATGCAAACATAGTAATAGATCAGTCACTATTCCATCTCACGAAGTTAGAAAAAATGTAACCGTCAAGATTAACCCAAGCTACAGTTCTTACAGTTCATGTTATTTATGATGAGGTCAGCACCCCTATTTATAGAAGGGCAGACGGATATCGTCACCGCCTAGGGGATAAAGTAATTGTCAGTGATGTGGCAGTTTGGTGTTTGCAACACCAGTCTGCCCATTATGTGGACTGCCAACAACAGACCACGTGCGGTTAATACCACAAGTCTGCACAGTTATGCGGACAACAACATCAGTTCGCGTGGATTTGAACAGCTAAGCCGATTGCAATGCGTTTTGAAGTCTAACTGCACCAATGAGGCGATCTGCCGGTCTCTGCAGTCTCCCAATCCAGACCGCACTGTCCACAGTTAGCTAAAGCTAACCGCACGGTTAACACTCCAGGGAAATAACTAAGTCAAACCGCGAGAAAAACAATAGCCAAAGACCAGGTTATTCACCAAGCCTATCCGCGCAAGATGAGTGGTGTCGGCGGTCTGTGCGGTTTGCACCAACCTGACCGCCCACTTCCTACTTCAACAATGTCAACACTCCCCCTTGGAGTGGAAAGAGCAATCCAGACCAAGCAATCCTTGTAATCGCACAAACTATTCCTTCGATAGCAGCTTTGTGAAGATGTCAGCGACATTATGCTGACTCTGCATGTAATCCACCATCATAGATCTCTCCAACATCTTCTCCTGAGCGAAGTGATGCTCAATCTTACTATGTTTTGTTCGTTCGTGATAAACTAGATTTGTAACTAGTTTGAGAGCACTTTCGTTATCACTGCACAGCAGAGTAGGATCTCACACCTCATCATAAATGTCCCCCACCAATCTCCTTGTCAGATGGCTTCCTGAGCTGCCAAGGCAGACGTCTTGTATTACGCTTCACTGGTGAAGACAGACACAAAATCCTTCTTCTTGCTACACCACGAGATAGTTGTTGATCTGCATATGAAGACATGACCAGACGTCGACTTCCGATTGTCGGTATCTCCCCCATAATCAGCATCTGTGTAACCATGCAGGTTGAAGTGCATGCCCCTCTCATAAAAGAGACTCATATCTGAGGTTAACTTCACATACTTCAAGGTATTTTTTGCAGCCGCCAGATGAGGTTTTTCGTGGCTCCTATATATATCGACTCGCTCGACCCATAACATATGGAATATCCGGCCTCGTAATCATAAGATATATTAGGGTCACTATGAGAGCCTAAAATACCAAAAGTAATGAAAGAACTCGTCCCTCATCACGTTAAAGTTTTAAACCAGCTTACAGTGAAGTAGAGCTGCTCTTTCTCTTCCCGTGTCCTTACCCGTGTCCTGCTCGGGTGAAGCATCGCCGACGGTTCGATTGCCGTTTCGATACACAAACACGGGTAGGGACATGCTCGTGTGCCTACCCGTGTCCAAGTGACATGGTCATGTTGCTGACCGTGTCCTGCTCGGGACACGCTTCGTCGTGTTTTACTGGACACACACGGGTAGGGACACGCTCGTGTTTCTACCTGTGTCCTCCTCGAGACACACTTCGTCGAGCTCTACTCGACGCACACGGGTAGGGACATGCTCGTATCTCTACCCGTGTCCTCATACATACGGGTAGTGACACGCCCGTGTCATTACCCGTATCCTTCTCTGGGACAACTCGAGTCATCGACTCGAGTGTTTGTTGGACACACGGGTAGGGATACGCCCGTGTCTCTACCTGTGTCCTTCTCGGGAACAACTGGTTGGACATACACAGGTAGGGACACGCCGTGTCTCTACCGTGTCTTTATACACACAGGTAGTGACACGCCTACCCGTGTCCTTCTCTGGACCTACTCAAGCCATCGACTCGAGAGCTGGCCTCACACATATGGGTAGGGACACGCCCGTGTCTCTACCCGTGTCCCACTTTGGACTGACTTATCCTCCCTGTTACAAGTGCAGCCCAGCTGCCAGCACTTCCCTGAGCCCAAGTCAGCTCTCCTGACTCAAAAATGCACACGAGGGGCCTAGCGCGAATCGGGACGTTACATCGAGTTCCTTGGAAACTACAACGTGACGATTCAGTATACGACAGACAAATCCAACGTGGTGGCAGTTGCCTTGAGTAGAAAATACTCTGGACAAGGGAGTTGGATCGAAGCTCATGATGAGCAGTTGGTGCAAGATTTGAGTCCCTCAGCATCGTTTGTGTAGCAAGGGTCAAGTCTAGCATGACTCGGTTGAACTGGATTGAGTTGCAAAATGACATATCTGATCGTGTTCGGGAAGCGACCAGTTTGGATGCAGAGTTTCAGCCATTTGTGGTGGATGCTCAAAAAGGCGAGAGTAGTGCATGATAGATGACTGATGGGATTTTGAGGAAGGACGGAAGGATATGTGCACCGCAGTTCGGAAAGCTCCATGAGGAGTTGATGTTTGAGGCTCATTTTATGAAGTAATCCATTCACCCGGGCAGTACAAAGATGTACTTGGATATAAATAAATCCTTTTGGTGGCCTGGTTTAAAGCGAGATATAGTTTTCTACGTGAGTCGATGCCAAACTTATGCCCTAGTGAAGGCTGAGTGTCAGAAGTCGGGTGGGTTTTTGAAGCCTCTTCCTATTCCCGAATGGAAATTTGATGACATCTTCATGGACTTTGTCCATAGTTTGCCTCAGTCGCAGCAGGGAAATGATGTGATTTGGATGATCTTGGATCGCTTGACCCAAGTAGCTCACTTCATCCCAAATTGGAAAGAGGACGGCGTGGAAAAGCTGGTAGAGCTTTATGTTCGAAACATTGTACGACTGCATGAGATTCCTAAGAGTATCATTAGTGATCACGATGGACGGTTCATGTCCAAATACTGGAGGTTGGTACAGAAGAGCCTGGGCATGAAGCTCAAGTTTAATATGGTGTTCTATCCTCAAACCAATGGACAAACAGAAAGAACGAATCGTGCAATGGAGGATATGCTGAGGATATGTACCCTCGATTTTGGAAATAAGTAGGAAGATCACCTCTTCATGGTGGAGTTTGCCTATAACAACAGTTACCAGACAAGTATTAAGATGACACCATACGAAGCTTTGTATGGAAGGCTGTGTCAAACACTGATATCTTAGATAAACGCGGGAGACAAAAAAACATTTGGGAAAAGAGGTGGTGGTCGATGCTTGTAAGTTGGTGCAGACCATTCAGGAGCTCATGAAGGTTGCTCAGGATCAGCAAGCGAAGTACTTTAATGATCGGCATAGGTATGTGGAGTTCACGGTAGGCGACTGAGTCTATCTAAAGATTAAGCCGTTCAAAGGCGTTTCACGAATTTGCTGGCTCAAGAAGTTGAGTCCGAGGTTTTTGGGACCGCTCAAGATTACAGAGTGCATCGGAGAAGCCGCTTACCGGTTAGCATTGTCTGCAGAGCTGAGTGGATTACATGATGTCTTCCATATCTCCGTCTTGATTAAAGCCTTGGTGGAGGCAAGCGTTGTGGTTGAGTCGGCGGTAGTGCCGATAGGTGGGACTTGGGGACGAAAGTCCGCCCAGTTAGCATAGAGGATTCGGAAGTTCGGCAGTTGCGGAACAAAGAAGTTAAGCTCGTAATGGTGCTATGGGACAACTGCGGGCCAGACGAGTTCTCTTGGTAGTATGAGCAAGCAATGCGGGAGGACTTCCCAGAACTCTTTACTTCAGGTATGCTTATTGTTTATGTGTGTACTAAATTTCGAGTACAAAATTCTTTTACGGGGGAGCAGTTGTAACACCCCAGTTACGACGATAGTAGCTATTGTCCGGCGATAGCACTGTTTCGTTGAACGTCGAATGAAGGGCCCCATTCGTCGAATGCTGAGTTTTTGAGAAAATGTCGAGTTCTCGAGAAAGATGCTACCACGCGGCGTTAGCCTTATCATCGGCGTTAGCGCAACATTATTTTCTGCCTTGCGGCTCGGGAAGCTATCGCCCGGCATTAGCGTTAACGCCCGGCGATAGCGGACGGAAGCAGATCCATCATTTGGCTTGTTAGCCATCTGATTTCTTTTAGGATTTGATCCTAAGACCCAAGACTCTCCTCCAGAGTGCTTATATAGGGTTGAACGGTTGTTTCTCCTCATTTTCTCATTTGGGAAGCGAGAGTTAGGGTTTGGAAGAGAAAGGTGGGAGGAGGAAGAGGAGAGCTTTCTTCTGCCATTGACGGAGCTTTAGACCTCCAATCATCGTTCCGAGGCCAGATCCGTTGAGAGGACTTGGAGGTGCTCATTTTCATCTGTGCAAGACAAGAGTTTCATGGCTAGAAAGAGGAGTCGTAAGGTAACGACACTTATACTCTCGGTTTTAGGATACGTGCATGTCATCTACTCTTTTTTTGCTTTCTTTCAAGCATTCTAGGCACTGGATCTCTCAAGTGAGTGGGATTCAGGTTGTCATGGTTTAAAAGGAGTCATCAGGTCGATTGTGTCTGTCTCCGACATGATATTGCATTAGAAATCTGCTCTGTTAGTGGGTTAGGCATTGCGGGTGAAGCTGTAGTCGCGACCGTTAGTCCGACACGGTGATGTTGCATAGCGAGCCTTAAAGATTTTATAGAAACCCGTTAGCGGCAAGACACCATATATGATGATGTTTTTCCCATTTTCCTGGAAGTACGTGTGGCCAGAACCGGACCGGTGGAAATAAGAGTACACGCGGGAGCACGGGGATGGTATGGTACAAATGTTGGATTAGGGTTGGAAGGGCATTGGATTGTGATGTGCTAAGGCGTGGTTTGTCTCTGTGGTCGACTAGATAGCCCGTGACGTTGCAAAGTTATATGTGAAGAGTGTCCTGGCAAGACAAGTCCCCTTCTGTGGAACTGAAGAGAATGTCAAGCTTTGTACAAGCTCAGACGATTCCAACTGGGTCCCGCTGGGTCTCCTTCGGTGTACTTGGTCCCGATATTGGAGTCGGGCCTGGGTCGTCGTGAATGAGTGGGGTCTAGCAAGGGTTCTTAGCATCAGTTTGTTTGTATGGCGTAATTCTGACATGAGAAATCAGAGCTTGCAGGCAAGCCCGGGGTTTGAGACCCATGAGCTGGTGGGGCATAGGCGAGCGTTCCGTGTGGCGGCTTGTATGTCGTTTGGGGGAAATTGGACGTACCCTTGTGATTGCAGCTTGAACGTCGATGGGGAAATTGGATGGACCTGCTTGATGATGTGTTAGAAGCATACGTTGTAGGGTGCCATGAGTGAAACCCAGGTTTGCATAAATGTTGCATTGTACGTCCCCTTTTTATTATATGCTCAACGTAGAAACGTGTTTGCTGTATGAGACATCCAAACATGTTTTACTACTTTAAATGTACTTGTATTTTTGCATACGTAGTACTGACTGCAGGGTGGATGGAGTGCCCCGGGGTCCGCTAGGGATGGTCGGGATGAGATGTGTGGTTACACGGTTGATGTCAGCCTTTGCTGACCCACGTTACCATCAATTTTTGCAGGACAAGGATCGCAAGCGGGAGCAAGCTCGCTGGCCAAAAAGGCCTAAGCCTCATGAACTGACTTCTATGATTAGTAGATTATGTCTTTTTGAATGTTTTGCTCCATGATCTATATTTCCGGCTTGCATGTCGAGGTAGCATAGGAGTGCTTATGCACGTTGATGATAGATATTATTGTCATTCAGTTTTTGGACTTATGATGTGTAAGGCCTTAAGGCCATTTTGATACTTTGGGATTAGTGGATAACTTCCTGTTTAGTTGTATGTTTCCGCTATTGTAATCTGAGTTTTGAGTTTGGGTAGTTTATATTATCTTATAAGGCTTAAGCTGTGGCGTCTGTATGTTGTGGTGCCCCGGCCGGACCCATATTATACGGTCATTATATGGGAGGTGTTACATAACCGCTGAAGTCGCTGCAAACAGAAAACTGGAACTGAGCTACCCGTTGTCTGCAACACCTGGTTGTCTAACCATCAAGGTCGCATAGCCGCTGAGTAGAGCAAACAACTTATTCGAACTACAACTCAGTACTCCAAAGGTGAACTGTGTTATCCAAGTCGGGAAACTGCCAAGGAGAAGATCACCTAGTCGATGAACCCGCAACCTGCTGCTAATCACAGTCGACTGCTACCAGCTATCCGCACTGCCTTTAGAATCAGTTTTCTGGCTATCAAGTGCTAGCCGCACAATCTGCAAACATAGTAATAGATCAGTCACTATTCCTTCTCACGCAGTTAGAAAAAAACGTAACCGTCAAGTTTAACCCAAGCTACAGTTCTTACAATTCATGTTATTTATGATGAGGTCAGCACCCCTATTTATAGAAGGGCAGACGGATATCGTCACCGCCTCGGGGATAAAGTAATTGTCAGTGATGTGGCAGTTTGGCGTTTGCAACACCAGTCTGCCCATTATGTGGACTGCCAACAACAGACCGCGTGCGGTTAATACCACAAGTCTGCACAGTTATGCGGACAGCAACATCAGTTCGCGTGGATTTGAACAGCTAAGCTCATTGCAATGCGTTTTGAAGTCTAACTGCACCAATGAGGCGATCTGCCGGTCTCTGCAGTCTCCCAATCCAGACTGCACTGTCCACAGTTAGCTAAAGCTAACCACACGGTTAACACTCCAGGGAAATAACTAAGTCAGACCGCGAGAAAAACAATAGCCAAAGACCAGGTTATTCACCAAGCCTATCCGCGCAAGATGAGTGGTG
This sequence comes from Platanthera guangdongensis, assembly GCA_039583875.1. Classification (NCBI taxonomy): domain Eukaryota; kingdom Viridiplantae; phylum Streptophyta; class Magnoliopsida; order Asparagales; family Orchidaceae; genus Platanthera; species Platanthera guangdongensis. Next base: position 16,296,990 of record CM077153.1, on the reverse strand, counting down.
TCGGCGGTCTGTGCGGTTTGCACCAACCTGACCGCCCACTTCCTACTTCAACAATGTCAACACTCCCCCTTGGAGTGGAAAGATTAATTCAGACCAAGCAATCCTTATAATCGCACAAACTGTTCCTTCGACAGCAGCTTTGTGAAGATGTCATCGACATTATGCTGACTCTGCATGTAATCCACCATCATAGATCTCTCCAACATCTTCTCCTGAGCGAAGTGATGCTCAATCTCAATATGTTTTGTTCGCTCGTGATAAACTAGATTTGTAACCAGTTTGAGAGCACTTTCGTTATCACTGCACAGCAGAGTAGGATCTCACACCTCATCATAAATGTCCCCCACCAATCTCCTTGTCAGATGGCTTCCTGAGCTGCCAAGGCAGACGTCTTGTATTACGCTTCACTGGTGAAGACGGACACAAAATCCTTCTTCTTGCTACACCACGAGATAGTTGTTGATCTGCACATGAAGACATGACCAGACGTCGACTTCCGATTGTCGGTATCTCCCCCATAATCAGCATCTTTGTAACCATGCAGGTTGAAGTGCATGCCCCTCTCATAAAAGAGACTCATATCTGAGGTTAACTTCACATACTTCAAGATATTATTTGCAGCCGCCAGATGAGGTTTTCGTGGCTCCTATATATATCGACTCGCTCGACCCATAACATATGGAATATCCGGCCTCTATAATCATAAGATATATTAGGGTCACTATGAGAGCCTGAAATACCAAAAGTAATGAAAGAACTCGTCCCTCATCACGTTAAAGTTTTAAACCGGCTTACAGTGAAGTAGAGCTGCTCTTTCTCTTCCACATGCTGGATCGATTCATGATCCGCTCCGCATAACCATTCTGGGAAACGAGCACACCACTTTTTTTCTCTCCACTTTGAGACCAAGGAAATGGTGGAGCTCCCTAAGATCCTTCATCTCAAAATGAATAGTTAGCTTTGTCATGAGCTTAGCTACCTCCTCTTCTGTGTTCCCTGTGTAGATCATATCATCAATATACAGCAGTACCAAGAACTGAAGCTCTCCCCTCTTCATTACAAATAAGCTTGATTCAGTATCAGAGGTAAAGTATCCGCATAATTAGAGGTATTCTACGATCTTTCTGTACCACCCCTGAGGTGCCTGTTTCAAGTCATAGAGGGTTTTCTTGAGTTTACAGACGTGTCCTGGATGATCTTTAGACACCTAACCAGGTAGCTGAACCATAAAGATATCATTGTCAATCTCTTCGTAAAGAAATGTGTTCTTCACTCCAAGCTGCCAAATCTTCTATCCTTGGCAAGCCGCCATGACAATCACCACCTACACTGAGATCATGTCGGCCATAAGACTATACGTTTCCTCGTAGTCTTCACTGTACTGTTGAGAGAACCCCCAAGCTACAAGGCAAGCCTTGTACCGCTCGATATTGTCGTCAACCTTCTTCTTGAGTTTATATACCCGCTTGCAGGTAATAGAAGTCATGTCATTGACCTTGGGCACATAATCAAAAGTCTCATATTTTTTGAGAGCGACATCTACTCATCCATGACATCTTCTCACTCCTTAATCCCAGTGGCATTCTCAAAGCATGATGACTCGCACATCTAGAGGGCCTGCAAAGTTTACCATGTTTCTGTCCTTGTACCGAGTAGGCAAAATAATGGTTCTCTTTGACCTTTACAAGGTCTAATCCCGATCCACCACACCAGCTGTATCTTCTGCATCAACTCTTCTCCCAAGCATATTAGGAGCATCACTCCCCCTGCTTCCAGAACTGGAAGCACATGCCCCTAAGCTAGATGAAACTGGAGCTCCTGGAGTCACATGCAGCTCCACAAGAAGATCACCAACAACTTCCTCTTGGCTTCCATCCACCATACTATTCTATAGTTTCACACGGGAACCACCATGGTATGACGTTAACTAGTCAAATACCATATCCCTTGAGACAACAAATTTCTTGTTCTCAGGGTCCACGCACTTCCAGCCCTTCTTCCGCTCGGCGTAGCTAATAAAGACATACTTTCTTGCCTTCACATCCAGCTTCGTCCTGACAGTGTTTAGAACATGCATGTAGTAGGTGGATCCAAACACCTGAAGGTGTGTAATGCTAGGCTTCTCCTTAAACACGAGCTCATGTGAAGACCTCATGTTGTTGGGACTCAAGAGCATCTAATTAATAAAATATGCTCTACAGGTCATTCCCTCCACTAAAAAACCCCTAGAAATTCCTTTGGAGTGAAACCAACACTTACAAGTCTCCGCCATATGGCGAATCTTCCTCTATACAACTGCATTTTGTTGTGGAGTGTGCGCACAAGAAAGCTCCCTCCAGATTTCATGATTTCTGCAGAAGTTGAGAAACTCATTTGCGATGAACTCCTCTCCATTATCTGCTCTCAACCGCTTAATCCGCGATTCAGCCGGCCTTCCACGAGCTCCTTGAACTCCACAACCTTTGGAAAACTTCTAATTTCTCCTTCACAAAATACACCCAGGTATATTTGGTGAAGTTATCAACCAAGACCAGCATGTATCGGCTACCTCCAAGACTGGGAGTGATGGTCGGTCTCATCAGATCACCGTGGATGCACTCAAACAGTGCATTGCACCTGGACAGGGATTTGCCAAAAGGAAGGCGATGAGCCTTTCCATACTGACACCTTGCACAAACGTGACCGTCGCTCAGAGATGAAAAACTAGACAGGTTTTCACCAGGCCTCTTGTCATCATAGCCTTTAGGTTATCCACACTGACATGTCTCAGCCTTTCATGTCAGATAACTGCGTTGTCATTAACCTTCATCTTTTCAACAAAAGAACTTGTTGACAAAACAAATAAGTTATTCACCCATCTCTTGACATAAGTCGTGTCAGCCTTTACAAGTGACACGTTACTAAGAAACTTCACTTCTGTTTGTGCCGAATAGAATATGATAAACAACGTCCATAGCGTTGGTCACTGAGAACAGGTTCTTCTCCATCCCCGGCAGGTGATAAACACTCCTCAAGGTGAGTGACCTCTTATCACTGCCTAAAGAAACAATTCCCTCTTTTTTGACTTCATGCACAGTATTGTCAGTAGTAATGATAACATCATTACCTGTATACGCTTTCAAATAAGTGAACTTTGACTCATCTCTAATGAGGTGATGACCACACCCTGAGTCCATGATCCAGTGTTCTTGGTAGTTGATGGAGGTCATGATACGAACCGACGTTGTCATCATATCTGCTATGAAGCAGTTCCATCATCTGGCTTCTTCCTTTCAGGATTCAGCTCCTTTTGATCAACAGTATACCCCGATTAAAGATTGACTCTACAGTCTTTTATGATTTGATAAACTTTGTTGCACCTGTAGCACCTTGGTCCTCATTTTTTCTCTCTATCCTACTTAGGAGTCTTCCTCCTCTCCTATTGTGATGAAGTTGAAGGACCATCTTCAACAGGTGTAACACCCCAAAGTCCATTTGGGTTCAGGCATGGGTGACACAGCCTGGGACACGGGCGTGTCCCAGGGCATGTCGTGCTTGGGTTGGGTTGTTGGGTGTGTGGTCGACGATCGTCGAGTACAGAGTACATGGCCTGTGACACGGGCGTGTCACAGGGCGTGTCAGGTCGTGTTCAGGTGATTTTTGGGTAAATCTGAGCCACTCGTTTCCCTGATTTTGGATCCAGTAGTTCAGCCTCCTTCCATGTGGATAAAGGCCGGGAAATGAGATAAAAGCCCTTCATCTTCATATTCTCCTTCTTCTTCTCATTCCAAGAGAGAGATAAAAAGAAAGGGAAAGCAAGGGAAGGAAGGAGGAAGGAAAGTCAGCTGTTGGAGGAGCTGCTGAGTGTGAATTGAAGATCCGAGAGCGGATTTGTGAAGGACAAGCCGAGGCGGTGACTTCCATCCGGCTACTTCATGGCGCCAAAGCGATCTTCGAGGGTAACGATCTCCTTCTTGGACATCGAAGTCCTTTCTTTGTGCATGTGTTTGGAATCCTCCACCAAGAGGTGGATTTTGTAAGCGATTCTTTGGTTGAGTCTGCATCTAGAGCCGGAAGTGTGGAGTATGGCATAGGCATGCTGTGTGAAGCCCATCTGGACTGGTAGTCTGGATTGGTGATGATCATGGGTAAACCGGAGAAGACTCCGTGGATTTGATGTTATAAACAGGTTATGTTTTGTTGAATGAATGTATGGAAGAATGAATAAGATGTGATGTTGGTTATGGATGAATAGAGGCTTTGGTTAAGCTCCTAGTTGTGATGAGAGATCAATTGGTAGCACGCCTGGGGAGCGCGAGATAAACCTGGCCTATTACACCACTAGGGTGGGTTGATCTGGATAGATAAGGGATCGATTGGTGGCAATGTCTGGCGAGCCGAGTTAAACCCGGCTTGCTGCACCACAAGGGTGGGTCGATCAGGAATAGGTGATGGGTCGATTGGTGGTAATGCCTAGGGAGCATCGATAAACTCGGCTTGCTACACCATATAATGTGGGTCGATCTGCTCTGGTTATTTGTGGATGTTGTGAGGTTAGTACCTCTGAGTGGTATGGACGGGATGTCTCCAGCCTGCGGGATTGGTGGACTAGGATTGAGCCGCCCAACTAACAAGTGAAGAACCTCTAATCGGTGATGTACGACTGGGACACCCGGTACACCAAGAAGGTGCCCTGAGTGCACAGAGCGTCTGGTGGATACCAGCGTTTGTGTTATGGATGTGATTGATAGATTGATAGAGATTATGATATGGCAATGCATACAGGGAAGGAACCACTGCCCCTGGTAAGGGGTAGGGTCGTTATAAGTGGTCAGCTAAAGCTGACCGTTACTTTGTTTGCCGCTCTTCGGTGGATATGTGTTTGCAGGTGCTGCTGCTTGAAATGAAATGAGCGAAATTGATGGATTGCTGCGGAAGGCCCTCGAAGGCCAGCGTGTTTGGATTTCATGTGTGGCCGGTCTGCGTGTCGATGTACGAAAATGTATTTGTGCAAAGAGAAACCTGTAAGGCCTTAAGGCCATGTGTGTGTGAGTTGTATACATTCATGGTGTTAATATATAAATGTGGAGTTTATATAGTAGTGGACATTCTCTGAGCTGAGTTCATTTAACTAAAAAATGCTGTGCTAGAATGGATTGAGTTAGGATGCGAGTAGATTTTGATTTCAACAAGTAATTCCTCCGCTTGTCTGTGACATATGGCGTGGGGTCCCGGCCGGACCCACCGTTATATGTCATGTGACGAGTAGGGGCGTTACAACAGGTGTCTTCTTCTTCATGTCTCATATCTTCATCTTTCTAGAATAGAGAACCTCACTATCTCCCCCAAAGATAAAAACTTCAGCCATCTACCTTGTCAAGCTCTCATGCGAAGCCATCAGATTTTCCAGCTCTAGCAAAGATGACTGATTAGCTCAGCCCTGCACATAAGTAATAAAGGCTAAGTACTCCTTCTACAAGCCACATATGATATGCTTTTTCAGCTTCTCCTCTAAGATGGACTATCCGGGTCCAATGCTGAAATTTCAGCACACAGATTCTTCATTTTTAAGAAGAAAGATGATATTGACAAGTCTCCCAAGTTGTTTGCACCAACTTATTTTCTAAGAACTGTAGTTGTGTTACATTCTTCTTGTTGAACAACTCATCCAGGGTCGTCCAAATATCTGCAGCCAACCTACATCCAATGATGTGATCAAAGAACTCAGGTGATATCGCCCGCTTGAGAGTGAACTTAGTCTTTGCATTTTTTCTCCTCCAAGCTCTCATCTCTTGAACATTTCCTTCAGCAACAGTCACCTCTTGTCTATCCTCTCCACGACCACCTCCTATAGACTCGACAAGAAGATAATTCCTCATGCACGATTCTACTTCTTAAAGTTAGTCCGCATTAGGAGTTCAATTCCAGAGCCTCTTGTATATCCTTCTTCCATTGTTATATTTCTAGTTCACTTGAACTTCTAAAGGTACTAAGAAAAATCTGTGGCTAATCACTACTCAAACTTTTGTCCCTCTGATACCATGTAAAATTGTGAACACAGGAAGGTCACAGGAACACTCAACCAACCAAGACAAATAAACCAGTAACAGATAGAAGAATAAAAGTAAAAAAAAAGAGCAAAAAACCGGCGGACAAAAAAACTATAACTGCCCAAGCCGTCTATTCGTCAAGGCTAACCGCCAAGTCCGCTGAACTGCCAGACCGCACTCTTAGCTGCACGAAATGCTGCTTATTGACTACTGAAGATATAACCCTGTCCGCAACTTCTGGTCGTCTAACCGCGAGGTTGCCAAACTGTCGAAGTACTGTGAACAGATGAACTGGAACTGAGCCACCCGATGTCCGCAAAACCTGGTCGCCTAACCGCTGAGTAGAGCGAACAACTTATTCGAACTGCAACTCAGTCTGCCAAAGGTGAACTGTGTTATCCAAGCCGGGAAACTGCCAAGGAGAAGACCTCCTAGTCGCCAAACCCGTGACTTGCTGCTAATCGTCGTCGAATGCTACCAGCTATCCACACTACCTTTAGAACCAGTCTCCTGCTTGCCAAGTGCTAGCCGCACAATCTACAAACACAGCAATAGACCAATCATTATTCCATGTCTCGCAGTTTGAAAAACGTAACAGCTTAGTTTAACCCAAGCTACGGTTCTTATAGTTCATGTTATTTATAATGAGGTCAACACCCCTATTTATAGCCGGGCAGGCGGATACCGTCACCGCTCAAGGGGATAGAGTAACCACTAGTGATGTGGCGGCTAACAACACCAGTCCGCCTATCATGCGGACTGCCAACACCAGAATGTGTGCTGTTAATACCACCAGTTTGCACAGCTATGTGAACAACAACCTCAGTTCGTGTGGGCTTGAACAACCAAGCTGATTGTCGCGTGATTAGAAGTCTAACCACACCAATGCGGCGGTTTGCCGGTCTCCGCGGTCTCCCAATCCAGACCGCACAGTTCGTTGTTACAGGTTAACGCTCCAGGGAAATAGCTAAGCTAGACCGCGAGAAAAATAATAGCCAAGGACCAGGTTACTCACAAAGCCTATTCGTGCAAGCCGTGTGGTCTCGGCGGTCTGTGCAGTCCGCACCATCTTGACCACCCACTTCCTACTTCAACAATTTTGACAGAGAATCTGTGAATGGACCTCATGTCATTAGGCTTTCTGCATGCAAAAATGGCTTGAACAATCAAAGAACTATAGGATTAGATAGATATCTCTTCCAAATTATCCATCAGTTACTTTAAAGAGAAGAAATTATCCTTCAATAAAACTACATTTCCTTCCTATATTTGAAATTGTTTCTCTTATTGCATGTGTCAATTTACTTAATATGTGCAGGTTTCATCTTCCTATGTTCTGCCTTTTTTGTTAAGGTTTCATCTTCCGATGTTCTGCTATTTTTTGAACAAATATCATGATCCATATATCTGAACTACTGCAGGAATACTTGTTACTGTTGTTCAAGGAAGAAATTAGTTATTATGGTCTATATTATTACTGGAGTATCTTTCACAAAACATCTACATGATTAAATTGTTGCTCTTACTTGGCCTCGCAACTTCACCTGCGACTATACTCATGTAATTGTATATATTATTGTACTAACTGCAAGTTGTGTTCATTGTACTCCTTTTTGGAGGACCCTTGCAGTAGAGCTTAGGAGAGTGGGGGCATTGGACCGTTGACATGCATTGTCTGACCACCGTTTTACTGTTAGTTTGTGGAGCCTGATTATGTTTGGGAGTAACAGGCACTCGCCATGTTTTCGCCGGTCAAGCTTGGAACTGAGCTCGCTTGGGGGTTGCTGGGGGCACCGCACCCCCTGCTCAGGGGTTCAGGGAGAAAGAACCCTAAATCCGAAATTTTTTTGTCACGGTATTTA
>CM077153.1:16149755-16288599 GCA_039583875.1 Platanthera guangdongensis | reverse complement strand
TGATAGCATAGCTTCCGCTTGTTGACATTTGTGAGAGAGAGATTTGTCATTATGTACTGGGCATAAGCCTTTTTCTCTCTTTTGATGTACTCCATTCTGGACTTGTGTGCTTTCATTATTATTTGATAGTGTTTGTAACTTATGGACTAGTTTTTCTAATACTGTGCTTTTACTTCTTTTCTCTCATTGGGCCGAACAGGTTATATGATCGTACTAGCAAGCAGGATCGGCGTGTTGCAGTGTCGACTAACCCGTGAGTTTAGTTCCACCGTAGGACGGTTTCTGGGCATAATACTGGGAGCCTCCTTGGTAAGGGGAGGGGTCTTACACTACCACCAGCCCAATCAGCTATGTGAGAGCCTGAAGGCAGGTGTTAAGCATCAACCGACTTCCCTTGGCCAACCATCGGGCGCTACCACTGGCCCAATCAGCTATCACAACACGCATTTTCTCAACATTTAAGGTATATCAGAGCAAGAGAAAATACGCGCCATGATGCCACGTCGTGTAGGGGATAACTGCAGGCGCTCAGGCAAAACCTCAAACTCTACAGTTTATATGAATTCCATAAGTTATTAGTAAAAACCAGTTTAAATTGGATGACTGTATCCCTCGGTACAGTGGATCAACTAGTACACGAGTAAAAGTATAGTTATATGCTGCGGAAAATACTTTGGTTATGTTGATTAACACCCTACATGAGTATAAACATCTCTAAAGGACAACTTATGCCAAGTAAGACTCTAGATTTATTATAAGTATAAAAATAGTCTACGTTAGCTAGAAAATAGTATTTTAATTTTAGAAATATGAAATATACGAAGTACATGTAGTAATGCTTTTATAAGTGAAAATACCTAACATGCAAACTAACATAAAACATTCCCAGAGAGCAAGTAAAAAACAACCACAAAAGACAAAACTAGCAGCTTAGCAGAGTATTCAGCAATTCAAAAGAAAACCACCAGTAGACGTCAACAAACTGACAAGAACCCACTGGTCAGTATGAGTGTCTGTACTAAAAAGAAAACAACAAGGAACTACCTCTCAAGGTAGTGGAAACCTCTGCAACACTGCAGTCCACAAGCAAACACCAAACCTAGCCGCCCAACCGGCTACTGCACAGAATCTGAGGCATTCAAAGAAAGAACACCTCAGCAAGAAAAATACAAGTGACAAACAAAACTGTCAGTAAACAAGGAGTAACAAGATTACTATTCCCAAACCTGAATCGCTGTCAAAAGAAAACACAGCAAACTAACTAGAGATTTAGAACGAATGGTTAACTTATAAAGTTAAAAGGTAAAAAAATTGCACCAAGTGCGAACGGAGTTATACTCCGAAAACAATCTGCGAGAAAAGGCAGAAGTAGCATAAGTTTAATCCATAGGAAACAAAAGGGGGCAAAGGCTCAATAAACACGTGAATCATTAACACCATAACACAACCGGATCTGAGTCGGGACCAAACTGGTCAAACCCGAACCAACAGACCCAAACGTCTCAAAAACGGGACTGTGGTGGTGGTCATCTGATCCAACACGACCCAACAGCCCAAAAACGAGACCCAAACATGACTGAGTGTATGATTCACGAAACTAAGCCAACCAAATCAAACCTTTTATCTAAACACCTATAGTACACAAACAGGATGGATTCAACCTAAACACGACGATTCTAACTTACCAAAACCATGCTATTAGAGAAAATACGTCCAATCGGTGAAAGGGCTCAAATCTAAGGAAAAAAGCGTTGAGTACACTTGATGTCGCGTCGAGTGCAGTCGACGCACTCGATGCCATAACACAACACACTCAACGGTTAAACACAACAACAAGAACAGACGATGGCAGTCAACGCCATAACACAGCACACTCAACGCTTAAACACAACAGCAAAAACAGAAAATGGCGTTGAGTGAGTTCAACTCACTCAACGCTTAAACATAGCGCGACAACAGTGAGTGAGTTCAGCTTACTCAACGCTGTCAAAGCTTTTACTTGCCGAATAAAGTGAAGGCGTTGAGTGAGTTAACCTTACTCAACGCTGTCAACGCTTTTACACTTAGACTCCAAGATTTCCTGATGTCGTCGAGTATATATAGCACAGTCAATGCCGCTTTGAGTGTATGCAGCACACTCAACGCCTTCTGACTTAGCGTCAAATTCTGATGGCGTTGAATGTATGCAGCACACTCAATGTCGCGTTGAGTGCACTCAACGCACTCAATGCTTTTACACTTAGCGTCGTAGACCTCACAACAAGGTGTTGAGTGTATTCATCACACTCAACGCCACGTTGAGTGCACTCAACGCACTCAACGCTTTTGGACTTATGCTTGAAATTGGATTAAGTGTTATGGCTACACTCAACGGCTAAGGGCTATACTCAATGCCTAGGGTTGCACTCAGTGAAACTGCTCTTTTCGACGAATTGACTCAGTTCGACGAACCGAGTTCGACGATTTGCGATTTATTCATCGAACTCCGTTCGACCAAATTCCACTGTTCATCGAACTCCATTTGACGAATTAGCTTTAATTCGACGAACTCAAACCGCTACAAACCGACAACTTACACAATGAAGCTAATAAAATGAATCAAATGCTTTTTGAACTTGACCGGAAAAAAAGATACCATAAAACTGATTGACAAAGCCGGATCTAACCCTACTCCCAAAAAACTACACCGGGAAGAACAGTGTGGAAAGGAAATATACAAAGAAAAAACAAGCTTGACAAGGGGAAGAAGTCACCACTTGCCTCAAATCGTCAATCCAGCCACGGAAACACTCCTGAAACTTCCTTAGCAACACTTCCTGAAACTTTTGAGGACGAAAGAGGGTCAAAACCGCCTACCTAGACCTCTAAAAATCCAAGAAACTGGAAAAGCTTTCCGTAGAAACGTAGATCTAGGCGAGATCTACCCGGATCCACTCTCCAAAGAAGAAATCGAGCACCAAAACTCCAGAAATCGGCGGCCAAAAGCTTAGGGAAGTCTGCCGCTCTCGTTCTTCCGTGACAAGCCGATGGTTTCACGAGGGAGACAAGTGAATAGGGTTTTAAGTGATGGGTTTCTATTTATACTACTTTAACCGATTATTTTAATATAGAATATCATAATTAATTAAATAAAACGTCAAAACGACACGAAAACGAAACTTACCCAAAATTTAATGAAAATCACACCATAGCTAAATACCGATGCTACGAACCCAACGACGTAGTCGAAATTAAGATTCGATGAACTAAACTCGGGTAAACATCTCCCGAAGCCAAAACACAAGCATTCTCAAAGACGGTCCACCGAATCACCAAAACAGACCTGGCTCGCTAGGAAATCTTGCAAATATGCTAAACCCAGCCACACACACAGAAAACCTAAGGGCTAAAACCACGGTCTAACAATGACAAATGCCGAAAATGCGTCAACATAATGCCCTGACGTCATAAACAAGCCATATAACGAATTAAACCAAATATCAAAAAATCGGGGGCGTTACATCAGCTAGGTGAGAGCCTGACGACAGGTGTTGAGCATCAACCGGACTTTCCCTTGAGCAACCATCGGGCGCTACCACCGACCCAATCAGCTAGGTGAGAGTCTGACGACGGGTGTTGAGCATCAACCAGACTTTTCCTTGGCCAACCACCAGACGCTACCACCGGCCCAATTAAATAGGTGAGAGCCTGACGGCGGGTGTTGAGCATCAACCGAACTTTCCCGTGGCCAACCACCGGGCGCTATCACCGGCCCAATCAGATAGGTGAGAGCCTGACGGCGGGTGTTGAGCATCAACAAGATTTTTCCTTGGCTAACCACCAGGCGCTACCACCGGCCCAATCAGCTAGGTGAGAGTCTGACGACTGGTGTTGAGCATTAACTGGACTTTCCCTTGGCCAACCACCGGGCGCTGCCACCGGCCCAATCAGCAAGGCGAGAGCCTGAAGGCGGGTGTTGAACATCAACCAAACTTTTTTTTATTCAACCAAGTCTCATGTTGTTCATCTCAAGCAAATGAATCATTAGTAAATAATAAGAACGTGAAAAAAGCTATCTCACTACTTTCATGGGTAGAATCATTTTAGGTCATCGCCGCTCCAGGCATGACTGAGGGGTTCCCCCTCTACATCTTGAATAATTACACTCTATTCTTTAATTGTGACCTCATTTATGCATGCACAAAAATACATGCAAGTGCTTTTGTGCATGCATCTCATGAAATGTAAACTCTAAGATGTAATTTCAAAAGAAAGAGGAGTTCAATATGTACTTATTGAACTTTGCATAATTAGAGAGACTACCCTTTAATCTTTCAAATTTATCAAAACTTCACTTCTAAGTTTACATTGTTAACAAACATGAAGGTGAAGTTCAAAAAAATGATCCTATAAAAGAGAAGTTTTTGTTTAAAAGACAGGAAGTCTCGGTAATTAAGCAAAGCTAAAGAAGAGTTTTGTTTTAGTAATTATTGTTTTATATATATATTAGCATTTTCGAACGGGCTCCGCCCGTTCTCGATGCGTCGTTGTGGGCTTCGCTCACAACCAAGCGGGCTTCGCCTGCTTGGCAACGACATGGGTTGTGGGAGGCACCAGGTGTCGTGGACTGCGATATTGGTCGTGAGTGCGACATTTGTCGTGCGTGGCAGCATTGGTCGTGGGCGGCGATATTGTTCGCGAGCAGCGACATTGCTCATGGGCGGCAACATTGTTCATGGATGGCAACAATGGTCGGGGGCGGTGACAATGTGCCGGGGCGGCGGCATTGTGCCGGGGCGGTGGCTTTTTTTGGGGGGCGACGACATTGTTCGGGAGGGGTGACAATGGTCGTTGTCTTTGATAAAGAACATTGTTTTTAAGAAGTAGCAACAAATAAATATGATTGTAACAAATACATCTGCAAGTAAACACACATACATGCTAAGTTTCTACTTGCACTTGCAATGAAAAAAGCTCAGAACAAAGTCCATACTTGCAATGCAAAATATCTCAAAAGACAACACATTTCGCAGCATTGATTACAAATTCATAACCAAAATATCCGAAGAGCATTTCACAAAGAAAAAATCCATGAGCACGTGAGATGTATATAACAGCAGCATTGATTCCAAATATGAATTCAAAAAATTAAAACTGCAAAATCCCCGAAAAACCCATCAGAATCTCGCAGTTGAACCCATTTCAAAATATTAGCATCTCCTTCTTATGCATCAATAGATTTCATTCAGTGACCACGAGAGACTCTGTTTCAATCAAAGATTTAAAGATAAATCATTAGTTAACAGTTTTGAAATGCGTTAAAACAACAATATTTCAACCATAACAGATATTTCTTGTTATGTGTTACCTTCTTATCATATCGAAAACAAAATTCCACTCTTCTCTAGCATCCAAACCTCTTGGCACTATTGGGATAATTAGCCTAAAACCTTCAACCCTAGCATGCAGACCATCAGACCATCTGGCTGTACCCTCTTTGCAAACTTCATTGTAGTATTCATAATCATTTTCGGTGGTAGCAGTGATATTGCAATTTTTATCTATTGAGGCTGGCAGAGCTGAAAAACAGACGACATTATTTAGCATGTAATACAGATTTAGGTTATGTAAAATGCACAAAATTAGTCTTCGTAAAGTACGAAGCTCTTACGTTGGACCGGGCCACCCCTGTTTTGCAATGACGTCGCCGCTTCAGATTGATTTTGGATTGTCATCTGCATGCGTATGAAATGAAGTAGGGATCCAAATTAGAATAGTAGATCAAAATTAGGTCTGAATTAGGGCATCCTATGGATTCTGGTGCAAAACAACAAAATATTTATCAAAACTGATTAAACAGTTCAAAGACTTGAGGAAAACAGGCAATATATTTCCAAACAGTTAATATTCAGTTTTTGCCGAAAATCTCACAATACGGTGAGAATTTCACAAACCATAAAAAGGACAATAATACAATGATAATACGATAGTTTGACATACAATTTGTATTACAGCTGAATTGGAAGTCATTTCACAATCAACACCGATCACGGCGTCTATTCTACAAAAAAAAATTTAATTTAATTGTTGATTGGAGTAGTTGTAGTGTTGTGAAAATAATGAGCAATCCACCTACGTTGGAGATACGTTGCATGCTGTTATCTAAGTTGTGCAAATATTTCTTTGTAAACAACGTTCATTGTGTAAATGCCTTCATGACCATCTATCTTGCCATTCTTTATCAGAATTTTTGTTTTTTCACTGGACACACCTCACGATAAAGCTACGTACAACTGGTCATGACTGAACACATTATTTGGTAGATATATTCCAACATTTTTGATTGTTTGACCTTGTGATTTATTAATCGTCAATGTCAAGCTTAGCCTTAATGGAAACTGTTTGTATGTTAATTGAAATGGTAGTCTAATATCTTCAGCTGTCTTCAATGGTATCCGTGACAAGAATACCAAGTTTCCTTGAAAGTGCCCTGTTAAAATCTCTGCTTCTATTACATTTTTCGCAAACCGGCGACAAATAAGTCTTGTTCCATTACATAGACCTATCTTTGGGTCAATATTTCTGATTAACATGATAGGAGCTCCGATTTTTAACTTTAGCTTATGAGGCGGTAAGTTACCCGGTGTCAATGAATTTAGAAATTCAGGTTGATACAAACCTCTCCTATCATCAATGACAGAATCATAAGAGTAGTATATAACTTCTTCGCCGGGGAATTGTAGAAGAGTGGTGTTGTTCAACATATTCACATGCTCTTTTAGCGGCGTTAATAAAGCTATGTCTAGAATATAGTTTTTATAGCCAACGTGTGATCCTAAATTTGGGAATGTAACATCTATTAAATCATTGATCGATTTCTCACATTCCCATGACATACCCATTGGATCGGGGATCCTAATCATATCATCTTGTATGGTCATCTCCAGTCCATTTCCAACTCGGAGAAGATACTCAGAGAAGCTGTTATCATTTTTGGCTCGCATATTTTCTGTTAGAGTTAATATCTTGACATAACTCCATAAATGTGATTGAACGATGTTTGCATTAATTATTTGTGCTCTTGTTCTATTCACAACAACCGGTAGTACCTGGCGAAAATCTCCTCCCATAATTAATATTTTCTCTCCGAATGGCTTGTCCCCATTAGTAACATCACGAAACGAACGATCAACTGCCTCAAACGCCATTCTATCAGCCATGGGTGCTTCATCCCAAATTATGGCCTTTGATTGTCTGATAACTTCTGCAAAGTCTGACTGTTTTTCAAAAGAGCAAAACGATTTGTAATCCAATTTAATGAGTATTTGTAACTTTGAATGTGCAGTCCGGGCTCCCGGTAAAAGGGTAACAACAATACCAGAAGTAGTTGTAGCTATAATGATGCATCCTATTTTTTATAAAAGTGGCAAGAATTGTATGATATATATATGTTTTTCCAGTTCCACTAGGTCCATCAACAAAAAAACACTCATGTGCTTTGTTCTTTATTGCCTCGCTGATCACATTGTAAGCATGTAAGTGACCTTGATTGAGCAACATAACTGCGTTAAGATCATCCAGTGTAATAGGTATTGATAATTCATCTTCTATAAGACCGGATAGGTTATTGAAATCATTGAATGATTCGTTGATGGGTGGTAAATCGAAGTCTTTAATAGAGCGTCTATGTTGCTTCAGGATAGCATCGATGTTATGAAGTAGTTTATTCATAATGTAGAACTCGTTGGTCGTGCTAGATCTTGGATAATCTTTGATCATGCTTGCGTAATTTTCATCCCAAATACTTCTGACATCGGCTGGTTCACAAAAGATCAATATAGTAGCAAACAGTCGTCTCAACGCAGATGACATTCTAAATCCTCGAGCCTCAAGTAGACATTCTCGAATACTGTTATCATTCTCAAGCAAACCATAGTTCTGTGCAACATTCTTAAAAGTGACGCAGCGCGTGCCGTTGATAGTTAATAGTGCATCAAATGACTTTGGACCCGATACGTGATTTAGAAGCATGCGCAAATAGTATCTTTCGCTGTCAGCAAGCGGTATAGAATAAATTCTACCAATGACCCTGCGATTTCTGATCCTTTTCCTCCAAATTTTATGTTGTTTGAACCATCGATAATATTTTGAAAAATCTCTATACAAATGGAGGTTTTGCTCTCGCTGTTGGCAATAAACACTAAAAAACTCGGACAACATTGTTTTTGAATTACGGTCATCCATTAATATCGATGAAATTGGTTGTTCACTATAAAATTGTATTTGATGTTTATTAGGTAGATGTAATTGTAATTTTTCTACCGATGGATATATTCGACTCATTTGGAACTTGAACGTTCTCCACAAAGATTCAGGTGGGCACAACCATCTGCCGTCAACATAATTGTTTATTTCATCTTGAGTAGCACCAGAACGAACTTCAAAAGAGACATGATCGGGCCGGGACCTTTATATACGTATTCTTGGACATTTTGAAGATGCCCTCCAATCCTTTAAACATGAATCCTATGAAGAGATAACACTTATGTTCCTATTTCTTTGATAGGTTTTCAGTATGAGTCTTTGGTTATTTTTTTAATTCTCCAAATTTATTTATATAGGTCTTCATGTTTGAAGTTAGCTTCATGTGCTTCATTCAATTTTTCCCAATTCATATTTACACCCTAAACTTGAATCATGACAACCTATATATGAATTGGGAAAAATTGACACCTTTTTTGGAGGTTAATTTTTAAAAATGCATGTCATGATTCAAGTTTAAGGTGTAAATATGAATTGGGAAAAATTGAATGAAGCACATGAAGATATAAAAACATGAAAACCTATATAAATAAATTTGGATAATTAAAAAAATAATCAAAGACTCATACCGAAAACCTATCAAAGAAATAGGAACATAGGTGTTATCTATTCATAGGATTCATGTTTAAAGAATATGAAAAGAAGTGATTCATGTCCTAAAATCATTTTCATTTTAGAAGCTTTCATGAACTTGAAAACCTTGAAAAACTGTATTTTCATTATATAGGTTTTCATTTTTTGCGATTAGGACTGAAGAACTTGAAAAACTTATGATCCGAGATTATTTTTAACACTATTTTCTGGATGTTAATATTTAAAAATGCAAAGATGTCTGACATTTAAAACAAAAATGAGAATTGCAAAAACATGAAAACTGTAGCCATGAACATATTTAACAGGTATATTGTTTTCATTGCAGGCAAAAAGTGATTTGGCGCTACCTTGAATTACTCATAGAAACATAGCAGTTAAAATGACAAATGCAAAAACATGAAAATTGTAGCCATGAACATTTTTAACATGCAAGTGTTTTCATTTGGTGCTACCTTGAATTACTCACGGGCTTGAGAAGCATAGCAGTACTCATAGAAACGTAGCAGTTATAAAAAAAATAGATTTTTTTTATTTTAGAGACTCCCCAATCGTAGGAAGCGATTCTAAAACGGTAGAATGAGAACAAAAGCAATTTTAGACAATCGTAGAAAGCGATTCTAAAATGGTAGAAAGAGAACATTAAGGGCAGGGGTGAAGAGTTACCGTCAAGTTAGCACGACGATCTGCAACTTTTGAAGCGGCACCACCGTCGGACGGAGTGAGGTTCAGTAGCGGCTATGCCGCAAGCGCCTGCGGGAAGAGGTCTGAAGCGGAAAGGGGAAAAGGTTTAGAAGAAGGCTGATACAAAACGACAGCGGGAAAGATTTAGTGTGTGTAGTTGAGAAGACTTACTGTGCGGGAGGAGAAAGATCGTCGGCATCACCGTCCGACGGAGCAAAGATGTCCGGCACCACCGTCTGACAGAGCAAGGTTGAGGCGCGGCTATGGCTCAGGCGTCTGCGGGAAGAGTTCCGAGGCGACAAGGGGAAAGATTTCTCAAGCGGCAACGTTGATGGAGTTGTTGGAGTTGAGTTAAAGGCGATGTTGGCGTGCGGGAGGGGGAAATGCCGGAGCCCGTGCTGCTTTTGGCAGACACGATGGGAGAGAAGACTTTGCGGGCGTGAGGGGACGTGCGGGACAGGAGGTGAGGGAAGGTATCTGATTTGCGGGATTTGCGGGATTTAAGAGATATCCGACTGAATATAAATCAAACGGTGGCGATACTTTGAAGGCTGTTGGATCGAACGGCTGAAACAAAAAGCTTGGTGTGTTTTCGAAATAGGTATATTGTTTTATATAATAAAGATATAACTTTATTATATAAAACAATATAAATATCCCAAAGCACACCGTTAAACGCATTACGACCGTCCGATCTCCAGGAAATAGTTTCTGGCCATTGGATCTAACAAATGCGGCCTGCTAATATCCAGATTTCCAAATGTCTGCACTGTTCACAACCTCCAAAATCCCGATACCCACGAACGCATTCCCGTCTCTTCACTGCCTCATCCCGCCACCGCCGGCGGAGCCCGCGGTGGCCGAGAATGCCGCCGCATGAGCAGGCGGATGCGGGGGGTGGGGGGATTTATCATTGTTTTTTTCATTTTTTTATTAATTATATAATTTATTAAATTATAATAAGTAATTTATTTATAATTTATAAAAATATTAAATTTCTATTAAATTTTTTGTTAAAATTTCTATTAAATTTTTTATTAAAAGCTGGGGGGCGGGCAAAGTCCGCCTGAATGTCAAGCGGGCGAAGCCCGCAGCGACGCATCGAGAACGGGCGGAGCCCGTTCGAAGATGCTAGTATGTATATATATATATACACACACACATACTAGAATCTTCGAACGGCTGGTATCTGATTTGCGGGATTTGCGGGATTTAAGAGATATCAGACTGAATATAAATCAAACGATGGCGATACTTTGAAGGCTGTTGGATCGAACGGCTGAAACAAAAAGCTTGGTGTGTTTTCGAAATAGGTATATTGTTTTATATAATAAAGATATAACTTTATTATATAAAACATATAAATATCCGAAAGCACACCGTTAAATGCATTACGACCGTCCGATCTCCAGGAAATAGTTTCTGGCCATTGGATCTAACAAATGCGGTCTGCTAATATCCAGATTTCCAAATGTCTGCACACTGTTCACAACCTCCAAAATCCCGATACCCACGAACGCATTCCCGTCTCTTCACTGCCTCATCCCGCCACCGCCGCGGAGCCCGCGCGGCCGAGAATGCCGCCGCATGAGCAGGCGGAAGCGGAGGTGGGGGGATTTATCATTGTTTTTTTTCATTTTTTTTATTAATTATATAATTTATTAAATTATAATAAGTAATTTATTTATAATTTATAAAAATATTAAATTTTCGGTTAAAATTTCTATTAAATTTTTTATTAAAAGCTGGGGGGGGGGCAAAGTCCGCCTGAATGCCAAGCGGGCGAAGCCCGCAGTGACGCATCGAGAACGGGCGGAGCCCGTTCGAAGATGCTAGTATGTATATGTATATATATATATATATATATATATATATATATATATATATATATATATATATATATATATATATATATATATATATATATATATATATAGACACACACACACATACTAGCATCTTCGAACGAGCTTCGCCCTCCCCCAGCGGGCTTCGCCCGCTCCTCCCCCGGCAGGCTTCGCCCGCTCCTCCCCCGTCGGGCATCGCCCGCTCCTCCCCCGGCGGGCTTCGCCTGCCCCCGAGTTTTAAAATTTAAAATATTTTCAGATTTATTAGAATTTAATATTAAAGTTTAATTATAAATTTTTATTATTTTTTATTAAATTAAAAATTTTAATAATTTAAAAGAAATTATTAAATTAAAAATTGAAAATAAAAACGCAAGAGAAATCCCGATCCCCTCCCCCACTTCCGCCAACTGCTCTGCCGCCGGCGGCTCCGCCCGGCTCCACTCGGCGGGTTCGGCGGCCTCCGACGAACCCGCCGGGGGGCGCTGGGCTGGCCGCCGGCTGTTGAAAAATTCGCGGATCTTGGAGTTAGCTGGGGTTATCTCAACCAAAGATAGTCACAACCAGAAACACATGCAACACAAGAGTCTTTATTGATTAACAACAATCTTCTTTACAACGCGAGACATACATAGCAAGACATGCTTCACCAAAACCACCAAAGGGAAAGCAGAGAACTACAAGACAAGTCAACAAGCCGCGCGGACTCAAACACAAGCCGCCGGTCTACTGTTGTGGAGTCCGCACAGTCCGCCAGGTCGCCAGACCGCAACCCAAGCCGCGCGGACTACCCCATATTCCAATGCTAGCTCTAGCCGCCAATCTGCAAGCCGCCTAACCGCGAGGTCGCCTAGCCGCCAGGCCACACAAGCTGCGATGCCAAATAGAACAGTCTGCCTGAAGCAGACGACTTATTGAACCCCGAACCAAGTTGCCAAAGAGAAGAACGTCTGGTCGTTGTCCGCGACCTACTGTTTACCGCATGTTGCATAACCGCAGTGTCCGCAGTGTCCCTGACCGCAATCAGAGCCAAGTCCTGAATTTCCAACGCTATCCACACAACCTGCACAACACAACCCGATCAACACTATCAAACCGCGTGGACACCAAAAGTCAGTCCGCAGCAACTGTTGCGGGCTCAAGATATTGTTCACTTACTTCGGTTCTCTGGTTTCACGTTGTTGGTTACTGTTCCTGATGTGATATGAGTCATATTCATAGGCACGATGATGAGTATGGTCACCACCCTAGCCGATAGGATTACCGCTACATCCCACAGTAAGAACAAATGTATCTGCAAGCCCGCGGATACACACGCCAGTTCGCCGCTGCTTGTGCAAGATAGCCAGTCCACCATAGCTTCTCCAAGGTCGGACACAATCGCCAGTCCGCCTTATCGCCAAGGCTAAGTCAGGACCTCCACAGCCGGACTCTGCAGCAACATTGTCCGCCAATCCACGAACACAGCTCCAACCCACTTATCCCGAACCCACAACCTCGTCACAAGGCAAATGTCGGACTCCACGAATAAACAGCTTCAGTCCGCACATCCCGAGCCCACGACTTTACCACAAAGGCAACCGTCGCCACGACTTTACCACAAAGGCAACTGCCGGACTCAGCGGAAACACCGTTCCAGTCCGCACATCCTGCAGACAGCTCTAGTCTGCATATCCTTGCAGACAACTCCAGTCCGCATACCCAGAGTCCATAGCCTCGTTACCAAGACACTTACCGGACTCAGCGGACACTGCTCAAGTCTGCTTACATAGCAGACACTTCTAGTCCGCATCTTCCGCAGACTGCTCCAGTCTGCACCTTTCGCAGACTGCTCCAGTCCGCATATCCCGAGTCTAGGACTATGCCAGCAAGGCAGCTGTCAGACTCAGCGGACCTAGCTCCAACCCGCACGCAATTGCGGACACAATCTCTAGTCTGTTTATCCCCAAACTCTCAACCAAGGCACACAACACTTCTACCGAGCTTAGCGGACTGAGAAGCAGTACACGCTCCACTGCGCGATCTCCCCGGACTGAGCCAAACATGGACCTGGTTCAGAACCAACCAAGTCCACACCACTGGCCACAAGGGCCAGTCCGCACTTACTGGCGGACGTTGGATCTAGTCGGCCAAACCCGGCTACCTCCAGCACCTGTCCGCACTAACTGGCGATCTCCGCGGCTTCCACTTGCTGCTTCACCAGAGCAAGACCAAGGCTTCAGCCAAGCCGGCCCGCCGAGCTCCAGTTCTTTAGTCATCTTCTTGTTGGACTCCACGGATAGAGTCACTATCCACTTGGTTACTTCCTAGGATCCAGCTGCTTGTAGAGCATAAGCCGACCTGGCTAACCGTCACTTCTATCCGCGCAGTCCGTGCGAACAGACCGCTGAGGCCGCCACAGAACAAGCTGTCTTTACCAGTCCCGCTGACCTGGCTGTTCGCCAACCCTATCTGTATAGTCCGCGCGGATAGGTTGTCCAACTCTTCCATTCACCCACTTTCACTTCACAATTTTCAACACTCCCCCTTGAAGTGAGAAGTGGTGAATAACTCCAGCAGCTCCTGTAACCTTGCACCTGGTCCCTGTGATAGCATCTACGAAGAGATGTCCAAGACATAGTCCTCGCCCTGCATATCATGGATCATGAGGGAGACCTCCAGCATCTCCCAAAAGGAGCCATGCTTCCCTTTGAATTCTTCTTCAGCTTCAACCTCCACTCATGCATCATAGGAGTAGCACCAACAACCTTGGGCACAGGGGCCCAAGCCTCGTCACCTCTGAGAGTAGTCACCTCCTCAGACTTGGCGTCAACCACCTCCTTGATTCTAGTGGGGTCATCACAACTAGAAGATACTTGCTCGACCTAAGGTCTTGCAAGGAAACATGAGATCAAACTCGTCGTGTTTCCTTCGCAATATCGAGCTGGTGGGTTACTGATCCTCTTCGATCTCCAAAGAACCTGATCATGGCTAACCACATCTGCTGCTCCTCCTGAACCAGCTCCGTTCTCGGGCAAACCCAGAACAATGCTCCCCTTGCTTCCTGAACAAGATGCCACCTTACTGGAACCAGAAGCACCTGGAGTAATGCTCCCCCTGCTACCTGAACCAGAAGTCTCCGCTCTCGAACAAGAACTACTTGGAACATCGCTCCCCCTGCTTCCTGAACCGGAAGCCTCCGCCTTTGAGCCGGAAGTACTTGGAGCATCTCCCCCCTGCTTCCCGACCCTGACGCTTTTCCCCCGGAGCTATAACAACCTGAAGCTCCTGGTGACTCAGGCAGCAGCCTCCTTCAGCCCACCATCTAACCTGCTCATCTCTAGCTCCACATAAGAGCTATCCCAAAACGGAGTCAACTCATCGAAGACAACGTCTCTCGACACGATGAGCCTATTCGTCCCAGGATCCATACAACTCCATCTTCTCCTCTGCTCATCATACCCAACAAAGACTAGCTTCGTCTTGAGAGCATCCGGAGAGTGTATGTAGCAGGTAGATCCAAACACCAGTAGGTGCTTTACACTGGGCTTCACCTCGAACATCAGCTCATAAGGAGTCTTCACATAGATCGGACTAAGAGGCATCCGATTGATGACATGAGCAGCACAGGCCATTCCTTCTGCCCAAAAGGCCTTAGGAACGTCTTTGCTCCGAACCCAACACTTGCAAGTCTCCGTTAACCAACGAATCATCTGAGCTGCAACACCACCTTGCTGTGAAGTATGTCCACAAGAAATCTCCTTCCGGATCCCATGCTCTCTGCAAAAGTTTGAGGACTTGGTTGAGCCAAACTCAACACTGATGCTTGTCCTCAACGTCTTGATCCGCAGACCAAGTTGGCCTTCCACAAGCTTGTTGAACTCCACAAACAAGCGGAACATGTTAGACTTCGCCTTTATGAAGTATACCCAAGTATACCTTGAATAGTCATCAACCAATATCAGGATGTACCAACTGCCTCCAAGACTGGCAGTGATGGTTGGTCCAACCAGAGCATAATGGACAACCTCCAAAGGTGCTTTACATCTGAATTGTGCTTGATCAACCATAAAGCGATAAGCTTCAACATGCTGACATCCCGCACACCCCTGACCATCGCCATAGGATGACAATCTAGGCAATCCTCTTACGAGTCTTCTTATTGTCATTGCTTTTAGCTTGTCCATCCCTACATGCTCCAGTCTTTCATGCCAGATAGCTGCACTATCACTGGCCTTCATCCGATCAACACCTAAACTCGTTGATGACCCAACTAAGTTCTTCTCCTTACTCCCAACATGAGCTACGTTCGCCGAGAGCAAGACAACCTTGCACTCTTTCCTGAGATGACCATGCTGCTTGTATTTATAGCACCTTGGTCTTTCCTTCCTCTTCCCATCACGCCTAGGAGAAACACTCCTCTCTTGCTGATATGAAGTAGAAGGACCTTCCTCTGCAGCAACCTTCACCTCCTTCCTAAACAACCCATCAAGGGAAGTCCAAACCTCCGCAGCTGACCGACATCCATTGATGTGGTCCAAGAGCTCTGATGAGATCACCTACTTGAGAATAGACTCTGCTTTCGCATTTGTCTCCTTCCAAGCTCTCACCTCTTCAACATTGCCAGCAATATCCTCTTGTCTTTCTGCTCCACATACCACCTCCCAAAGGTCCGCGCCAAGAAGAAAGCGCTCCATACAAGACTTTCACCTATCAAAGTTCGTCTTTGTAAGGAGATCAATTCCAAGACAACTTGTTTCTTCCACTGACATGGTTCTATCACTGGTTCCCTCTTCACAAGAGCAACAAACACTTCATTTGAACACTGCTTATCCACTCCAATCCAGTTCTGATACCATGTTGAAAAATTCCCGGACCTTGGAGTTAGCAGGGGTTATCTCAACCAAAGATAGTCACAACCAGAAACACATGCAGCACAAGACCCTTTATTGATTAACAACAATCTTCTTTGCAACGCGAGACATACATGACAAGACAAGCTTCACCAAAACCACCAAAGGGAAAGTAGAGAACTACAAGACAAGACAACAAGCCGCGCGGACTCAAACACAAAGCCGTCGGTCTACTGCTGTGGAGTCCGCACAGTCCGTCAGGTCGCCACACCGCAACCCAAGCCGCGCGGACTACCCCTTATTCTAATGCTAGCTCTAGCCGCCGATCTGCAAGCCGCCTAACCGTGAGGTCGCCTCTCCGCCAGACCGCACAAGCTGCGATACCGAATAGAACAGTCCGCCTGAAGCAGACGACTTATTGAAGCCCAAACCAAGTTGCCAAAGAGAAGACCGCCTGGTCGCTGTCCGCGACCTGCTGTTTACCGCGTGTTGCTTAAACACAGAGTCCACACTGTCCCTGACCGCAATCAGAGCCAATTCCTGGCTTTCCAGCGCTATCCACACAACCTGCACAGTACAACCAGGTCAACTCTATCAAACCGCGCGGACACCAAAAGTCTGTATGCAGCAATTATTGCCTGCTCAAGATACTGTTCACTTCGGTTCTCTGGTTTAAGATTGTTGGTTACTGTTCCTGATGTGACATGAGTCCTATTTATAGGCACGATGATGAGTGCGGTCACCGCCCTAGCCGATAGGATTACCGGCACATCCCGCAGCAAGAACAAATGTGTCCGCAAGCCCGCGGATACACACGCCAGTTCGCCGCTGCCTGTGCAAGATAACCAGTCCACCATAGCTTCTCCAAAGCCGGACACAATCGCCAGTCCGCCTTGTCGCTAAGGCCAAGTCAGGACCTCCACAGCCGGACTCTGCAGCAACATTGTCCGCCAATACGCGGACACAGCTCCAGCCCGCTTATCTCGAGCCCACAGCCTCATCACAAGGAAAATGTCGGACTCCGCGGACACACGGCTTCAGTCCTCACATCCCGAGCCCACGACTTTGCCACAAAGGCAACCGACGGACTCAGCGGACACACCGTTCCAGTCCGCACATCCTGCAGACAGCTCTAGTCTGCATATCCCTGCAGATAACTCTAGTCCGCATACCCAGAGTCCATAGCCTCGTCACCAAGACACTTATCAGACTCAGCGGACACTGCTCTAGTCTACTTACATAGCAGACACTTCCAGTCCTCATCTTCTGCAGACTGCTCCAGTCCACACCTTTCACAGACTGCTCCAGTCCGCATATCCCGAGTCCACGACTATGCCAGCAAGGCAGCTGTTGGACTCAGCGGACCCAGCTCCAGCCCGCACGCAGTTGCGAACACAATCTCCAGTCCGCTTATCCCCAAACTCCCAACCAAGGCACACAACACTTTTGCCGAGCTAGGAGGACTGAGAAGCAGTCCGCACTCCACTGCGCAATCTCCCAGGACTGAGCCAAAGATGGACCTGGTTCAGAACCAACCAAGTCCACACCACTGGCCACAAGGGCCAGTCCGCACTTACTGGCAGACGCTGGATCAAGTCGGCCAAACCCGGCGACCTCAAGCACCTGTCCGAACTAACTGGCGATCTCTGTGGCTTCCACTTGCTGCTTAACCAGAGAAAGACCAAGGCTTCAGCTAAGCTGGTCTGCCAAGGTCCAGTTCTTCAGTCAGCTTCTTGCCGTACTCCGCGGATAGAGTCGCTATCCGCCCGTTTACTTCCTGGGATCCAGCTGCTTGCAGAGCATAAGCCGGCTTGGCTAACCGCTGCTTCAGTCCGCGCAGTCCGCGCGAACAGACCGCCCAGGCCGCCACAGAACAAGCCATCTTTACCAGCCCCGCCGACCTGGCTGTCCGCCAACCCTGTCCACATAGTCCGCGCGGATAGGTTGTCCAAGTCTTCCATTCACTCACTTTCACTTCACAATTTCAACACCGGCGGATCCGCCGCCGGCGGTCGAGAAGGCGCAGACTGCTAGCGGAAGAGGGGGCATCGAGATCTCTCTGGCTGGGAACAGTAATATTTTTGACGGTTTGGCTAGTGGCAGGCCTGTTTGTTTAGATCCAATGGCCTCAAGAGATTTACTGGAGATCGGACGGTCGAGATGAGATTCACGGTGTGCTTCCAAATATGCATATTGTTTTAAATGATAAAGATATATATACACTCCACATCTCATCATACACTCGGGGGATTGTGAGTGACGTGAGCATCATTGAACCAGAGTACTGTCACACAAGACATATGGGTAAGTTTATAATTATATTATGTTTATTGGCATTATATTATATTCTTTTTTCTTGCTTTTAGCTTTGGACACCCCCACCCCCCTTCCAAAGCTGCCGTCCAAGCTCCTCCTTCCAAAAAGCTACAACTCGCAGCGCCACCGGACTCCACCGGACTCCACCGGACCGCTAACGGACTCCACCGGCGGTGACCTCTCTCTTTTTCTCTCTTTGTCCCTCTCTCCTCTCTCTTATTCTCTCTCTCCCCTCCATAAAAGGGCTTAAAGTGAGATGATTTTTCTCACAAAACAAACATAAAACTCCTAAAATAAGCATAAGATTAGTTGTAAAAGAAAATCTTTTATTAAAAAAAAGGATTAGTTTTCCACTCTTTAGCCCTTACACTAGCCAAGGAGCACAAATATTAGACTGATTCAGATTATCTCTGGTGAATGTGAATCATATTTGATATTAGACAATTTTAGACCGTAACCGTGCGGGCTTGGTCCTGCCCTTGGCATGCTTATGCTCGATTGGATGTACTTCGCCGTCCCATTTAAGCCTGGTGGCGGTCCGGGAGGATTAAAGCAAGCTTAATGCTTGGGAGAGAAATATCTTCCTGGTCTCATGGGATGGGTTTTTCTTGCTGGCCACTACAGTGACCTATTCATCGAATCCTGAAATCTCCTATCAAGTCCCCGATTCTTTAGATCCATGGATGGCCTCGTCACATCCTACCTCCTCGGCTCCTCCTTTCGTCTCTGTTTTATCCTCCTCCCTCTGAGGTTTTGTCCCCCTCAGCTGAAGTCAACCTTATGAGCGAGGCTAATTATTTGTTGCCTCCCATATAATGAATAGCCCTGTGTGATCTATATGATCCTTGAAGGACACCAGAGGGCCATCGCTCACCTCGTGCTTGAAAAGAACTTGCAAGCCGAACGTGAGGGCTAGTTGCAGAGTATGACTATTGACCTCTTAAAAGTGGTCGATGTAGTTCACTAACATCTCGTTGACTTCTTGATTAAGAAGAAAGAGAGTCGTCGACCCCCTTTTCTCATCTTTGAAGTTGTGAAATGAAACATCTGTTGGGTGTGGTTCTCATCCGATGTGGAGAAAATCACCAGGCTTGTGTATATTGAGTTCGTGATATGTTGCTAAATTATTCTCTTCGTGACTCACACAGCTACTGAGAGTTACCGGCTGCAACATTTCGTTGACTTCTTGATTAAGAAGAAAGAGAGTCATCGACCCCTTTTTCTCCTCTTTGAAGTTGGGAAATGCAACATCTGCTGGGTGTGGTTCTCATCTTATGTGGAGAAAATCACTGGGCTCATGTGTGTCGAGTTCGTGATACGTTGCTGCATTATTCTACTCATGATTCACGCGGCTACTGATGAGTCAAAGTTACAAGCGGCAATTTGTTTTTCCTTCACTTGAGATCTCACAGAAAGGTTTATAATATATATATATATATATATATATATATATATATATATATATATATATATATATATATATATATATATATATATATATACTATATAAAAAAGAAATATCAAAACTCTCCAACATGCTAGCTAAATAAGACATTGAAGTCATCCTACCCCTTCATCTCACTCCCCCTATCATCAACCGTCATATTGCATCCACTTCACTTTACCAAATCCGCAGGCTTCCGCTACCCAACCCTAAAAATTCCGCATCCAAAATACTCCCGCGACATTTCTTCCTTCTCATCTAGGCATCGCAGCCCGCGATATCCCCTCCTCTGCTTCCCATCTAGGGCATCATATCATTTCACCATTTAATTCTTAGCACTGCTCCACGCAGCCGCCATCTCCCCGATACCCAGCCCCCTCCACGGCTCCTCTGGAAAAACCTTCACAACCCCGCCCTCACCACGGCTCCTCGCGAAAAACCTTCACAAAAACACAGGTCGTGCCTCCTTCTCCACAAACCTAGAGAATGCTTACGAAATCTTCAACCTCAGCACAGGTCGCTCCTTCTTCAGCCTCCGTAAAGCAGAATAAGGTACTCACTGTCATCTTTTTCAAACCCTACATTCTGCTCCATGCTTTCTCCGTCTTCAATCATCTCCTCAAGTTTTTCGTTATCACTCGGATCTTCATATCGTTATTCTTCAAATCTTTCTCTCTACAACTTCAAATCTGGGTTCTCTAACACCATTTACCTAACTTCCCTTTCTTATTCCACAATAATGATGTCACAGATCACGAGAATATTGCAGATCTAAAACTCGCGCATCCAAAATACTCCCGCGACATTTCTTCCTTCTCATCTAGGCATCGCAGCCCGCGATATCCCCTCCTCCGCTTCCCATCTCTGGCGACCCTCTTCCTCCGCTTCCCATCTCCGCCGACTGCTAAGTTCCTTCTTGAATTCCGATAGGTGCGTCCCCCTTCTCTTACCCTTCCCTAAAGCACGTGCCTTTCAGGCTGGGCTGTTGGGGTCACGATCGACCATGGTTTCCGAATCCGGTATTGCTGATTCATAATTCCTTCCTAATTCTCTCCTTCCGGTTCTTTTTGTTGGGCTTTCTTGATCTCCTGATCTGGATATGCGGTGGTGGTTTAGGGCAGTTTTGTGTTTGGGAACATGAATTTTTGATAGCCTGCATCTATGTGTTTTAGCAGGATGCGTTGATTGTGAACTGTGATTTGGGAGATTAGAGGGCGTAGCTCCGGTGGATTAGTCCGTAGATGGGCTGTGTTCAATCGAAGAAGGTTAGAAAGTAGCTCCCTTGGTACAAAGATCCTCTGCAATCCATTAGTCTGAATTATCACAAAATATGCAAGCACTGCCTTTTTTCTCAGTTTTGATGATCTGAAAATTCTCACTAATTTTTATCTACTTATCTATTTCATGCTTATTCTTGATACAATCATTGTATATAAGCATTCAGAAGGTTTAGTCAACTCAACCATTTTATTTCATGTACAGTCAATTGTCAAATCCAAACTTACTGGAATTCGTATCTTCAGATTTGGGTATTAGCACACAGCTGTGTGAAACAGTGGAGAAATGCATCAACCAATTTGATGTTCTTCTCATCAATGGCATGCGCAAAGTAGAAGGTATTGTTTCTGCTCCTTTGTTCTTTTACAAATTGAACTGCTATAATCTTAGAATAAGTTCTCAATTTTAATCAAAGCTCGCCGTCAAAGCTCTTTGGTGGATCTTACCAGCACTCCGCTACAATGTAGAGTTCTACGGACGCACGCTTTACCTCCCGTGATGCCTTTCTCTTACCCTCTCGCCCTTTTCTTCCCTGCTTATTGATTGATCTGATTATTTTGGTTTTGTTTTTTTATTGCAATCCTATTGTTAGCCTTTAACTGCTCTCAATCAGTTACCACTTATCGGTTTTTTATGCTCAACAATATTGCTATTTTTTCTTCATTCTCTTTTTTAGATACTTTGTTTTTTATATACTATGCTTGGTAGTGCTCGAAGGCTACCTTCATCAGCAAAGCTCCTCTTATTTTCATTTAGTTGGTTCTTAATGAAGTGACTATCATTACTAAAGCTATGATTATAACTTATTATTTCTATTTGCTTATTTTACTGAACCATATAGATTGCTATCATCAAAGCTTTCATTTCCTTATTTAGCATTTCAGTGATATCAAAATAGTCTGTAGTAAATATTATGATATATAAGTTATTGTTTTTAAGTTCAACTGCTCAAACACCTACATGCCAATGCGCTCCTTTATTTACAGTATATTAGGATATAATCTTCTTGCTTAATAGTTTGATTTGTATTTTTGGCAACCATAGCAATCTTATTTATTCTTAGCTTAACAGGATTCGATAAATAGAGATTTGCAATAAACTTTTGCGAGGGCGAGAAATCGTTGAAGGTTGGTGATCTAAATCTTACCCATTAATTCCATGTTTTTTGGGGATTCGATAATCAAGAGTATGGAGAAGGTAATGATACTACATGTATTTTTTTGGAAGCATGTCTAATGATTTAATTATTTAAATTGGGAAAACCCAAGGAATTTGTTTTCAGGAAGCAAAAAATGATTCTCAAGGTTTAGCTCATAAGTTAATAACAATAATTTCATGATCGAGGAGTACTTGCTGGAGAAAGATCAAGGGCCTTTCAGCTCCAGGTATCAACCTTGAAGGTATTTCTTCTTCCTGAACCAGCTAATTAATGTTTTGATTGAGAATGAACCTGCTAATGATGTGCACATCTTCCATTTAGTTTCATGTTTCTGAGATTATCATTCCATGCCAACACTGTGAGGAGGGAATGTGCTCATTATATCATCACACACACACACACAAATGAATATATCATTATAAACATCTCTTACAAAATGCTTTACTGTGATGAGGAATAAGGCCTCAATGACAAAATATGATTGTGTCTGTATTTCCTTTCTTTGTTTGTAGATACCTTCCATATTTTGAATCCATTGTAAAAATATAAATATTTAATGCTCATATATTTTATCTGCATGTTTTCAATTGCATTAAATAATTGATAGGAGCGGAGCACCAAATCTATCCCAGCCGAGGTACTATCGCGATGGGCCGTAGGGGCGAAGCCTGCCGTCAATTGCTGGGTACTGTCACGAGAGGCCATACGGGTGGAGCCCCGTGTCGGGCACCAACCACAAATGTCGCGCTCACCATAATGTCGCGCCCACCACAAAAGCCGCGCCCACCACAAATGTCGCGCCCACCACAAATACCGCGCCCCCCACAAATGTCGCGCCCCCCACAAATGTCGCGCCCACCACAAATGTCCGCGCCCACCACAAATGTCACGCCCACCACAAATCTCGCCCCCCACCACAAATGTCGCGCCCACCACAAATGTCGCGCCCATCACAAATGCCGCACCCGCGACAAATGTCGCCCGCACGACTAATGTTGCCCCACGACCAATGCGGCCCCTCACGACCAATGTCGCACCCACGACCAATGTCGCCCCCACGATAAATGTCGCCCCCACGACAAGTGTCTCCCTCACGACATATGCCGCACCCACGACATATGCCGCACCCACGACATATGCCGCACCCACGACATATGCCGCACCAATGACATATGCCGCACCCACGACATATGCCGCACCCACGACATATGTCGCACCCACGATATATACGAGCATCTTCGCACAGACTACGCCTGTGCTCGATGCTCTTGACGGTCTTCGGTCGCATTCAGGCGGGCTTCACCCGTGATCGATGCGTCACTCTGGGTTGCGCCTACATTAAGGCGGGCTAGCATGTGCCAGCAACTTATATATATGACTACTCAAAATTATCGTAAAAAATATAAATCAATAATATAGATTTTATTTTGTAAAAAATATACATTTTAATGTAAAAATATTGATCTCTCTCTCACACTCACTTTCTTCATTAAATATCTCCCTCTCTCTCCTCCTTCTCTCCCTCCCTCTCATGATTCAACGACTCATATTAATGGTTGATTATATCCAACAGTTGATATCCAATTTTTGACGTGCCTCAACATGTGCATATTGATTATATCCAACAGTTGGTATCCAATTTTTGAATAACACACGAGCATCTTTGCACGGGCTATGTCCATGCTTGATGCTTTCGGGCGGCCTTCGGCTGCATGCAGACGGGCTTGCCCGTGCGAGATGTGTCACTGCGGGCTGTGCACGCAGCCGAAATTTTTTTCTTCAAAACATATACATATGAGTACTTAAAATGACCGCAAAAAATATGAAGTGCTATTTTTATTTTTATGTTATAAAATTTTGCAAATTTTAATTAAAAAAATTAATTTATTTCTTCTTCTCTCTCCTCTTTTATCTCTCCTAATCACTCCTTTCTCTCTCTCTCTCCTTCTCTCTCATTCTCTCTCCAAGTCCACCCCCCTCTCTCTCCCTCTCTCTTTCTTCATTAAAAATGAAGGGGATCCAGTTCATGATCATGATGACTTGTATTTTGATCCAACTGTTCAGTTATTCCTAGCATTTTATTTTTTTTATTCGAAAAAATCTCATCCACAAGATATTATTTGGATTGATCTTGATCATTAAAGGATGAAATGGATCCCCTCCATTTCATTTGAAATGAAGAGAATCCTGATCCCTTCCCTCCGGCCTCCTCTCTCTCTCCCAACTCTTCCTTCTCATTCTCTCTCTCATGATAAAAATGATCAATATTTAATTTTTGTTATGCATCCAAATATTTATACTTTTTTATATATATAAAATCAGATATATTCATAAACCTAAGACAAAGACTATTATAATAGACCATAGTCTTTGACATAGGAGCAGATCATTGACCATAGTCTTTGACGTGGTGCGTGCGCCTTGCCTCTAATATTATTAATATATATATATGCAGAGAAATGAAATGCATATACAAGCGGAGCATAGAGATCCTCTGCCCACTTGCAGCTCGGTCGCCCCCGACATCATTTAGTGCCGCCATTGTCGTGTTGGGAGATCGCCGCCGCCATCATTAACCTTCATCGTTGTCGTGTTGGGAGGCCGTCGCTGCCATCTTTGGAAGGTCGCCGACGCCGCGTTGTGGAAACGTTGCCGTCACCGCCATTGTTGGAAGGTCGCAGCCGTCGCTGCTTGAGAAGTTCGTGTTAAATTTTCTCAACGTGGTCAGCAAGATAGTCCAAACGCCAAATTAATATCTTCGGAACTACCCAGTTCTCACGTTGAACCAGCGGAAAACCAAGGAACAAGGGTTACACCCAACAAACAATGGAAGCACAAGCAAGTCTTTTATTCATTCACTTCTTTACATCACGAGGCATAAATAGCGAGACATGATTTCGCTAGTATAACAGCTGTAAACAGAAAGCACCAAAAAATTCAAGCCGGGCGGACAGAACCGGAGACCGCCGAGGTCGACGAGCCCGTCGCCGAAAGTCGCCGAACTAAGCTGCAATCCGCCGAATAGCCACGGAGTCCGCCGAAGCCGCGAGACCGCGCGGACACACGTTATTCGTCTCCTGCTGAACCTGAACTGAGGAACACCTCTACCGCCTGAAGCCGGCGGACAGGTTATTGAAGCTGGCAAAGATGAAACAGAACTGACAAGCCGCAGAGCGACCTCCTGCTGAGTCCGCAGAGACCGCACACTTCCAAGCACTTGACCGAAGTCACAGCCAAACTCCTGGCTCCTTGAAGCAAACCGCGCGACTGCACACAGCAATGTCAGCACTGAAACAATCCGCGCGGACTGACAAACAGAGACGCAGCTCCTTGCACAACCCAACTTACTGTTCACTCAAGTTACTTAGGTTACTGTAGACCTGACAGGGGGTCCTATTTATAGGCGAGGTGAGGAGTGTGGTCACCACCCTAGAGATAGAGACACCACCCCAGCCCGCGCGATCGCAGAACACCGTCCGCCGAGTCCGCAAGAACTTGGCGGTTACCAAGGAAAAAACGCCAGGAGCAAGGCAACCATTGACGAACCCTCTCCAGTCCGCCCAAGCTAAGCGGACAAGGCAAAGCACCCGCCCGCAAAGCTCCAACCACTGCAGGACAGCAAACCCCTTCAATGGCTGTGCGCACCAACCGAGGCAGTCCGCAAGACTCACACCTCAATCCGCCACAAGTCCACGACCAAAGGCAGCTAGCAACAGTCCGCCCGGTCACAGCGGACTTGGCGGATACGGCGGACACACTGAACTTGACACAAAGTGTGACCAAGCCCAAAACCATCAAGGGCCAATGCGAGCATGGCGGACGCAAACCCCCGTCCGCCAAAACATCAAAGCACAGACCGCCAGCAGTCCGCGAGCTCCTCGCACTCCTGCCCCATCGCAGCGGCATATCCCGGACTCCAAAACAGGCCGCCAAAACGATCTCCACAGCAGAACACTGCTGTGACACTAGAGCTCGACAAGGCCTCAGCCAAGCTCAAAGCTCAGTCTGCAACAGCCAATGCCGCAGGACACATCAGTCCGCAAGCTTCCCGCGGACACAAGCCAACCGCCTATTAGCCAAACTTGCACCACGGCCGCTGAGCAAAGCACCAGTCCGCAAGCCTCTCTATCCGCAGATACCAGGCCGCACAAACCGCGTACTCCATGCAACAACCCGCTCAGAAAACAGCGGCTTCCACCAGACTTTCCACCAGGCCGCACAACGCAGTCCGCCCAGTCCGCCCAGTCCGCCAATGCTGTCCGCCAGGCCGCCGGCCTGTTCCCGTCACCCACTTCCACTTCACAAATTTCAACACTCCCCTTGAAGTGAGAAGTGGTGACCAAGCCCAGCATGCTGCGCAAGCGTTCAAAGGGCCCTTCGACAGTGGCTTCGTGAAGATGTCAGCAAGATTATCTTCACTCCGAACATGCCCGACCAGCAGAGATCCTTCCAACACCTTCTCCCTGATGAAATGGTGATCAATCTCTTATGCTTGGTCTGGCGTGACACACTGGATTGTTAACCAGTTTGAGAGCACTCTCTTGTCACCCCGGAGTAAAGTAGGCCCTTGCACTTCTTCATGGACATCCTCTATAAGCCTCCTCAACAAAACGGCTTCCGAGCAGCCAAGGCCGAAGCCTTATACTCCGCCTCCGTGGTTGAAACCGACACCGAGTCCTGCTTCTTGCTACACCACGAGATGCTAGCTGAGCCGCAAGTGAACACATAACCTGAAGTAGACCTCCGATCATCCGAATCACCGCCATAGTCAACATCCGTGTACCCGAGCAACGCAAACTCCGCGTACCTTCCATAGAGGAGTCCCATCTCAGAAGTCACCTGACATACTTCAGAATTCCTTTGCCGCCACTAGATGAGATTGCCTTGCTTCAGCCATAAACCGACTTACTCGGCCAACATCATAAGCTATATCCGGCCTTGTAATCGTCAGATAAATCAAGCTCCCAACAAGAGCCCTGAACACCAAGGGATCTTGAAGAACCCTTCCCTCATCTCGTCGAAGCTTTAGCCCAGATTCCAGTGGAGTAGAGCACTTCTTCCCTTCGCCCATGCCGAACCGCTTCACAATGCGATCAGCATACCCTTTCTGGCTAATAAGAATCCCGCACTCCTTCTCTCCCACTTCCAGACCGAGAAAGTGATGCAACTCTCCCAAGTCTTTCATCTCGAAGCGTATAGCAAGCTCAGCCCTGAGCCTTGCTACTTCCCCTCCGAATTCCCTGTGATGATCATGTCATCACATATAGCAGGACCAAGACACGAAGCCCTCCCTTCTTCTTGACGAACAAGCTTGAATCCGAGTTAGAAGCAAAGTATCCACAGAATTGAAGGTACTCTGCAATCTTCCCATACCACGCTCTAGGAGCTTGCTTCAACCCGTAGAGAGCCTTCCTGAGTTTGCAGACATAGTTCGGAGCTTTTCAGAGACAAAACCAAGCGGCTGATCCATGAAGATGTCCTTGTCAATCTCTCCGTAAAGAAAGGCATTCTTCACATCGAGTTGCCACAACCTCCATCCCTGCTAGCAACCAAGGCGATCACCACTCTTACAGAAGTCATCTTCGCAACTAGACTGAATGTCTCCTCATAGTCTTCTCCATACTGCTGTGAGAATCCTCTAACGACTAGGCGAGCCTTGAACCTATCAATGCTCTCATCAGCCTTCTTCTTCAACTTATACACCCACTTGCAAGTAACCGGAGTAATGCCATCAACTTGGCACAAGGTCACAGGTTTCATTCTTCTTCAGAGCATCAATCTCTTCCTTCATGGCACCTTCCCACTCTTCACTCCAATGGCCTCGTTGAAGCTTGCAGGCTCTCGCTCATCTAGAGGACCTGCAAAGAAGCAGGAGACAAAGCTCACTGCATTCCCATCACAGTACCGAGCGGTGGCTTAACCACCCTCTCGATCTCCGAAGAATTGGCTCCTTGCTCACGGCTTCCGTTGCTTCTTCAGGCTCCACTCCTACCTGGGGCAAGCATTGAGCAGTGCTCCCCCTGCTTCCTGAGCCAGAAGGCTCAGCCTCGGAGTTCGAAGCAACAGGAGCTGTGGTGATGAAACAGCAAGCTCCTCTTCCAAGCCTTCAGTAGCCACCACCGGTGCTTCCTCAACCTTGCTACCTCCGGTTAGCTCCACTGAGCCACCTCCATATGACGTCAGCTCGTCAAAGACAACGTCTCTTGATACACGAACTTCTTCGTCACAGGGTCCATGCATTTCCATCCCTTCTTCCGCTCATCGTAGCCAACAAAGACAAGTTTCCTTGCCTTCGCATCCAGCTTTGTCCGTGAAGCATCCGGGACATGCACGTAGCAAGTTGAACCGAACACCCTAAGGTGTCCCACAACTCGGCTTCTCCTTTAGCAACAGCTCAACTGGAGTCTTCATGTTGATAGGGCTGAGTGGCATCCGGTTGATAACATAAGCAGCACAAGACATTCCCTCCGCCCAAAAGGACCTTGTGATATCTTTCGCATGAAGCCAGCATTTGCAGGTCTCTGTCAGATGACGGATCTTCCGCTCCGCTACCCCATTTTGTTGTGGAGTGTGGGCACAAGTAAGCTCCCGTTGGATCTCGTGCTTCCTATAGAAGTTAGAAAACTCGGAGGAGACAAACTCACCCCAGTTATCAGTTCTAAGCTTCTTAATCCGCAAGCCAAGCCGGCCTTCTACCAACTCCTTAAACTCCACAAACAAACGAAATGCTTCGACTTCTCCTTTAAGAAGTACACCCAAGTATACCTTGAGTAGTCATCACCAACAAGACAAGCATGTATCTGCTTCCACCAAGGCTGGCAGTAACCGTCGGTCCATCAGGTCGCCATGAATGCACTACAATGGTTTCTTGCTCCTTGTTTGTGATTTATCAAACGGAAGGCGATGTGCCCCATATTGACAGCCCGCACAAACATGCCCATCACCAAAGGAGGACAACTTCGGCAACCCCCTCACCAGACTCTACTAGCCATTGCCTTCAGCTTGTCCATGCCAACATGCCCCATCCTCTCATGCCAGATAACAGCACTATCATTGGCTCTCATTCTATCAACATAAGCATTGTGGAAAGAACAAACAAGTTCTTCACCCTCCTCCCAACATGAGCAACATCAGCCTTCACTGCTGACACGTTGCGAAGGAACCTCACGTCTGTTGGCCCAAACAGAACGTGATACCCAGCGTCCACCGCATTGGTCACCGAGAAGAGGTTCTTCTTCATGCCCGACACGTGATACACACTCCTTAACGTGAGTGCCCCTGATCACTACCCAAAGACACGACCCCTCTTTCTCTACCGCATATAAACAGTATTATCAGCAGTGATAATAGCTTCATTACCTGAGTACGCCTGCATGGAGGTGAACTTTGACTTGTCTCCGGTGAGGTGATGACCACACCGGAGTCCACGATCCACTCGCCGTTGAAGTCCTCAGCAGACAAGGCCGGGACACAAGTGCCCGTCATAAAAGCTCCTCCCCATTCTGCTTCTTCACTTCTCGAGCAAGCTTCCTCCTTTCCTGCAGCATGCCCAGGCTGCAGTTTGACCTTGCAGTCCCGCTTGAAGTGCCCTCGCTGATGACACCGGTAGCACTTCAGGTTCTTCTTCAGTCTTAGGAGCATTGCTCCTCTCCGGCGGATATGAAGTTGAAGTCTCCTTCTCACCGGCGGCCTGCACCTTCTTCTTCTTCTTCCCTTCCCATCCTTTCTTCTTGCCTGAGAAAGAGCTTCACTGCCTTCCTGATTCAGATTCACTCCAGCCATCTGCCTTGCTAAGCTCTCCTACGAGGCAAGCAGATTCTCCAGCTCCAGCAAAAGACGGTGAGTAGCCCACCCTTGAACAGATGTAACAAAGGGCACATACTCCTTACAAAGCCGCGGATAATGTGCCTTTTCATCTTAGCCTCAGAGATAGGCTCATCAGGATCCAGTGCCGACAACTCAGCACACAAGCTCTTCATCTTTAAGAAGTACTTGGAGATGAAAAGGTCTCCCTGAGTTGCCCCGGCCAACTCATTCTCCAGGAACTGAAGCCGCGCCACATTCTTCCTATTGAACAACTCATCAATGGTTGTCCAAATATCAGCAGCCGACTCACACCCAACGATGTGATCAAACAGTTCCGGAGACACAGCTCTCTTCAGAATGAACTCCGCTTTAGCATTTGTTCTTCTCCAGAGCCTCACCTGCTCAGCAGTACCGAAAGCAGCAGTCACTTCCTGTCTGTCGTCACACCGACGACTTCCCACAGCTCCTCGCCAAGAAGATAACTCTTCATGCACGACTTCCACTTCTTGAAATTAGTCGGCATTAAGAGTTCAATGCCCAGACCTCTTGCAAAACTCCCTTCCATTGCAAACACCTGTTGGCACCTTTCAGAAGCTCCGAGCAACAACAACAGGTGAGCACCACTCAGTCACTGAGTAACAACGCTGGTTGACTTCCGCTCACGCAACTGAACCTGGCTCTGATACCATGTTAAATTTTCTCAACGTGGTCAGCAAGATAGCCCAAACGCCAAATTAATATCTTCGGAACTACCTAGTTCTCACGTTGAACAAGCGGAAAACCAAGGAACAAGGGTTACACCAACAAACAATGGAAGCACAAGCAGGTCTTTTATTTTCACTTCTTTACATCACGAGCATACATAGCGAGACATGATTTCGCTAGTATAACAGCTGTAAACAGAAAGCACAAAAAATTCAAGCCGGGCGGACAGAACGGGAGTCCGCCGAGACTGCCGAGGTCGTCGAGGTCGCCGAAGTCGCCCGAACTAAGCTGCAATCTGCCGAATAGCCACGGAGTCCGCCGAAGCCGCGAGGCCGCGCGGACACACCGTTATTCGTCTCCTGTTGAACCTGAACTGAGGAACACCCCTACCCGTCTGAAGCCGGCGGACAGGTTATTGAAGCTGGCAAAGATGAAACAGAACTGACAAGCCGCAGAGCGACCTCCTGCTGAGTCCGCAGGGACCGCACACTTCCAAGCACTTGACCGAAGTCACAGCCAAACTCCTGGCTCCTTGAAGCAAAACCGCGCGACCTGCACACAGCAAATGTCAGCACTGAAACAATCCGCGCGGACTGACAAACAGAGACCGCAGCTCCTTGCACAACCCAACTTACTGTTCACTCAAGTTACTTAGGTTACTGTAGACCTGCCAAGGGGTGCTATTTATAGGCGAGGTGAGGAGTGTGGTCACCGTCCTAGAGATAGAGACACCGCCCCAGCCCGCGCGATCGCAGAACACCGTCCGCCGAGTCCGCAAGAACTTGGCCGGTTACCAAGGAAAACCGCTAGGAGCAAGACAACCATTGACGAACCCTCTCCAGTCCGCCCAAGCTAAGCGGACAAGGCAACAGCCCGCAAAGCTCCAACCACTGCAGGACAGCAAACCCCCTTCAATGGCTGTCCGCACCAACCCGAGGCAGTCCGCAAGACTCACACCTCAATCTGCCACAAGTCCACGACCAAAGGCAGCTAGCAACAGTCCGCCCGGTCACAGCAGACTTGGCGGATACGGCGGACACACTGAACTTGGCACAAAGTGTGACCAAGCCCAAAACCATCAAGGGCCAATGCGAGCATGGCGGACGCAAACCCCCGTCCGCCAAAACACCAAAGCACAGACCGCCAGCAGTCCGCGAGCTCCTCGCACTCCTGCCCCATCGCAGCGGTCATATCCCGGACTCCAAAACCAGGCCGCCAAAACGATCTCCACAGCAGACACCTGCTGTGACACCAGAGCTCGACAAGGCCTCAGCCAAGCTCAAAGCTCAGTCCGCAACAGTCAATGCCGCGTACACATCAGTCCGCAAGCTTCCCGCGGACACAAGCCAACCCGCCTATCAGCACAAACTTGCACCACAGCCACTGAGCAAAGAACCAGTCCGCAAGCCTCTCTATCCGCAGATACCAGGCCGCACAAACCGCGGACTCCATGCAACAA
Source organism: Platanthera guangdongensis (assembly GCA_039583875.1). NCBI lineage: Eukaryota > Viridiplantae > Streptophyta > Magnoliopsida > Asparagales > Orchidaceae > Platanthera > Platanthera guangdongensis. Next base: position 16,256,177 of record CM077153.1, on the reverse strand, counting down.
CCCGCTCAGAAAACAGCCGACTTCCACCAGACTTTCCACCAGGCCGCACAACGCAGTCCGCCCAGTCCGCCAATGTTGTCCGCCCAGGCCGCCCGGCCTGTCCCGTCACCCACTTCCACTTCACAAATTTCAACAGTTCGGACATCCTTCAACGACATTGACGCGGTCTCGCTGCGCAAATCGGATCCATCGAGGTATGTAAGAGTTCAAGGAGGCTCACTGGAGAGGATTACTTAAGTCTGTCATTTGCTCCTGTCCGTATCTTGTATTTTGTTAATTATAATTTGTGTAACGACGTGGTGAAAATTTTTTGTGCATCGAGGAGGGAAAGGCTATAAAATTTTTTTGCGTGTTTTTATACACGTTTTAGTGGAGGTTTTACGGGTTGGACTCAGATCGTCCTGTGGTTTTCACCCAACTGGGTTTCCACGTTAAAATTTTCTTACGTGTTGTCCATACTTTTTTGTATTTGTATCCGTTAAAACGATCGCGCAAGTGTTATCGCTAAATTAATTTACAGATGCTCGAATCGGGTTTTCGTGCTCTCAAACCCAACAAGTGGTATCAAAGCTAGATTCATTATCAGATTAGTTATCGGGCTGACCTGTCTGAGATTCGGGACGAGTCGATCAAATATTTCAGGTTAGTGATTGGGTGCGGTAGGTGACGACCATTGGTCTGCTCTCCATCATCTTTAAATTTTTTCTTTGAAATAGTCAGCTCAGAGAACTTAGATCAGTCTGATTAGTAACAGAGCACGATGTAGTCTACTTCAGGTTCAGGCTCCAAGCAAATGGTGAAACTGAATGATGCAAACTACCACCAGTGACACTTACTGATGAAAGATCTCATCTAGATCAAGGGCAAGCATGGAGAGCTCCCCTCGTATACTCGCCGTGTAGACGACTAGAGCATATACTCGCCCAAGTGGGCGAGTGCCCCCAGAAGTTGCCTAGTCGCCAGTGGAGGGGTTGGGCTATAAATAAGACCCCTCCCCCTCTTGATTTTGCCTATAAATAGGACCACATATGTACAAGGATATGTGTTTCAGAATCTCGCAAAAGATCTCGACCACTCTCTTCTTGGACTTTTAGCTAGACTTTTGGATCCTACTACCAAGGACTTCAGCTGCGAGATAGTGATCATCCCCTTGGTCGCCATTTAGATATAATCGCTAGCTAGTGTCTTCCTTGTACCCTGCTGGACCATCTTCGGTTATGGAGTGGAAACTTCTTCTAAGAATCCGGGTATGTGGTGGGACCTCCCTGCCGTAGAACCTAGGGTCCTTCTAGTTATCCCTCTATTTCTATGTCTAAGCCTGTCAAGTCATTGAGCCCGACCGTCGGACCAGTAACCTTAGGCTGCATTGATCCAAATATTTTGAAGTAAGGATTTTCCCGGCTTCAATAGATGACATCTTCTCTCCTGTTGTGAAGATGTCATCTATCCGGGTTGTTCTCTGTCTTGCTATGAGGCTAAATATAGACATCGAGTAGGTGGATTTTAAGATCGCCTTTTTGAATGGCGACCTTGAGGAGGAACTTTACATGGAGCAGCCTGAGAGTTTCAGGGTGAAAGGGAAGGAGAGCTTAGTTTGTCATCTGAATAAAAACTTATATGGATTGAAGCTGGCCCCGCGATAGTGGTATAAAAAGTTTGATGCTTTTATTGGCGAGATTCACTTCAGGAGGACCGGCCTTGATCACTGCTTATCTGTGAAGTAGTATGCTCCAGATGATTTTATTATTTTACTCTTATATGCCAATGACATATTGATAATCAGGAGGAGCACTACTCGCATTGCTGAGCTAATGAGGCAGCTGAGCTCATAATTTGAAATAAAGACTTCGGTGCGGCGAAGACCATCCTTGGGATGCATATTCAGCGACATAGAGGATCCAAGTTACTATGGGTATCTCAGGAGTGATACATCAGAAAAATGATACAACGATTCAATATGGATCTAGCGAAGAAGTTGAGCACACCGCCTACAGCTCACTTCAGACATACCGCTGGCTAGTGTTCAATCATACCTGAGGAGAAAGAGGAGATGCAGAAGGTTCTCTATGCTTCTGCAATTGACAATCTTATATACACAATGGTGTGCACCCGTCCCGATATAACGCATGTCGTTGGTACTGTGAGTAGATTTCTCTCCAATCTTGGAAGAGAACATTGGAATGCAGTGAAATGAATTTTGAGGTACCTACATGGGACGTCATACTTGACATTGATGTTTGGAGATAATGAGTCAGAGCTTCTGCACTACATTGGTGTTGATATGGCTGGATATTAGGACTCTAGGAGATCAACCTCTGGATACCTGATTTTATTTATTGGGGGAGCTGTCATAGAAATCAAGATATTCGAAGTGTCACACTACGGACTACGAAGGCAAAGTTTATTGAGGTCACTGAGACAGGAAAAGAGCTTCTTTGGATGAAGCATTTCATCAAGCAGATGAGTTTTACTCAGGAGCGCTACACACTTCTATGCGACAGTCAGAACGCAATTCATTTAGGTAAGAACCACACATTTCACTCAAGGTCCAAGCATATTGATATGCGGTATCAATGGATACGCTATGTTTTAGAGCAGAAGTAGCTCGGTTTGCAAAAGGTGCATGCAGATGACAACAAAACACATAAGCTCATGAAGTCATTATTGAGGGGGAAGTTTGAATTATCTGAGGATTGCCAGAATGACGCTTTCCTCCTCATCGTTGTGAAGAGAGAGAGAGAGAATTGTTATGTGTGGTTCTCATCCGATGCGGAGAAAAGCATTGGGCTCATGTATATCGAGTTCGTGATACGTTGCAGTATTATTCTCCTCATGACTCACACGGCTACTGGCGAGTCAAAGTTACTGGCTGCAATTTATTTTTCCTTCTCGTGTAATATGACAGAAAGGTTTATAATATATCTTTATTATATAAGCAAAGACAAAAGGCTACTTGGTGTAACATTTTAATCTCATTTTGCGACTAATTTTTTCTAACTCTCCTCATTAATTCTATGATATTTGGGTCATTAGATATTATCTTTATTATATTTATATATGTTATTTCTCTGCTTCTCCCTATGCCCCGCCCCGCCTCAAATTAGCACGCCTCAGATCTCGCTGGAATGTTGCGCCCACGACATATGTCGCGCCCCCGACGAATGTTGCCCGCACGGGGTCCCAGTGCACGATTGTTTGTATATATATATATATATATATATATATATATATATATATATATATATATATATATATATATATATATATATATATATATATATATATATATATATACACACGAGCATCTTCGCACGGGCTACGCCCTTGCTCGATGCTCTCGGGCGGACTTCGGCCGCATCTAGGCAGGCTTCGCCCGCCTCCGAACGGGCTTCTCCCGTGCTCGATCCGTCGTTGCGAGTTGCGCCCGCATCAAAGCGGGATGCACCCACATCAAGATGGATAGTGCCTGCAATATATACATATGATTACTCAAAATGACTGTAAAAAATATAAATCAATATTACAATTTTTATTTTATAAAAAAATTTATGTTTTGTCGTAAAAACATTAATATCATGCAATCTTTCTCTCCCTCCTCTTTCTCTCTCATCCCATCTCTCTCCCTTTCTCTCTCCCCCTCTCTCCTCCCCTCTCTCTCTCTTTCTCTCTCTCCCTCCTCTCTCTTTCCCAACTCTCTCCTCCCATCTCATGCTCTCTCTCATGATCCAATGGCTCTTGTTTGATGTATGGTGTGCCTCCAAATACCTATATTGCTTTATATAATACTAGCATCTTCGAACGGGCTCCGCCCGTTCTCGATGCGTCGCTGCGGGCTTCGCCCGCAACCAAGCGGGCTTCGCCCGCTTGACATTCCGGCAGGCTTCGCCCGCCCCCCGGCGGGCTTCGCCCGCCCCCGGCATACAATTTTAAAATTTTAAAGTTATTTATTAATTTTAAATTTTCATTTTCTGATTTTTAAATATTTATTTAATAACTATTTAATTATTTTTTAATAATATAAATTATTTAAATATATAAAAAATAAAAAAATCGGAAAAAATAAAAAATTTTAAACCCGCGCACGGGCACTTCCGCGGCCTCCTCTGCCGCCGGCGGCTCCGCCGCCGGCGGCTTGCCCGGCGCCCACCGGCGGCTCACGGGCAGGGCCACAGCCGGCGGTGGCCCTGCCCGTGAGCTCCAAAACTGGAGCTCACGGGCAGGGCCACCGCCGGCGGTGGCCCTGCCCGCTCGCCGCCGGACAACCCCCGGCGGGTTCGCCGGAGGCCGGCGAACCCGCTGGTGGGCGCCGGGCAGGCCGCCGGCGCTCCGCCGCCGGCGGCAGAGGAGGCCGCGGAAGTGCGGAAGGCGGAAGCGGGGGTATCGGGTATTTTTCGGAGATGAACAGTGCCAGCTTTAGGAGAATATGTTATAGGCACCCTTCTATTTTGAATCCAACGGTCCTTGTTTGATGGAGCTTGATCGAACGATTTGGATTCATTCGGTGGTGTGATTGAAGATATGCATATTGTTTTATATGATAAAGATATATATATATATATATATATATATATATATATATATATATATATATAATATATATATATATATATATATATATCACTATTATAAAAGAAAAATTATCTTTGGTGAAACATTCAAAAATACCAATTATGCCCTCATTTTTATATTTTAATGACTTGACATATATTATAATCTATTTCAAAGAAATTAAAATACAAAGTCCATTCAAGTAATTACACTATCAAAAAGTTGGAACTAATGATGAAAATCAATTTAAATTCAAAAAAGTTTTTAGTAGAGCTCCTACACCTACTATGGTAGGTTGTCATTAGGCATGTCAGTGGTCTATTTAAGGAAGGTTGTCATTAGACATATCAGTGGTATTTTCGAGGTGATGACATTAAATCAATCGACTTTATTGAAGTCAAAATTAATATTTTTAGGTCAAAACGTATATTATTTTACAAAATAAAAATTGTAATATTTATGTATATATTTTTACGGTCATTTTGAGTACTCATAAATTTATATATTATATAAATATATAGTATAGATTATATTATATAGTATAGATAAATATATAATATACATTATATTATATAGATATACGTTTTGATCTAAAAAAATTAATTTTGACTTTAATAAAGTTGATTGATTTAATGTCATCACCTCGAAAATACCACTGATATGTCTAATGACAACCTTCCTTGAATAGACCGCTGACATGCCTAATGACAACCTATAGGTGTAGGAGCTCTACTAAAAAACTTTTTGAATTTAAATAGATTTTAATCATTAGTTCTAATTTTTTGATCGTGTAATTACTTGAATGAACATTATATTTTAATTTCTTTGAACTAGATTATAATATATGTCAAGTCATTAAAATATAAAAATGTGGGCATAATTGATATTTTTGAATGTTTCAACAAAGACAACTTTTCCTTTATAATAATAAAAGATAAATATATAGTATAGATAAATATATAAATATATAGTATAAATTATATTATATAGGCGCGAAGCCCACCGGGGGCGGGCGAAACCCACCGCGACTGTGTACTGTCGCACGGGGCACGAGAGCTGGAGGTCTGTGCGTGTCACTCGTATATATATAAACCTAAGTCAAAAAGACTATTATAATAGACCATAACCTTTGACATATGAGCTGATCTTTGGTCATGAAAAAGGGGGAAGAGAAAAGTGGTCGCATTCTCACGTGGTTGCATGCCTGAAATTGTTTATTCATAATATTATGATTTGACATCTCTATATTTATATATAGATGCAGAGAAATGAAATGCATATACAAGCCGAGTATAGAGATCCCCTACCACCAGTGGCGAAGCCAGGATTAAAGTATAAGGTGAGCAAACTTTGTATTATGAAATATTAAAAAATCAATCAAAGTATTAAAACCTAAAAAAAAACTAAAAATGCAAAGCACAATGTAAAATTTTAGTGTTGAAAATCTAATTGCATGCATAATAACTTTCAAGTTAAATATTTACCTAAAATACTTCAACATCTGATGAAACATTTATAGTATTTCTCGTCGAGACTTCATATTCTGAAAACAAAACATGATCTTCTCATCATCGATAGAATTAAATGCTTCTTTTTCTATATATGTGATCAAACAATCCACCATAAACTGATCTGATATTCTGTTACGGAGACGATTCTTGATAATCTTCATTGCAGAAAACACTCTTTCAACTGTCGCTGTTGCAACTGGTAATATAAGTGCAAGAGTTATAAGATTATAGACACGAGCATATACTATATTTTTTTCTTCTCAACTAACTTCTCAGCAAGTTCTCCAATACTTCTCAAATTTGTAAAATCGTCATTTGATCTCATATCTGGGATGTAAGTTTCTAATTGGTTGTCAAGCTGAATTGTATAAAGTTGAAATGTTGGAAATTCCTTTGGATACATCAAAACAAGTTGAATCAACTTCTTTTTGTCAAAAGCAACAAATGAATCAGTTGGGCTTAAGCAAGATACACAAAGTAGCAACTCAGTATTGGTTTCATTGAATCGACTGTTGAGTTCTTGAAGTTGTAAATCTATTGCTGGATAGAATAAACCAACTCAAAAATGATGCAAAGTAGTTGTTGTCTCAACATTTTGACGTGATCGTCTCGGAATAACATAAGTTGCATCCATGTTTAGAATCTCTATATTATGCTTCTTAAAAAATGAAGAAACTTCTGCTATCAAGGAATCCCATCCATTATCTCTCATCAGTTGCAGTCGATATTTTGATATCTTAACTAATGTCATAGCATTGACGATATCTTGATCTCTCCATTGTAATGCTTGAGATAATTCATATGTGATCCCTAATATTTTGATCATCAAATGAAGTGAAAATATAAAATCAAAAGTTTTTATTGACTTTAGAAGAGTGTGAGCTTCCAATCTTTGATCTGATCTTAATTTCTTATCATTGACAATAATATCAAGAACATCAATAATTGCAGAGAGCATATTTGTCAAGATGATCAAAGTATTATAATGTGAACTCCAACATGTATCTCCAACTTGTTTTAAAGTAGTTGATTGATTTAAGCCTTAACCACTAGTGTTGGGTATTGTATCCACAATCACCTGGATTTGAGGAAGCCACCTGTCAAGATAAGATGAATTCACAATGTATTTGATGAAACCTCTTAAGTTGTGCTTGCAGTTATTCCACGCTAAGTGCACACCAATGTCAGGGTACAGTAGGTCAATATACACGGGTCTGCACGACGTAATCACTCGTTGAGCAGATCAGTGTGTTGGCCTACGTGTACTCTCTCTATTGGAGTGCACTTACTTTCAAGTACAGGGCCGTGTATATGCAAGAGAAGACAAGGAGCAAGGATGGGTCAAGGAGCAGCTCTTGGGTGGAAAGACGAGAATTCGTCTAAGTATAATTCGACGAGAATCACCAAGTGATTCTCGCCGATTCGGCGAGAATCACTAGTGATTCTCGCCGAATCGTCGAGAATCATTAGTGATTCTCGCCGACTCTTTCCGGCTACCTCAAAACGGTGCCAAGTAAGATTCGGCGAGAATCACTAATGATTCTCGTCGAACCCGTCGCTGAGCAGATCATGAATACCAAGTGAAACTCGTTGAGAATCAACAAGTGAATCGTCGAGAATCACTAGTGATTCTCGACGAATCGTCGAGAATCATTAACTGATTCTCGCCGATTCGTCGAGAATCACCAATGATTCTCGACGAATTTTACTTGGCGTTTTCTCTGGATGCTGCTGGACCGGATTCTGTCGCTGGATTATTTCGAGCCGGAATTCGGGTGTCTACGTGTGGGATCCACAACGGTCATATTGTAAGTGTCTACAGTGTATAAATACTCGGGTATTTTTGAATAGTGTGTAGGGCGAAGAAAAGAAGAAATACGCGAGCACGGACAAACCCTAAATCGCCGCTTCCGCTCCGCCGCCGCCGCCGCCGCTCGCGACAAGTTGGTCTCCGATGTTGATCGCGTTTCTTCCCGATCTCCGATTACAGAAGCCTAGCTAAGCTCAGCGTCTCACGAGTCTAACCGAAGATCTCTTGTCTCTCGATTTGTAGATCAGGAAAGTCTTCCCCATCCGAATCGATCGAGACGATTGATCCTAGTGTGACCGTTGGTAGACCTAGCTAGCTTTGCTACGAAGTTTGGATCTCTAAAGAAGTGCAGCCGCTCATCGTTGTCGCCGCCGATTCCGTGAACCTTGTCGCCGCCCATCTTGCCGCCGCCGGTTCCGGGGAGATCCTCTCCAAGAGAGATCTAAGGTTGTGGACTCCTTGTGGACGTCAAGAACACGTCGTCAACAAAGAGGGACATCTTAGTCTCCAAACGAAGTTTGTATCTCGCGTACATTCTAGTTTTACTTTTGTTGTAAAGGAACGGTTGTTCCGTATTGTAAGGGTTGGGTGCAACCCGGTTTGTGGGAGTGTTGACTCCTACGTGTGGAAGGGTTCCTTCCGATAGTGCAGGGATTGGATTTCAATCCTGTTGGAGAAGTGACCGAGTCGTCCCTTGTTGGGAGATAGGTCGAAGGGGGAAAGTGGATGTACCCAAGTCGGGGAACCACTATAAATTGCCTGTGTATTCTGTGTGCTGTTTATTTTTATTGTGCAGGTACAATCTTAAATTCCGCAAAAACGCTGCACGTCACCTATTCCCCCCCCCCCCCATAGGTGAAGCTAGTTGACACTAGGTGGACTTTCAAGTGGTATCAGAGGGAGGTTGCTCATCAAAAAGGTTAACACCTTGAGTAGAATCCTGCCACCAGTGTCAGAAGCATGGAGCTGGATTATGAGATATCGCCACTCAAACTCCCCGCATGCACAAAGGATTATTATCCCATCTGGAGGATGAGAGTGTCGTATCACTTGGATGCTATCGATCCTCGAGCATCCTTCATCCCGGAAGAGGGTCCGTTTATTCCCATGAAGACCTCTGACTCTGGAATCCAAGTGCCCATGTGCATTGCTGAGATGTCAGAGACGGAACTGTCACTATTTAACTTGGACGAGAGGATTCGTCAAATTATCTTGGATATCTGGTCTGGAGCTTTTCGTTCTAGATTAGAAAATTGTAGGACAGCTAAATCCATGTGGGTGATGATCTCAGAGTTGATGGGGGAGTCAGAGAAAGCTGGAATATGCTGTCAACCAGATGATGAAGCCTATGTGGGGGTCCTCACCTCTGAAGATGAAGGCAAGGATCTCTTGGACAGCATCAGAGCTCCAGTGTCCGTGTCTGAGACTGAAGAGACCAGTGAGGAAAGCAGCTCTGATGAGGATGACGCAATGGTCACTGGCTCGAATGACAATAACACTGAAGAGCAGGTAACTTCTTCATCCTGCCCCATCTCTTTTGAACTTTCTGAAGACAGGAACTGCTTTCCTCCAGAAGATTATGATTCTCTGAAGAGAGCCCTTCAGTCAAGCAACCTACTTGCTGAGGAGCAAGCTCAAGAGATTGCTCGACTGAAGATCTTGTTGGTTCTCCAATTGGCGTCCAACAAGGTCAAGGACTCCAAAATCTCAGCTCTAGAAAGTAGTCTAGAAAATGAGAAAAGAATAGTATCAAACTTTTCCAAGGTTGATGCTATAAAGAGAAAGCAAGAAAACGGGTGGATCTCCCGGATTATCAATTCGTGGAGAAATGGGGAAACGGTATTCCGACCCCCCACACCAAGCAGGAAGGCAACTTATCATGCCTTCAGGTATGACCACAGGAATAGTCGTGGTCACTGCAATGGTGATCTGTCCCCATGTGGATACACCCGGAGTGCAAGGGCCGTCGTGGTTACCCATGAGAGAATACCTAAGGCTCAGCCTGAGCCCTTTGTATTCACTTCCACTGCCTCAACTCGGTGTGAATCTGCATGTCACAGCTCACAGAAGACTTCTCACCACCCGAGGACACAGGATAGGGAGGATAGAAGTCATGATGTAAGTTTTCATGGGGCCTCAGGAAGGGGGATGCCTGAAAGAAAGACACCACCTTCCCGGCCTCATGACGCTCACAATATGCATTCCTTCCACCCTTCCACGTGTCACGATGGAAGAGGAAATTGTGTGAGGCAATCATGCTCTATCCCGTTTAGACCTAGGACTGTGACTACCTCAGTCGCTAGATCAGGTCGGAAACGGCGATACAACATTCACCCATGTTGGTGCTGTGGCAAAGTGGGGCACTTTGCCATCGACTGTTGGCACAACCCCTCTGTGCCAAAGGCAAGGGCTTATCCACATTCACGGGACAGAGGTAGTCTTCCTGGCGGGTTTTCTGAAGGAAGGCAGTCGAGTGCTTATGCTAACAGGAACCTAGGACCCAATATGATTTGGGTTCCTAAGGTAAAGTAATTCTTTCTTGCAGGGTAGTCTAGGTTCCCTTAAATATGATGGGAACTAGACAGATGGTGGCTCAAGAATAAATTGGAACAAGCATCTGGAATAACAGATGTGATATCTAATTGAGCTTATTCTCATCGAGCTCCTAATATGTTTTACCTGGGGACTAAATGATAACTCTCATAATCCCAGTACGTTTGTTCAGTTCCAGGACTTGAGTCATAGGGTATCCTCAGTTATATATATATATATATATATATATATATATATATATATATATATTATATATATATATATATATATATATATATATATACATATACATATTTATACATTTACTTCACTTGTATGTAAGTACATCTAAGGAATGTCAACTGGTCTGAGGGTGATTGCAAGTCAGTGTTTTCTGATCACTTTCTAGTTATCCTTGAATCATCTAATAACATGAAGGAAAAAGTTCTTATTACATTGGCCTTGAAAAGCTTATTTAGGAATCCTGGTTATTGTTCTAACCTCTTCTTTTAGTGTTCCCTTCATGAACTAGGAATTGATTTTATGATGGCAAATGTACAAGAAGGACCTGTAGCATATGCAAAGCGTATTTACTAGCCTTTGAGGAAACTTAACAGATATTCATCACTCGTTGCAGAAACCCTGAAAGAAATCATGAATTTTCCATCGGTTCACTAAAAACTAGCGAAGATTGTCATCAAGAAATATATGGAAAAGCCGGAAACCCGTTAAATTCATTCTAAATCCCGTTTATCTCACGTGGTCTCCTGCCGAACTCACCTTTATGTACATTAGAATTCCGCCGACCCTTCACCTTCCATAAGAATCCCGCCGAAGGAGCACACTATACGAATCCCGCCGAACTACGCAGGAGACACGCCAAATCACACTAGGTCTCTACCGCCGACTCTTCCCATTCCCACCGACTCGCGGAAGCACGCCGAATCTCGCTGACTCTCTCCGCAGGGGACTCTCTCCTTCTCCGCCGGAACCTCGCCGAGGGGCAACTCACCGACTCCCGCGAGACTCACTGCCGCAGGGGAAACTTACCGGAAGGGCAACTCGCCGACTCCTGCAGGAAAGCTCGCCGAATCGGTCTCCATCGAAGCTCTCCTGCAAGAATTCCGCCGAAGCTCTCACCGACGATCTCTCCCAGTTTCGATTCTTCTCCGCTCGAACTAACTCACCGTCTACACCGTTAGGTATCCCCTCACCCTCACTTGGACTTGATCACTAGTATCGCTTCCTTTTTGATTTTTGATTAAGCGTAGAATAGGGCTTCTCCCCTTAGATCTGCAATGGCTCCAAGGATAACTGCTGGGTTGGTCACTGGTTGCGAGCTTGTTCGAACTGGATTCACTCACGCCTCTAACGAATTCAGAAACATTATTCTGATGCTAGAAGAGGCTGGGCTTTCATTCGTCCTGGAGCACCCTTGCAAAATCTTGGACAAAGAGGTGCTGGAGTTCTTCGCTACCGCAAGACTCCGGAATGGCGATTCACTAATCAAAAGCAAGGTGGCTGGGGCAAAGGTCAAGATGTCTGCCAGCAAGCTGACCCGCTTCCTGCAGCTCTCTAGCTCGGAGGACGAGGACTATCTTGAGGAACAAGACAAAGGCAGGACTCTCCTATTCTGTGGTCTCCCACGAGGAACTCGGTCGATCAAGCGCAAGGATATGAATGAAGAAGGGAAGCTTCTGTCTGACATCATTGGAAAGGTGCTCATCTGCAAGCCGGGCTCTCATGACCATATCTCAGCGGATATGTTCAAGATCTTAATAGCTATTATCTGCCGTAAACGGTTCAACTGGGGGGCGTTGCTGTTCGAGAAGATAAAGGACACCTTGAGCTCTCCGAGTTTTGGCCGCATCATAAGTCTATATCTAAATCAGCTAAATGGAGACAAGTTTGATATGAGTAAAGGTGTTCCTCTCCACTACTTGAAGAAGATGGACTCAAGTGTGTTTGACCGATGGGAGAGGCGTATTGGGCAGACTGCAGTGGAAGAACAACAGGGAGTATCTCCAGCAGTCACCCCCAGTGAAATTCCTGATACCTTGACTGCAGGAATCGAGGGGGAGCCTCTACCCCCTCATACTGATGTAGTATCTGACATCTCCCAGCTGGCCAGAGATGCTGTGGGAGATCTACACAAAGAAAGTGAACCTGAGCTGGAGCATGAGGAGGCCCCGAACCGAAACGATCAAGGAGACGAAGCTACTGTACTAGAGACTGCTGACAAAGAGTTGGAAGAGGCTGCTGATGAAGATGAATTCATGGATGATGACGGAGAGGAAGACGAGAATGAGGGATATGACGCATTGGAGGCTCCGGATCTCCTTGAACCTCCATCTGACAAGCACGCACCTGAAATCGCTCCTGAAAACATTGGTGCAGGATTGGAGGGGGAGTCAGAAAAATCTACAGAGGCCGCCAGCATTCCCCCATTAGAGACTGTGCTTGTATCCAGCTCTACAGATGCGTCTGCTGAAGAGCAAGGCCAAGAAGTGCCTCCGGCTCTTCCATTACGAGATGAGCTTGCCACTCACACTGTAAATATCATTCAGGGCATCGTGAATGAGCTTAAAGCCTCCTTTGATAAAGCTCAGAATAAAATGCTGCAGAGAATTAAGAAGTCTGAAAATCTCATGCTCAAGAATATGGTAGAGATAAATCATAAACTTGACGTGATGGATAAGAAATTTGAAGAGAAGTATACCGCGGCCGGCGAAGCTGTCACACTTCTTGTGGCCGGATTGAAAAAGAACACCGACACTCTTGCTGTAGTAAATCAGAATGCTCATGTTGTAGCCAACAATATTCAAAAGTTTGACGGTAATATGGTCACTCTCAACGCCAATCAGCAGGCCTTGGTCACTGAGTTCTCCCGGACCACCAAGCATATTGATGACTCCCTGCACTCCTATGCAAACTTCATCGCTGTCGAAGCCAAAAAGGGGGAGAAGGACTACATAGCTAAGATGGCTGAGCTCCGAGAAGTCATGATCAATAACTTCGAACAGTCAAACAAGTACGTTTATGACAGCAGCTGGTGGATGCTCCACCAGGCATTAGGCGTCGCCGTGCCTGAAAATCCTGCGGATACTCATGCTCCTGAGACATCTACGGCCGCTGAGGGAGTAAGTGCTGCTGAGGGAATAAGTGCAAGTGCTGCAGATGTTCCCATAAGTGAAGCTGATGCTAGGGCTCTCTCCAAAGCTAAACCGAGGAGCATGTTTGACCAAGAGGCCCTAGCAAAAGCCAGGGGCAAGAGAAAAGCTCAGGAAGGAACCTCCAAGGAGACACTAGCTGAAAAGAGAATCAGAATGAGTGAGGAGGAAGTACGCAATGAAAAGTGGAGTCCAGTCTCAAAGAACATCATCTTGGACACCTTCTGGCTACAAGAAAAAGGAGAACTCAATCGAAACGAAGTATACAGCCAGTATGAGTGGGAAAGGTACAAGTCGTATGAAGCAAAACGAAACATCTTCTTCAGAAACAACACGGATGCAGATAAAGTTCCTCCTCCCAGATACTATCCGAAGCCTAAAGAGTACATGGAGAGACAAAGGAAGAAGTTTTTGGCGCAAAAACTCAAGGATGACTTAGCTAAGGAAAGATAGTCAACAACTTGTAGCTTGTCATTCTCTCCTAAGAACATTTACTGCTTATTGTTATGATATGAACAATTCTGAGATTATATATATATATATATATACAAATTTGTATTTGAATTTGTGAATGACTCAAGTCCTGATCTGGTTGCTTATATTCTCTTGTGCTACATGTTTAACTTCTGAATGCTGTTTTTATTATTTGATTGGTGTTATTCATCTTAGCTAGTAGGGTTTTGGCTTCGTCAAATAGGGGGAGATTGTTGGGTATTGTATCCACAATCACCTGGATTTGAGGAAGCCACCTGTCAAACTAAGATGAATTCACAATGTATTTGATGAAACCTCTTAAGTTGTGTTTGCAGTTATTCCACGCTAAGTGCACACCAATGTCAGGGTGCAGTAGGTCAATATACACGGGTCTGCACGACGTAATCCCTCGTTGAGCAGATCAGTGTGTTGGCCTACGTGTACTCTCTCTATTGGAGTGCACTTACTTTCAAGTACAGGGCCGTGTATATGCAAGAGAAGACAAGGAGCAAGGATGGGTCAAGGAGCAGCTCTTGGGTGGAAAGACGAGAATTCGTCTAAGTATAATTCGACGAGAATCACCAAGTGATTCTCGCCGAATCGTCGAGAATCATTAGTGATTCTCGCCGACTCTTTCTGGCTACCTCAAAACGGTGCCAAGTAAGATTCGGCGAGAATCACTAATGATTCTCGCCGAACCAGTCGCTGAGCAGATCATGAATACCAAGTGAAACTCGTTGAGAATCAACAAGTGAATCGTCGAGAATCATTAACTGATTCTCGCCGATTCGTCGAGAATCACCAATGATTTTCGACGAATTTTACTTGGCGTTTTCTCTGGATGCTGCTGGACCGGATTCTGTCGCTGGACTATTTCGAACCGGAATTCGGGTGTCTACGTGTGGGACCCACAACTGTCATATTGTAAGTGTTTACAGTGCATAAATACTCGGGTATTTTTGAACAGTGTGTAGGGCGAAGAAAAGAAGAAATACGCGAGCACGGACAAACCCTAAATCGCCGCTTCCGCTCCGCCGCTGCCGCCGCCGCTCGCGACAAGTTGGTCTCCGCTGTTGATCGCGTTTCTTCCCGATCTCCGGTTACAGAAGCCTAGCTAAGCTCAGCGTCTCACGAGTCTAACCGAAGATCTCTTGTCTCTCGATTTGTAGATCAGGAAAGTCTTCCCCATCCGAATCGATCGAGACGATTGATCCTAGTGTGACCGTTGGTAGACCTAGCTAGCTTTGCTACGAAGTTTGGATCTCTAAAGAAGTGCAACCGCTCATCGTTGTCGCCGCCGATTCCGTGAACCTTGTCGCCGCCCATCTTGCCGCCGCCGGTTCCGGGGAGATCCTCTCCAAGAGAGATCTAAGGTTGTGGACTCCTTGTGGACGTTAAGAACACGTCGTCAACAAAGAGGGACATCTTAGTCTCCAAACGAAGTTTGTATCTCGCGTACATTCTAGTTTTACTTTTGTTGTAAAGGAACGGTTGTTCCGTATTGTAAGGGTTGGGTGCAACCCGGTTTGTGGGAGTGTTGACTCCTACGTGTGGAAGAGTTCCTTCCGATAGTGCAGGGATTGGATTTCAATCCTGTTGGAGAAGTGACCGAGTCGTCCCTTGTTGGGAGATAGGTCGAAGGGGGAAAGTGGATGTACCCAAGTCGGGGAACCACTATAAATTGCATGTGTATTCTGTGTGCTGTGCTGTTTATTTTTATTGTGCAGGTACAATCTTAAATTCCGCAAAAACGCTGCACGTCACCTATTCCCCCCCCCCCCCATAGGTGAAGCTAGTTGACACTAGGTGGACTTTCAACTAGCAAGTTCGCTATTTTGAAGCGCTTCCTTGATCTTTTTGTACTGTTGTTCTTGCAAAACATCATGACGTTTACATGATCCGACCACGAGATTCACTATGTTAGTAACCAATTCAAAAACAGATGTTATATTCATGTTTTGTTTTGCAATAGGGACAAGTGCTAATTGAAGTTGATGTGCAAAACAATGAACATAATATGCTTGTTGATTCTCCTTTAAAATTAATGCTTTAACACCATTAAACTTTCCTTGCATGTTACTAACTCCATCATAACTTTGACCACAGATTCTTGACAAACTCAAATTATGTTTCATTAGAAGTGCTTCAACTTCTGATAATAGTGATTTTGATGTTGTATCAAAAACATGAGTAATTCTCAATAGACGTTCAACCACTTGACCATGTCTGTTAACATAACGTATAACAACTGTCATCTGCTCTTTTGTAGATACATCACGAGCTTCATCGACCAGAATAAAAAACAAAGCAACTCCAAGATCTTTAATTATCAAATTGGTAGTCTCCATTGCACATCCAGAGACAATATCTTTTTGAATATCCGATGAAATTAACTTTAGATTACCAGGACTATTGTCTAAACAAACTCTTTTCATTTCTTCATTTAAGCTCGTCATCAGCTTCAAAGTTTCCAAAAAATTTCCCTGATTATGTGAATCAAAAGATTCATCATGACCCCGAAATGCCCGTCCTTGCCGTAATAGAAATCGTGCATCAATTGTTGAAGTTTTCAAGCGAAGTTTGTAGTCACTACGATCTTGATCAATATGTTTATTCATTATTGTCTCAATATGTTGATCCCGTTTCATCAAATCTTCACAACTTTTTAATGCATTATTATGAATGTTATTATGTATCCCAACGTGTAATTGAAGTTTATCATTTCTTTTCCAATTTCTAAATCCTTCTATAACAAAAACATCAATACTTCCAACATGCTCTTTGTTTTCAAATTTGAAGAGATAACAACATCGGCAATAAGCAACATCTTTTTCTATGCTATACTCTAACAAGGTTGGATGATCATGAAACCATTTTGGATTAAATCGCATCAAAATTCTCCTTGCATAACTTGTGGAAATTGAGGCTTAGTTGGTTGGCAAGGACCTCTTAATAAGTAATTTATTCGAACTTTCTCTCTATCCTTAAGTTGGTAGTCTATGATCGGCCTGCGCAACCCAGGATCTGCGGGTGGATTTTCAAGATCAAGTTCTAAGCAAACTCTTTTACAATATGATTCTCCTTTTTCAAGTTGAGTCGTAATTTTAAGTTGTGCGCTCGAAGGTGTTGTTGACGATTTTTTGAAATAACGCTCCATGGCTAGTCTCGATTGAAAGCAGAATACGAGCAACAACAGTGGACGGTGGACTAGGCTTACAAGTGCTGCAGTTTCTCCTTGCTCATTTCAAATGCCACCACAATTATACTGCAATTTTTCAATTAAGAATATATTCAGTTTCTACTTGACTACATGAGCATCTCGAAACCGATTAACCGAGCAACATCAAACAACATATGATGATATGAAGACTAAAAGTTTATAAAAGACTAAACTCTAAGTCTCTAACAAACAGGGCATCTACAAAACATTGAAAATTAAATGATTCAAAAGATACCTGAAGGCCAGCATGAGTCATCGTCTACTGCAATGAGAGCAGATTTCAAAACTGATCTTTAACAACTCAAAAACCCTAAAAAAAAAAAAAAAATAAAAAAACTACATAAAACAAAGTGAATCAACATAAAATGAAATTAAACAACTTTAATATTTTTAAGAAAAATCATTACTCACCAAATCTAAGCAAATGAGGGCTGAAATTTTCGCAAGAAAATCGCCATGAACTTTTCGGAGAAGCAGCAGACGTAAAAACTCTCGGTGAAAAAGATAAATCACGACTTTCTTCGATTTAAGTAGGGTATAAACTGCGGTTTTATGATAAAACTTCGGCCCTCTTTTGCTTAAAATCACGTTTTCAAAAGTCACGTTTTAAATGAAAAAAAATTATAATACTTTAGAATGCGATTTTTTATAAAACCGCAGTATAAAATATTATAAATTTTTTTATTTAAAATGCAATTTTTAAATATAGACCTAATATATGACATTGTTAGAAAAAGTGTTCAACATGAAAGTTGTAGATCTCGTCGATATCTACAACTTTCATGTTGAACACTTTTCCTAAAAATGTCATATAATAGGTTTAATTTTAAAAAGGGCGGAACCCGTGCCGAACAATGCGATTCGCATAGTTCCGCCCGGGTTCCGCCCTTTTTAAAAATAGACCTATTATATGACATTTTTAGAAAAAAGTGTTCAATATAAAAGTTGTAGATCTCGTCATATAATAGGTCTTATTTCAAAAAACACGATTTTAATGAAAAAAAATATAATAATTTAGACTGCGGTTTTTTATAAAACCGCAGTCTAAAGTCTGTCTATTTACTGTAAACATCGGTTTTTTTATAAAACCCCAGTCTAAAATATTAATTTTTTTTGCCGCTTTAAATTAAGAAAAATACTATTTTAAATAAAAAAAATTATAATACTGAGGGGTATAGACTACGGTTTGTGCAAAAACCGCAGTCTATTCACTATTTTCCTTAAATTTTCAAGACGTCGGGCGTCGTGTACATTATCGGGCTCCAGGACGCCTATTTTCCTTAAATTTGCTGAAATCTTCAGTGCTTGTCACGCGATTTATTTCTTAAACCTAGCTAGAACCGAGCTTTCAGAAATTTCGAACCGTCTGATTGGTTTTTTGTTAATAATAATTAATTTTTTTGTAAAATGATAAGGTTGGCATATAAACACTGTAGCTTCGCCCCTGCCTACCACTTAGAGTGCAGCTCCGTCACCGCCGCCATCATTTAGCTCTGTCGTTGTCGTATTGTGAGGTCGTCGCCTCCATCATTTAGCTCCGTCGTTGCCGTGTTGGAAGGCTACCACCGCCATCATTTGAAAGGTCATCACTGCCGCGTTGTTGAAACGTCGTCGTCTCCGCCGTTGTTGGAATGTCGTCGCCGCCGCTGCTTGAGAAGTTCGGAGGTCGTTCAACGATATTGATGTGGTCTCGCTACAAAAATCAGATTCACCGAGATCTACAAGAATTCTAGGAGGATCATCGAAGAGGATTTCTTAAGTCCGTCATTTGCTCCTGTTGGTATCTTATATTTTTTTAATTATATAATTTGTGTAGCGACGTGATGAAGATTCTTTGTGGATCGAGCATGGAAAGTCTGTAAAAAATGTGTTTTTATACACGTTTTCATGGAGACTTTCTGAGCTGTACTCTGATCGTCCCATGGTTTTCACCCAATTAGGTTTCCACGTTAAAAATTTCTTGCGTGTTGTCTCTATTTTTTGTATTTGTATACGCTAAAATGATCGTGCATATATTCTCGCTAAATTAATTTGCAGGTACTCAGGTCGGGTTTGCATACTCTCAAACCCAACAACATCAACCTTTGACGCAAGTCCTGGATAAATAAATAAAATTAACTTGCAAGTGGTGAAACCAGTTCCTTGACTTACTTTTGAAGGTAATCGCAAAGAATCTACACTTGAAAGTGTCTGCAGTAGTTCGAATGGAAACAACATCTTTGAACCATTGCAATTGCTGAATAGGTTCATATTCAGGGATAGGGGCCGATAAGATCTGGATGAAAAATGCACTAGTTGATTCTTACTGGCGAGTTGGCTGATAACAATTTGGCTCCTGTTTGCGGCAGCGAGCTCCCCATGTGCTCGCCAGTGTATCAAGCTCACGAAAATGATTTTGTGCGAGCTCGATGTGGGACCGCACGACTAATAAGGGCTCTCATACTCTTCTTGGTTGATCTTCTTGCCAAGTCGCTGATATGGCTCCCCCCTTCTCAAGAAGTAAAATGGCAAGGTGAGATCGACGTGATCTCGATGCGAGAAGAGCTCACATTGTGTCCAACATCATCTTGCAGAACTCCGTGAAGTTGGCTTGAGTAATGAAATCACTATCAAATCTCGAATTGATGATGTTAGTTTATGGCTCGCGATCATGAGCCATAATGTTTTCCTCTGACTACAATCAACAATCACCGTGCCAAAAAAATTAGAACCAAGAAACAGATACACAAGAGTTCGTGTTGAATTTTCTCAAAGTGGTCAGCAAGATAGCCTAAAGCCAAATTAATATTCTCAGAACTATCCAGTTAACACATTGATCATGCGGAAGCCCAAAGAGCAAGCTTAACACCAACCACAAATGGAAGAACAAGCAGGTCTTATATTCATTCACACTTCTTACAAGGCAAGGTATACATACCGAGACATGATTTCGCTAGTACACAAGCTACAAACAGAAAGCACAAAACAAGCCGGGCGGACAGCACTGGAGACCGCCGAGACCGCCCAGTCTGCCAAGGTCGTCGAAGCCGCCCGAGCTGAAGCTGCTACAAGCCGAATAGCACACGAAGTTCACCGAGACCGCGAGGTCGCGCGGGCACATCGTTATTCGCTGCCTGTTGATGAACTGAAGAACAGACCGCCTACCCGCCTGAGACCGGCGGACAGGTTATTGAAACTTGGAAAAGCTGAGACTGCAGAGACCGCGCACTTCAATGCCAAACTCCTGGCTCCTTGAAGCTAGCCGCGCGACCTCCACACAACAAACCGTTAGCTCTACTCAACCCGCGCAGACAGAAAACAGCAGACCGCAACACTTGACCAAGCCCAACTTATTGTTCACTCAGTTACTGTAGACGTGCCGGGGAGTTCTATTTATAGGCGAGGTGAGGAGTGTGGTCACAACCCTAGTGAATAGAATCACCACCCCAGCCCGCGCATTAGCAAAACACCCGTCCGCTGAGTCCGCAAGGACTTAGCCGGATTCCAAAAAAAACCGCTAGGAGCAATAACGATGTTCACTATCAGGCGAACTCGCACCAGTCCGCCCATGCTATGCGGACAAGGCACCAGTCCGCATAGCCCGCAAACACCTCAAGGACAGCCACCATTGCGACATTCCGCACACTATATGTGTGGACAAGGAGGCAGTCCACGCAGTTTGAAAGTCAAGCCTCCATCCGCCACAAGTCCACGACCAACAGGCAGTCCACCCGGTCAATAGCGGACTTGGCGGATACCGCGGACATACTGAACTTGTCACTAAATGTGACCAAGTCCAGAAAACCACCAAGAGCAAGCACAGGCTCGGCAGACAAGGCTCAGTCCGTCTGCCCCAAAGAATATCGCCAAACACAACACAAGAGTAAGGCAGAGTCCGCAAGCTATACTCGCACAGCTGCCCAAACAAATGGCCAACTGCCGGACTCCGACACCAGTCCGCGCAGACCTCCACAGCAGCTAACACCCGCTACAACACCGGAGAGCTCAGCAAAGGCCATAGTCGACCTCCAAGGCCAACCCGCAACAGCGGACACCGCGGACTCAACCAGTCCGCAAAGCCTCCCGCAGATAGAACACCCATTCCGCCGGTTATCACAAGCTTGCAAAAACTACAAGGCCGCAGATTAACTAAGCACTGCCAACAGCCCGCAAACCGCAGTCCGCTCAGTCTGCTTTGCTAGAAGCTCGACTTCCTTGGCCATAGGCCAACCAGGCCGCACAACAGACCGCTCAGGCCGCACACCAAGCCGCTCAGGCCGCATAGTCTGCTCTTCAACAACCAAGCTACTAAGACAACCAAGGTCACAAGTCCGCAACCAGCAGTCCGCCCAGGCCGCAGACACAGACCGCTATGGCCGCATAGTCCGCCCGGCCTGCCCATCACCCACTTCCACTTCACAAAATTCAACACTCCCCCTTGAAGTGATAAGTGGTGATCAAGCCCAACAAGCTTCGTAACCGCTGAAAAGGCCCCTTCGACAGCGGCTTCGTGAAGATGTCAGCAAGATTATCTTCACTCCGAACATGCCCGACCAGAAGAGATCCCTCCAACACCTTCTCCCTTATGAAGTGGTGCTTGATCTCAATGTGCTTGGTCATTGCGTGACACACTGGATTGTTTACCAGTTTGAGAGCACTCTCATTGTCACCCCGGAGCAAAGTAGGCCCTTGCACTTCTTCATGAACATCCTCTACAAGCCTCCTTAACCAGATGGCTTCCCGAGCAGCCAAGACCGAAGCCTTTTACTCAGCTTCTGTAGTGTACACGGACACAGAGTCCTGCTTCTTGCTACACCACGAAATGCAAGCTGATCCACAAGTGAACACATAACTCGAAGTTGATCTCCGATCATCCGAGTCACCACCATAATCAGCATCCGTGTACCCGAGCAAAGCAAAGTCCGCATCCATACTACAGAGGAGTCCCATATCAGAAGTTATCTTGACATACTTCAAGATATTCTTTGCCTCCACCAGATGAGACTTCCTTGGTTCAGCCATAAACTGACTTACTCGGCCAACAACATAAGCAATGTCTGGCCTTGTAATCATCAGGTAGATCAAGCTCCCTACAAGAGCCCTGAACACCAAGGGATCAGGAAGAACCCTTCCTTCATCTCGTCGAAGCTTCAACCCATGTTCCAGTGGATTAGAGCAACTCTTCCCTTCGCCCATGCCAAATCGACTTACAATGCGATCCGCATATCCCTTCTGGCAAATGAGAACCCCGCACTCCTTACTCTCCACTTCAAGACCGAGAAAGTGATGAAACTCTCCCAAGTCTTTCATGTCGAAGCGTATAGCCAGCTCAGCCCTGAGACTAGCTACTTCCTCCTCCGAATACCCTGTGACGATCATATCATCCACATACAGTAGGACCAAGACTTGAAGCTCCCCCTTCTTCTTGACGAACAAGATAGAATCTGAGTTGGAAGTAAGATAACCGCAGAATTGAAGATACTCTGCTATCTTTCCATACCAAGCTATAGGAGCTTGCTTCAACCCGTAAAGAGCCTTCCTGAGCTTGCAGACATAGTCCGGATGAAATTCAGAAACAAATCCAAGTGGTTGATCCATGAAGATGTCCTTGTCAATTTCTCCGTAAAGAAAAGCGTTCTTCACATCAAGCTGCCACATCCATCATCCCTTGCAAGAAGCCAAAGCGATCACCACTCTAACCGATGTCATCTTTGCAACCAGACTAAATGTCTCCTCATAGTCTTCTCCATACTGCTGTCAGAATCCTCGAGCAACCAGGCGAGCTTTGTATCAATCAATGCTCCTATCAGCCTTCTTCTTCAACTTGTACACCCACTTGCAAGTCACTAAAGTAATGCCATCAACCTTGGGCAGAAGATCCCAGGTTTCATTCTTCTTGAGAGTAGCAATCTCTTCCTTCATGGCATCATCCCACTCCTTGACTCTCGTGGCCTCATTGAAGTTTACAGGCTCTCGCTCATCCAGAGGACCTGCAAAGAAGCAGGAGATAAAGCTCACTGCATTCCCATCACAGTACCGAGCAGGTGGCTTGATAGTCCTCTTTGACGTTCGAAAGGTCTGCTCCTTGCTCACAACTTCCATTGCTTCTTCAGGCTCTGCTCCATTCTCAGGCAAACTTTGAGCAATGCTCCCCCTACTTCTTGAGCCAGAGGCCTCAGCACCAGAACTTGTAGCAACAGGAGCTGCTGGTGAAACAGCAAGCTCCTCTTCCAGACCTTCAGCATCCACCTTCTGCTCTTCATCAACCTTGCTCTCTGAAAGCTCAATCGAGCCTCCTACATACGACGTCAGTTTGTCAAAGACCACGTCTCTTGACACAACAAACTTTTTCGTCGCAGGATCCATGCATTTCCATCCCTTCTTCCGCTCATCGTAGCCAACAAAGACAAGCTTCCTTGCCTTTGCATCCAGCTTGGTACTTGAAGCATCCGGGACATGCACATAGCAAGTTGATCCGAACACCCGAAGGTGTACCACATTGGGCTTCTCTTCAGCAACATCTCAAAAGGAGTCTTCATGTTGATCGGGCTGAGCGGCATCCGATTGATGACGTAAAAAGCACAAGACATCCCCTCTGCCCAGAAGGACCTTGGAATGTCTTTCGCATGAAACCAGTATTTGCAAGTCTCCGTCAGATGACGGATCTTCCGCTCCGCTACTCCGTTTTGTTGTGGAGTGTGAGCACAAGTAAGCTCTCTGTGGATCCCGTGCTTCCTGCAGAAGTTAGAAAACTCCGAGGAGACAAACTCACCACTGTTATCTGTTCAAAGCTTCTTGATCGGCAAGCCAAGCCGGCCCTCCACCAACTCCTTGAACTCCACAAACAGACAGAAGGCTTCAGACTTCTCCTTTAAGAAATAAACCCAAGTGTATCTTGAGTAGTCATCAATCAGCACAAGCATGTATCTGCTTCCACCAAGGCTAGCAGTGGTGGTCGGTCCCATCAAGTCTCCTTGTATACACTCCAATGGTCTCTTGCTCCTTGTCTGTGATTTATCAAACGGAAGGCGATGAGCCTTGCCGTACTGACATCCCGCGCAAACGTGACCGTCGCCAAATGAAGATAGCTTAGGCAAGCCTCTTACAAGACTTCTGTTAGCCATAGCCTTAAGCTTATCCATTCCTATATGCCCCAGCCTCTCGTGTCATATAGCAGCGCTATCGCTTGCTCTCATCCGATCAACATAAGAGTTAGTTGCAAGAACAAACAAGTTCTTCACTCTCCTCCCTACATGAGCAACATCAGCCTTAACCGCTGATACGTTGCGAAGGAACTTCACTTTTGTTGGACCAAACAGAACGTGATAACCCGCGTCGACCACATTGGTCACAGAGAAGAGGTTCTTCTTCATGCCCGGTACGTGATATACACTGCTTAACGTGAGTGTCCCCTTATCACTACCCAAAGACATAACCCCCTCTTTCTCTATTGCATAAACAGTATTATCAACAGTTATGATAGCTTCGTTACCTGAGTAGGCTTGCAGAGAAGAAAACTTCGACTTATCTCCGGTGAGGTGATGACCATACCCAGAGTCCGCGATCCACTCGTCGTTGAAGTCGACAGCGGACAAGGCACTGACACAAGTGTCCGTCATGAAGGCTTCGCCCCATCCAGCTTCCTCACTCTTAAAGCAAGCTTCCTCCTTGCCTACAGCATGCCCATGCTGCAGTTTGACCTTGCAATAATGCTTGAAGTGTCCCCACTGATGACACTTGTAGCACTTCAAGTTCTTCTTCCAATCCTTCTTAGGAGCAACGCTCCTCTCTGACTGATAATAAGTTGAAGGCTCATTTTCAGCAACGGTCTTCTTCTTCTTCCCTTCCCATCCATTCTTCTTCTTGCCCGAGAAGAGAGCTTCACTGCCTTCCTCAGTGACAGTGACTCCAGCCATCTGCCTTGCCAAACTTTCCTGCGAAGCAAGTAGGTTCTCAATCTCCGGCAGAGATGGATGAGTAGCCCATCCTTGAACAAATGTCACAAAGGCAACATACTCCTTCCGCAAGCCGCAGATTATGTGTCTTTTCATCTTAGCCTCAGAGATAGGCTCATCCGGATCAAGAGCTGACAGCTCCGCACACAAGTTCTTCATCTTCAGAAAGAACTTTGAGATGGTCAGGTTTACTTGAGTTGTCCTAGACAACTCATTCTCCAGAAACTGAAGTCTAGCCACATTCTTCCTATTGAATAACTCATCAATAGTTGTCCAAATATCAGCAGCAGACTCACATCCAATGATGTGATCAAACAGTTCTGGTGACACGACCCTCTTGAGAACAAACTCCACCTTGGCATTTGTTTTTCTCCAGAGCCTCACCTGCTCAGTAGTACCAAACGCAGCAGTCACTTCCTGTCTGTCGTTACCACCGACGACCTCCCATAGCTCCTTGCCCAGAAGGTAACTCTTCATGCATGACTTCCACTTCTTAAAGTTAGTTGGCGTTAAGAGTTCAATACCAAGACCTCATGCATAGCTTACTTCCATTGCAATAACTGTTGGTTAAGCTTCTAGAAGCACAGAGAAACAACATAGCAACAACAACCGTTGATCACCGCTCAAGCAACTGAACCTCCCTCTGATACCATGTTGAATTTTCTCAAAGTGGCCAGCAAGTTAGCCTAAAGCCAAATTAATATTCTCAGAACTATCCAGTTAACACCTTGATCATGCGGAAGACCAAAGAGCAAGCTTAACACCTACCACAAATGGAAGAACAAGCAGGTCTTATATTCATTCACACTTCTTACAAGGCAAGGTATACATAGCGAGACATGATTTTGCTAGTACACAAGCTACAAACAGAAAGCACAAAACAAGCCGGGCGGATAGCACTGGAGACCGCTGAGATCGCCCAGTCCGCAAAGGTCGTCGAAGCCGCCTGAGCTGAAGCTGCTACAAGCTGAATAGCACACGGAGTCTGCCGAGACCGTGAGATCGTGCGAACACACCGTTATTCACTGCCTGCTGATGAACTGAAGAACAGACCGCCTACCCGTCTGAGACCGGCGGACAGGTTATTGAAACTTGGAAAAGCTGAAGCAGAGAACCACTGACAAGCCGCAGAAGCGACCAGCTAAGACCGCAGAGACCGCACACTTCAATGCCAAACTCCTGGTTCCTTGAAGCTAGCCGCGCGACCTGCACACAGCAAACCGTCAGCTCTACTCAACCCGCGCGGACAGAAAACCGCAGACCGCAACACTTGGCCAAGCTCAAATTACTGTTCACTCAGTTACTGTAGACGTGTCGGGGGGGGGGGGGGGTTCTATTTATAGGAGAGGTGAGGAGTGTGGTAACCACCCTAGTGAATAGAATCACCACCCCAGCCCGCGCACTAGCAAAACACCCGTTCGCTGAGACCACAAGGACTTAGCCGGATTCCAAGAGAAAATGCCAGGATCAATAACGATGTTCACCATCAGGCGAACTCGCACCAATCTGCCCATGCTATGCGGACAAGGCACCAGTCCGGATAGCCCGCAAACACCTCAAGTACAGCCTCCAGTACGACAGTCCACACACTATATGTGTCGACAAAGAGGCAGTCCGCACAGCTCGAAAGCTAAGCTTCTATCTGCCACAAGTCCATGACCAACAAGTAGTCCGCCCGGTCAACAGCGGACTTGGCGGATACCGCGGACACACTGAACTTGTCACTGAATGTGACCAAGTCCAGAAAATCACCAAGAGCAAGCGCGAGCTCGGCGGATAAGGCTCAGTCCGCCTGCCCCAAAGCAGATCGCCAAACACAACACTAGAGTAAGGCAGAGTCCGCAAGCTATACTTGCACAGCTGCCCAGACAAACGGCCCACTGCTGGACTCCAACACTAGTCCGCGCAGACCTCCACAGCAGCTAACACCCGCTGCAACACCGGAGAGCTCGGCAAAGGCCACAGCCGATCTCCAAGGCCAACCCGCAACAGCGGACACCGTGGACTCAACCTGTCCGCAAAGCCTCCCGCGGATAGAACACCCAATCCTCCGGTTATCACAAGCTTGCAAAAACTACAAGGTCGCAGATCAACTAAGCACTGCCAACAACCCGCAAACCGCAGTCCACTCAGTCCGCTTTGCTAGAAGCTCGAATTCCTTGGCCATAGGCCAACTAGGCCGCACAACTAACCGCTCAGGCCGCACACCAAGCCGCTGAGGCCGCACAGGCTGCTCTTCAACAACCAAGCTATTAAGACAGCCAAGATCACCAGACCATAACCAGCAGTCCGCCCAGGCCGCAGACACAGACCGCTCAGGCCGCACAGTCCGTACGGCCTGCCCATCACCCACTTCCACTTCACAAAATTCAACAGCTCGAGCCTATGGAAAAGCATGAGGTTATTAACCATGCGGTCTAACACCATTGATCTGATAGTAATATAGAGATGAAGTGAAAACAAGAAGCCGAATTGTCTATAAATAAGACTTGTGTGCTGCAATGATGCACGACCAGAAGTTTATAAGAACTTCTCCTCTGAAATTCAAAGATGAGCTAGGGACAAGAGAGGCATGGACTTGCAAATGGGATTCTTGGGGGAGTTCAATGTGTCTTTTTCTTATGCGTTTGGGTTCTATTTACAAACAATTCAGACTGGGGTGTTGGCATTTGAATAACCTCCCCCACAAAATACCTGATACTTCTAGCATGTTGTTGAACCATGGCAGGATGGTTAAGGCTGCTTAAAAGGACCTCGCTTGGCAGGGGCAGCCCAGGGAGCTGTCAAAAGGTCACACCTCTGGGTGACCTCCAGAGGGCCCTTGTCGATGAGCGAGATCGAGGGTAATCTCGCATATGAGTGTCATTAAGCGGGTCTTGCTCCCAGAACTTCCTTTTATTCTTGACGACGCTTTTTTAGTCAACGCTCAACGATTTGTTGTTTATGAGTGAGTTGGGTCTACTCTCAGCAAATATGAGTTGTACAGAGTAGTCTGTTGGCATGCAAACAAAAAAATTAAGTCTTTAGTTTCATCATTCAACCTAGAGGTCTTCAGAAAAACTGGGCTCGAACTGGCCTAGAAAAATCCCACCAAGGCTCAGGCCCCGACTAGCCCGCCCTGAGCTTAGACAAGGCTCTCGAGACCTTATAGGGCCCCCATATAAAATAAAAACCTGGCCTGGTGCCCAGCCCGGGCCAGGCCTAGCCTAAGCCCAGCCACCAGGCCTGACATGGGTCCAGGGCTATCCTGACCTAGGCTCGATACCCAAGTCAGATAATACCACATATTGGCGGGATTTGCAATAGAAAATCCCACATATATATGTGATTTCCAATAGGAATCCCACCTATAGTTTATGTAGGATTTCTATGGATTTCTGTAACGCCCCGAAACTCAAAGGGTGCAAAGGGGGACGTTTTGGGCCAGTTTGGGTTCTGGCTGCAGGCACACGGTCTGGGACACGGGCGTGTCCCAGGGCCTGTCAAGCCTGTGTCGACACTTAGCCGCGAAGTCATTGAGATTTGCTCGACGATTCGTGGAGACTGGGCACACGGCCTGCGACACGGGCGTGTCGCAGGGCGTGTCGACCGTGTCGACGATCGTCCCGGGGAGTCGTCGAGATTCGCTCGACGATTCGTCGAGACAAGGCACACGGCCTGCGACACGGGCGTGTCGCAGGGCGTGTTGACCTGTCTCGACGATCGTCCCGGGGAGTCGTCGAGATTCGCTCGACGATCGTTGAGACAAGGCACACGGCCTAGGACACGGGCATGTCCAAGGCCGTGTCATCAGGTCAACGATCTTCGCTCGACGAAATGTCGAGACCGTGTACACGGCCTGGGGTCCAGGCGTGTTGAGGTGACACGGGTAAGGACACGGGCGTGTCCTAGAACCCGTGCATTGCTCGGGTTGATTTTGGGGAAAAATCATGGGGTACACGGCTGGCCACACGGCCGTGTCCGGCGGAACACGGGCGTGTCAGCTCGAACACGGGCGTGTTCGATACCCGTGTGTGGTTCCAGGAGATTCGATTTTGATGGCGAATGCGGCACACGGCCCTGGACACGGGCGTGTGCCAGGCCGTGTTCGGTCCAGATTGGGCATTTCAGCCCCAAATCAAAGCCGTTCGTTTCCTTGTTTTGAGATCCAACGGCTGGGGGATGTTCCTGAAGGGATATACCCGTGAATGGACTTGGAAAACCCTTACTTTTCATAACTTATCATCTTTCTAAATCCTTGGAGAGAGAGGAAAGCCAAGAGAGGAAGAAGGAGCTAGATCCGCCATTGGAGGAGTTTCGGAGCTCCGAATCGCGAGTCGACTCCGGATCCACGGAGGCAACGCTAGTGCGGTGGTTTTCATCCGATTACTTTTCAATGGCGCCAAAGAGGAACGCAAGGGTAACGATCCTCATCTTGAGTATGAATAGCTCTCTTTCTTTGCATAGGAAGCCCGCTCTCGCGAGTTTGCGGAGAGTTGGAGGCGTTCCTTCGGGTAGATATGTGAAGTCCCCGTTGTTTAGAGTCCGTAAGCGAGAACGGACATAGGCATGATGTGTGAAGCCTACCCGGACATGTTGGTCTGGATCGGTGATGTTGCATTGCATAATGCCGGAGAAGACTCCGTGCTATGGTTTGTTTTTCAGGTTTTCTACGCGGTAGATTGCAGTAGGGAGCCTTGGGGACTAACCCAAAGGTGCACCCGGAAAACTGGGCGGATACGAGATCTTTCCAACTTGGTGGCCTCAGAGCCAACTTGAACATAACTGGGTTATGTGATTTGTGATGGACATGGGACTCGGTGGAAGTTTGACCCGCGCAAATGGCTTAAATTGTCGTTGCGATGTGAGCACGGGTTAGATGGAACCGTACCTGTTCTATGTCGTTCGGTTAAAGAGACCTAAAGGCACGTGGCACTTACCGTTGGCATAGATTAGGGTCTTCGGCGGTCAATGGCTTAAATTGTCGTGACCCAGGCCGAGAAGACAAATTGCTCATAGGTTTGGCCGTCAGTTGGCGGTGGTGAGTCCGAAATGTTGATGGCTTGAATTGACGTGACATAGACCGGTTCACCGAGAATGTGCCCTGAGAGCACGGGACGTGTGGCCGTGCGAGCCAACGTCTGTGATGAAATGGATATATATATATATATTTATTGCTCGCTTATGCTAATGAAATGCAGGGAAGGAGCATCGCCGCCCCGAGTTGGGGGCGGGATCGTTATAATTTGGTCAGCATTGCTGACTGTTGCCTTGTTTTGCCACCGTGCGGTGGTTTGTTGCTTGCAGGTGCAGCTAGACCAAGCGGTCAATAGCGGGCTAAAGCCCTTTTTGCGAAGCCGGCCCTCGAAGGCCCAAGTGGAAGTGTTTACTGCTTTATTCATGTGTGACCGACCTGCGTGTCGTGGTTTGTAAAACATGTAATATTCAAGTGAAACATTTTGTAAGGCCTTAAGGCTTGTTTTGAGTATTTTGTATAACATTCCTCTTTTGTACTAGTGGACATTCGTGCTTTGATGCTGTGTTCTTGTTTACAACTTCTATAAACTGCTTCCGCTAGAATGCTCTGTGTAGGACGTTGAGATTGGTTGGATGGTTTCCATAAGTAACCACCCGGTCTGTCTGTAGTATATGGCGTCGGGCCCCGGCCGGACCTACTGCTATATGTTATGCGACGGATAGGGGGTGTTACAATTTGGTATCAGACTACTGGTTTTGGTAGGGCTTAAAGTGAATTCGTGGGCGAATTCTTTTTAAGGGGTGGTGAGCACATTGTGTGCGTCATCGTAATAACAGTCAAAAGAACCCATGAATGTCCACTTAGGAATGAAAATACTCGTATTTGGGGAACCTGCGTGTTCCTATAATTGTTGTTTGCAATTTTATTTGGTCACTTAACGGTGTTTTGTACCACTATAGGTGACCAGAAGTGGTGTTGGGCCGTCAGAACGCCGAGTTTCTGAGGCTAGTAGTGCACCGGATGTTGCTCCTGCAACACCTCTGTCGGTGGAGAATATTCGATTGGTGGCTGAAGCGGTGTTGGCTGTGATAAATGCGCAGCCTGCAAGGCAAGCGCAGCAGCCCGCTCCTGTGATGGAGCAGGAACCTCTGCAAGAGGCCGAGCCGAGGAGAGTGGAGCAAGTGGTTGTGGAACCGGTGGTGCCAAGGAGGGAAACTGAGAGGCAGCTGAAGCATGTAATGAGCTTTAACCCTCCGTTATTCTCGGGGTTGGGAACCCCATCTCAGGCTGAAGACTGGCTCTCTAGGGTGAAGAGAGTCATGACAGCAACAGAGACGGAGGAGTGGCAGATGACCACCATCGCTACGTTCCTTCTGGACGGTGAAGCGAGGATGTGGTGGGAAGGATTGGAGCTGCATCATTTGAGAGGTAGACAACTGATAGACGTTCTGATGGAAGAGTTCTCGGGATTATTCTTAGCAAGATACCTCCCTTCTACTCAGAGGATAGCATTGGAGAATGAGTTTCTGAAGTTGGTTCAGGGTGAGAGGAGCGTGGATGAATATCTCCACGAGTTCACTCGTTTGAGTCGTTATGCTAGCTCCACCATCATGGATGAGGAGCGCAAGACTAATCGCTTTTATGAAGGCTTGAGGGATGAGCTGAGACTACTGCTTTCGGGGCCGATGACGCAGGGTTTCTTAACCTTGGTCAATACTGCCCGGTCCTTGGAGAAGGACATGAAGAGCGTGCAAGCGAAGAAAAGCTTGGGTGAGAAGAAATCTGAGTTCAGAGTGCCAACTACTTCAAAGTCCGGCTATCGGAGGTCTTTCAAGAAGCATAGGACTTCGGGTCCAGCTCCTTCTGGCGCTTCTGGGGCGACTACGGGTCGGACCCCGGGTGCGTGTTTTACATGTGGAAAGACGGGGCATTTTGCCCGTGATTGTTGGAGCGGACGTCTTTTGTCCGAGAGAAGGCCGGGAGCGACTTATGAAGAGAAGGGAAAGGCGGTGGAGTCGACCGCATCCCACTATGCTCCGGCCCAACCAAGGGTGTACAATCTTGGCCAACAGGAGGCCATCAAACAAGCTGATGTGGTGACAGGTACGATTTAATTTATAGCAAGTCACTCTTTAAATACTTGTTATGCACATGTTACCTTACCACTACTTGTTTAGGATTTGTATTGACTTGTGAAAATCCGGCACGAGCACTCTTCGATACGGGAGCGTCACACTCCTTCTTGTCCGAAGGATTTATATCACGCATCGGAGTCCCTTCTTCGATGGCGAAGGATAAGTTGGATGTGTTGTTGCCCAATGGGTGTTCGATGCGAGCGGATAGGATCTGCGATGTTAGGATTCGTATTGGGGAGCAGGAGTTTGACCTGCGGGCGTCTTTACTTCCGTTGGTGGAGTTCGACGTCATATTTGGCATGGACTGGCTCTCGGAGCAGCAAGCCCATATAGATTGCGGTAGCAAGGAAGTCAAGCTGGGAGCAAGTCGTGAGACGACTTTTACGGGCTTAAAGGGGTCGAGCAAGACGTTGATGTCTGCTCTTCAGGTGGTGAAGGCGGTTCGTGCCGGAGCAGAACTGTTCTTTACACTAGTGGAGGTTGCAAAGCCGAAGCCCGCTTTGGATTGTATTTCAGTGGTATCGGAATACCCTGATGTGTTCTCCGCAGATCTTCCTGGAGCCCCGCCTCAGCGGGAGATAGATTTTACGATCGAGCTAGTGCCAGGTGCAAAGCCTGTGTCACGATCTCCGTATCGGCTAGCGCCTAAGGAAATGGCGGAGCTGAAAGTTCAACTGCAAGAGTTGTTGGAGCAAGGGTATGTGCGCCCGAGTTCTTCGCCTTGGAGCGCACCGGTCCTCTTTGTTAAGAAGAAGTACGGAAGCTTGAGGCTATGCATTGATTATCGGGAGCTAAACAAGCTGACAGAGAAGAACAAGTACCCAATCCCCCGGATTGATGATCTCTTCGATCAGTTAGTCGGGTCGACGGTGTACTCGAAGTTGGATCTCAAGGCTGGGTACTATCAGCTGCGGATAAGGGAGAGTGATATCCCGAAGACATCGTTTAGTACGAGGTACAGGCATTATGAGTTTACGGTCATGCCGTTTGGGCTGACTAATGCGCCGTCAGTGTTCATGGATTTGATGAACAGGACTTTTAGGGAGTACTTGGACCATTTCGTGATCGTCTTCATCGACGATATTTTGGTGTACTCGCAAAGTGAGGAAGATCACTTCAAGCATCTTCATTTGGTGTTGGAAACGCTAAGGAGAAATCAGTTGTATGCCAAGTTCTCGAAGTGCGAGTTTTGGCTATGCTCAGTGGCGTTCCTCGGGCATATAGTGAGTGGAGAGGGTATTGATGTGGATCCGGCGAAGATTGTTGCGATACAGGAGTGGCCTGAGCTTGCTACGGTAGCGGAAGTCCGGAGTTTTCTGGGGCTTGCCGGCTATTATAGGCGCTTCGTAGAGAACTTCTCGCGGATAGCGTTACCTCTCACTACTTTGACGAGGAAGGAGCATAAGTTCGTTTGGACGCCGGAGTGCGCGCGAGCTTTTGAGGAATTGAAGTGTCGGTTGACCACGGCGCCTGTGCTGAGTTCGCCGTTTGGACCGAAGGCTATTAGATTTATAGGGATGCTTCGGGCAGCGGTTTGGGTTGCGTTCTAATTGCAGCACGGAAGCGTGATAGCTTATGTCTCGAGACAGCTAAAAGTGCACGAGAGGAATTATCCGTCCATGACTTGGAGTTAGCGGCCGTGATTTTTACCTTGAAGCTGTGGAGACACTATTTGTACGGTGTGAAGATTGATATCTACACCGATCACAAGAGCCTGAAGTATCTTATTGATCAGAAGGATCTGAATATGCGGCAGCGTAGATGGATGGAGTTCCTAGGGGACTATACATTCAAGATCCACTACGTGCCTGGCAAAGGGAATGCGGTTGCGGACGAGCTGAGTCGCCGAGCCCCAGCTCAAGCCAATTGGCTATCGGTGCATGATGAGCGGTTGGTGCGAGAGTTGGAGGCGTTGGAGATTATTTGTGTGGACAGACAATCAAGTACTGAAGCAGTGCTGAATTGGACTGAAGTCCAATATGACCTGGCTGATCGGATTCGGCAGGCTTTGGATATGGATGTTCATATGAAGCAGTTCATGATAGAGGCTCTGGATGGGTCAAATTCCCAATTCGTCGTGGAGGACGGATTGTTGTGGAAAGACGGTCGTCTGTGCGTCCCAAGTGTGGGCAATTTACGGGTGGAGTTGTTGTACGAGGCACACCATATCAAGTACTCGATTCACCCGGGGAGCACGAAGATGTACCGCGATGTAAAGAAACTGTTTTGGTGGCCAGGTTTGAAGAAGGATGTGGCGCTATACGTAGCGAAGTGCCAAACCTGCGCCTTGGTAAAGGCGGAGTGCCAAAAGCCGGGAGGATTTCTTAAGTCCTTGCCTATTCCGGAGTGGAAATTCGACGACATCTCTATGGACTTTGTGCACGGTTTGCCAAGGTCGCAAAAGGGAAACGACGCCATTTGGGTGGTTGTTGATCGATTAACGAAGGTGTCGCATTTTATTCCGCATAGGAAGGATGATCCGGTGGAAAAGCCGACAAAGCTTTATGTGGATAACATAGTACAGCTTCATGGTGTGCCCCGCAGCATCGTGAGTGACCGAGATGGGCGGTTCACGTCCAATGATTGGAGGCTTGTGCAGCAAATGTTGGGAACAAAGCTGAAATTCAGCACAGCCTTCCATCCACAAACGGATGGGCAGACCGAGAGGGTCAATAGAACCATGGAAGACATGCTTCGCATGTGTGTCTTGGATTTTGGAAAGCAATGGGAAGACCACCTATTATTTGGTGGAGTTCGCATACAACAACAGCTACCAAGCGAGTATTCAGATGGCGCCTTTCGAGGCCCTATATGGTAGAAGTGTCGCACGCCGTTGTCTTGGTTAGAAACGGGTGAGTCAAAGTTGTATAAGCGATCGGAAGTGGAGGATGCTACTTCTTTGGTGAGAACCATTCGGGAGAGGTTGCTTATCGCTCAGGACCGGCAAGCAAAGTACTATAATGCCAAGCACAGGAACGTGGAGTTCGCTGTGGGCGATTATGTATACTTAAAGATCAAGCCATTCAAGGGTGTCTCGCGGGTGCGACGATTGAAAAAGCTAAGCCCGAGGTACCTTGGACCGTTCGAGGTTCTGGAGCGAGTTGGTGAAGCGGCCTATCGGTTGAAGCTTTCAGTAGAGCTTAGTGGTTTACATGATGTATTCCATATTTCGGTGCTTCGGAAGGCGGTGCAAGAGCCTACGCAAGTGATCGCGGTTGATCAAGTGCCGGTGGATAGTGGGCTAACGACAAAAGTCAAGCCCGTGCGGATTGAGGACTCGGAGGTCAAGCGGCTACGCAATAAAGAGATCAGGATGGTCAAGGTCCGGTGGGACAATTGCGGTCGTGAGGAGCTCTCTTGGGAGCGAGAGCAGACTATGCTTGACGAGTATCCGGAGTTGTTCCGCTCAGGTACAAATTTTGGTTTTGTACATGTCTTTCCTTTATGTAATTTCGTGGGCGAAATTCTTTTAAGAGGGGTAGAGTTGTAACGCCCCGAAACTCAAAGGGAGCAAAGGGGGACGTTTTGGGCCAGTTTGGGTTCTGGCTGCAGGCACACGGCCTGGGACACGGGCGTGTCCCAGGGCGTGTCAAGCCTGTGTCGACACTTAGCCGCGAAGTCGTCGAGATTTGCTCGACGATTCGTGGAGACTGGGCACACGGCCTGCGACACGGGCGTGTCGCAGGGCGTGTCGACCCGTGTCGACGATCGTCCCGGGGAGTCGTCGAGATTCGCTCTACGATTCGTCGAGACAAGGCACACGGCCTGCGACACGGGCGTGTCGCAGGGCGTGTCGACCTGTCTCGACGATCGTCCCGGCGAGTCGTCGAGATTCGCTCGACGATCGTTGAGACAAGGCACACGACCTAGGACACGGGCGTGTCCAAGGCCGTGTCATCAGGTCAACGATCTTCGCTCGACGAAATGTCGAGACCGTGTACACGGCCTGGGGTCCAGGCGTGTCGAGGTGACACGGGTAAGGACACGGGCATGTCCTAGAACCCGTGCAGTGCTTGGGTTGATTTTGGGGAAAAATCATGGGGTACACGGCCGGCCACACGGCCGTGTCCGGCGGAACACGGGCGTGTCAGCTCGAACACGGGCGTGTTCGATACCCGTGTGTGGTTCCAGGAGATTCGATTTTGACGGCGAATACGGCACACGGCCCTATACTCGGGCGTGTGCCAGGCCGTGTTCGGTCCAGATTGGGCATTTCAGCCCCGAATCAAAGCCGTTCGTTTCCTTGTTTTGAGATCCAACGGCTGGGGGATGTTCCTGAAGGGATATACCCGTGAATGGACTTGGAAAACCCTTACTTTTCATAACTTATCATCTTTCTAAATCCTTGGAGAGAGAGGAAAGCCAAGAGAGGAAGAAGGAGCTAGATCCGCCATTGGAGGAGCTTCGGAGCTCCGAATCGCGAGCCGACTCCGGATCCACGGAGGCAACGCTAGTGCGGTGGTTTTCATCCGATTACTTTTCAATGACGCCAAAGAGGAACGCAAGGGTAACGATCCTCATCTTGAGCATGAATAGCTCTCTTTCTTTGCATAGGAAGCCCGCTCTCGCGAGTTTGCGGAGAGTTGGAGGCGTTCCTTCGGGTAGATATGTGAAGTCCCTGTTGTTTAGAGTCCGTAAGCGAGAACGGACATAGGCATGATGTGTGAAGCCTACCCGGACATGTTGGTCTGGATCGGTGATGTTGCATTGCATAATGCCGGAGAAGACTCCGTGCTATGGTTTGTTTTTCGGGTTTTCTACGCGGTAGATTGCAGCAGGGAGCCTTGGGGACTAACCCAAAGGTGCACCCGGAAAACTGGGCGGATACGAGATCTTGCCAACTTGGTGGCCTCAGAGCCAACTTGAACATAACTGGGTTATGTGATTTGT
The DNA here is from genome assembly GCA_039583875.1 of Platanthera guangdongensis. NCBI lineage: Eukaryota > Viridiplantae > Streptophyta > Magnoliopsida > Asparagales > Orchidaceae > Platanthera > Platanthera guangdongensis. The sequence goes on along the minus strand of CM077153.1, from coordinate 16,218,996 downwards.
GATGGACATGAGACTCGGTGGAAGTTTGACCCGCGCAAATGGCTTAAATTGCCGTTGCGATGTGAGCACGGGTTAGATGGAACCGTACCCGTTCTATGTCGTTCGGTTAAAGAGACCTAAAGGCACGTGGCACTTACCGTTGACATAGATTAGGGTATTCGGAGGTCAATGGCTAAAATTGTCGTGACCCAGGCCGAGAAGACAAATTTCTCATAGGTTTGGCCGTCAGTTGGCGGTGGTGAGTCCGGAATGTTGATGGCTTGAATTGACGTGACATAGACCGGTTCACCGAGAATGTGCCCTGAGAGCACGGGACGTGTGGCCGTGCGAGCCAACGTCTGTGATGAAATGGATATATATATATATATATATATTTATTGCTCGCTTATGCTAATGAAATGCAGGGAAGGAGCATCGCCGCCCCGAGTTGGGGGCGAGATCGTTATAATTTGGTCAGCATTGCTGACCGTTGCCTTGTTTTGCCACCGTGCGGTGGTTTGTTGCTTGCAGGTGCAGCTGGACCAAGCGGTCAATAGCGGGCTAAAGCCCTTTTTGCGAAGCCGGCCCTCGAAGGCCCAAGTGGAAGTGTTTACTGCTTTATTCATGTGTGACCGGCCTGCGTGCCGTGGTTTGTAAAACATGTAATATTCAAGTGAAATATTTTGTAAGACCTTAAGGCTTGTTTTGAGTATTTTGTATAACATTCCTCTTTTGTACTAGTGGACATTCGTGCTTTGATGCTGGGTTCTTGTTTACAACTTCTATAAACTGCTTCCGCTAGAATGCTCTGTGTAGGACATTGAGATTGGTTGGATGGTTTCCATAAGTAACCACCTGGTCTGTCTGTAGTATATGGCGTCGGGCCCCGGCCGGACCTACTGCTATATGCTATGCGACAGATAGGGGGTGTTACAATTTCCAATAGGAAATCTCGCGGGATTAAATTTAATCACATGGCATCCGGTAGATTTAATCTCGCGAGATTAAATTTAGGCTTCATTTGGTTTGGCGGTGGTGGGTCGATCCCGCGGGTGGAAACAGAGAGTTCGAAACAGAGGGGGGAGGTGGCTGCTCCAAACAGAGCTTTTTGGGGCATTTCTCAAAGCGGACGGGTGGAAACGGAGCAAACGCTGCCAGAGATTCATTTGTTTACCCTCCTTCCGGCGGCGTTTTCCCAAAACAGAGCAACGAAATGCCTAAACAAATAGAGACTAAGGCTTCATGTGGGCCTTTAATCATGCGGGATAATCGGGACTGGCATGCCCGGCCTGGGAGGCCATGACAAGCTCCCTTTTAGGAAGGGGGCCGAACGCGGCTAAAGCCATGCCCAATCCTGGGTAGCAACCGTCCGGGCCTGCCTGGCTTTTTTTCCATCAAGCACAGGTCAGGTCCTGCTCAAATAGGGCTCGAATAGTTCACGAACCGAATCGAACCGAATAACTGTTCAATCGAAACCAAATTTGACAAAGAATGCAGATATCAAATTCGGATTCAGATTCGATCGAATATTATGTGTCGGATTCGGATTCGTCATGAAATATTAGATTTGACTTTGGGTTCGAATTTAGATTCGAACATGCATGCATTCGAATTCAAATTTGAATTTTATAATATTTAATTTAATATAATATTAAAATATAACTATATTTAATATATATTTACGTACATTAATTTTTTTAATATATATTCTAGTATTCGTGAACTATTCGCGAATCCTCCGAATAGGGAGAAAATTATTCGGATTCGAAAACTATTCGAATATGGAATTCGGATTCGAATCCGAAAAATACGAATTTTAATCGAATCTTTACCAATCGAATCCCGAATTATTCGCGAACTATACTATTTGTGAAGAGCACTAGGGCTTGGGCCTCACTAATAAGAGGTGGGGTCAGCCTGCACGTAAGTACGAGATCAGTCTCAGGCAGGCTAGGCCAAGCCAAGTCTTGGAGAAGCAGGACCCCCCCCCCCCCCCACACACACACACCAATTTATTCATTTGGTAGCAACAACTGGTACCAAATTGCGACACGTGCTGGTATGAAAAGAAAGGTAGTTGCTGCCGTTTTGCAGCACCTATGGTGCCCATGCAGGCCGGGCCCGAGCGCTTGAAAAAACAAAGGCCTGGGAGGCTCAATAGACTTGGTCTGGACCGAAGTTAATCATGATGGTGAACCAGGACCAAGCTTTAAAAAACCGGACCAGACCGCCTGGTCGGATTGGTCGGAGCGCCGACCGGCCACCAGGGCGGTCCGGTCCGTAAGTTGTGCCGGTTGATTAATAGGACCAGCTAAAACCCGTTAAACCGCCAGGTTGAACCGCTTGACCGGGAACCGGTGCCGATTTATCTTAACCGCGTGGTTCAAAAATTTGATCACACAATTGATCGAAAGGTGGAGGTTCATTAACCTATAGAAATTACGGTCACCAACTTAGGTTTATTTTAGGTATTCCGTGTTCATTATTCTCGAATTCAGCCATTCACAGTGAAGTCTGTTGTTTCCTTTTTGCTTTCTTCCTCGCTGAATAAGAAGGTCGGTAGGAATTGGAAGGTCACCCTTACCCCTATGCTCACCTGGTATGCTGAAGCTCGACGAACAAGAATACATGCAAGTTCTTCCTCACGGTCGAAACCAAATATCATTTTCTTTTCTTCCTAAAAAATAGCGATTTCAAATATTGGGGTTTGTTTGGTTCGACGGGAGGAGACAGGGTGGGAGGAGACGACACCGCCAATCGAAAAGCTGGGAGGAGGCCGCCGTTCAAAAAGCTGGGAGGAGGCTGCCGTTCGAAAAGCTCTTTTTCGCCATTTTCCAGGGCGCGGCGGGGGGAAATGGAGCAAACGCCGCCAGAGGGTATTTGTTTATCCGCCGTCCGCGGCGTTTGCCTTAAATCATTTATGATTTATCCGCCATCCGACAAAAATGTCGCGGCAAACAAAGCCTTAACACTACAAGAAAAATATGATTTAACAACGAAAATTAAAAAGGCTAACTAGTTTGTTTCTAATTAGGAATGAATTTAGCAACAAATATAATATTTGGTTTTAGCTACAAAAATAACAACGGAATTTTTTGATGCAAAAATAGCAACGAAATACTTTGTTGCTAAATTGCAATGAAATTTTTTCTTCCAAAAATTTCATGCTAAAATTTTTGCATTAAAATATGCAAATGTTATGTGCAAACCGAATTTGGATACGTGCAAACCAATTTTATGTGCACATCAAAATATTCTAAGTACAGACCAAATTGTTACGTGCATACCACAAATAAAATTTGAAAAAAACTTATTTTAATAGATATACGATAAACTGAAACACATTAAATATTTGTGAAAGTTATACATTTGGTGACAAGTAAATCAATCGTGTAACTATCACAATTATGATCTGATAATATATAAATGCTTCTTTGAAGGATCGATCAGATAATTCATCGAAAACAAACTAAAAAAGAATGAAGACGGAGGATACTAAACATTCATACTTGCATTGTACGTCATTACCGATGTCATTAACCCATTTGAATGTAGACTGATGAAGAACAAAATAATATTACGTTTAAGGCACTTTATTTGAATGTTAATAATTTACAAATAAATTAAGTATAAATAATTGTGTATATTCTAAAATTAAAATTACAAAAAAAAGAATGCACTTTATGGAGGGAAATTTTTTGTTTCCCTCCATTTTATTTCATTACCACTTTAATAAAATAAATTGGATTTAATATAAATAAAAAAATCCTAGCACTCAATCCCTCTCCCGTGAAATCTCGCGCAGGTGAGCGATCCTCTCTCGTGAAATCTAGCCCAGCTGCTCGATCTCTCTCTCGTGCAATATCGCCGCGAAGCTTTTATACTCCGGCGAGTTTTTCTGGCCCTGCTCTTGAGTGATGTGACTCTAGCTTCTTCCTCCAGGTGAATCGGCCTCCATATCCCAGTCCGATCGATCTTGGTAAGCTCTGCGTGATCTCGTCTCCCTCTTCACCATTCAGTGATTTTCTAACTCATCGGGGTTCGTCCTTCTCATTCCGAGCAGCTGGGGATCATCCTTCCCATCCCGAGCAGCAGAGCCGGAAACCCTATCCCTAGCAGCAGAGCACACCGGAACCCCATCCCGAGCAGCAGAGCACACCAGAAATCCCATCCCGTGCAGCAGAGCACAACGGAAATCCCATATACTCCTGGCCCCTCCACTTCGTTGACATCGGCAAGGTATAACATTTCTCCCCTTTGCAACTCCCAGTGGCGGCCATTTTGATGTATTATAGCTTCTTTTGTTTCCTCCATTACAATATGCGCACATTTTGTTTGATCAAATGCCCAAGAGAATCTTAATTTTTTTGTGTTTTTTTATTCCATCAATGAGCTTTGGATGTTAAATCAATTAGCAAGTTGTAATAATGCGGAAGAGTATATACGGAAGAGTATGTTACAATTAGCGGAAGAGTGCGTTACAATTACCTATTTATAGGCAATTAGCTTTTGATCTTCTTTCAGATGGGGGTATGTTGGGTTGCAAATCCTCACATACATGCATATCTTCAGGCTTTGATTATTGCAAATAATGATGATATTTTAAGCGATGTTCATACATGCAGGAGACAAGTTTGAAGTTTATTTAATTATCGCATCCTGGGAAACATTTTATGTATCGTACATTACTCACTGACACTTGAAGATTTGTGAATTACTTTATGCTAATAATGCAGACATATATTCTAATAAGCGGTTCACATCATGCTATTATAGCTAAGTTGGCGAAAATGTATATTCTTGGACAGGAAAAACAAAAAAACAATTGGTAGTAGCCTGCTATGATGCCTCTTTCTTTTTATAATCAAGACATTATTCTTATTTCCAATGACTATGTTCTTCATTAGAGAACAAAAACATATTAAGGCCGATATTCATTTTTTGCATGAGGTATGTGATTGCAGTCTTAGAATACCTTGCGGAAGCTACCATTGTTGAAGAGTGTATAAATAGGTAATTAATTCTTGCGGAAGAGTGTATGCTGAAGCCTACCAAGGTTGACCAAAAATAGTAAAACATGCGGCCTACTTTTGCGGTCTGAAATTGTTGAAGAGCGATAGCACAGGAAATAACAAAAACTGCAAACAATTTGTGCGGACTGCAATTGTGCGGACTGTACCTCCTCCAGCGGCCTGCATAAGTGTGACAAGGTTGAGTCAGTCTAGAGAGCTGTGGACTGTTTATTGCGGGAGCTTCGAAAAGCAATTTCTGCAAACAGAAATCTGCACGTGAACAATAGCAAGAAGAAGTGTTGCGGCTTCTCATTGGCAAACAACAAAACTCCTTATAAAAGTGGCAGACAGCTTCAACCCATTTTTTGTTGTTGTGTCCACTGTAAACGCTTCCAACAGTCTTCAACCCATTTTTTGTCTACAAGAAGGGGATCATCCATAGATAGTGATGAAGATTTTCACATGTTGGCTGAAGTTAGCAATTCTAGGAACGTTAGTCCTGGAAAATGCTTTAATGCAGGTAGGGGAAGGGATAGTAGATATGGTTCTAGGTTATTCAACCCGGGTCATGCAAATAGGTATTATTCCCCTATACTTGATAGTAGGATTGATTCTCAGTCATTGTAGCATTCTTTATCTAGAAGGCAACATAGTTTTTATCCGCATAGAAGACCCCCACATTTAGCATGTGAGCATACAAGATCACCATCAAGATCTAGAACGCGGTCCCCTCATACTCGGACATCTCCAAGGGGAAGAAACGATCGAAGGATAAGTGCTATTCATAATGTGAAGAGACAAAGTAGGTCTCCCCCAATTTTAAGCCTCAAAGAAGGATACTTAGACAGAGATCACCATAATATCGTGGTTTTCCTGCTGAAGACTTTTCCGGTTATGCTTTTATATCCAGATGATATTCTCTTGCAGAGAAGACCATCCAGATTGGTGGTTTTTGGCGGCGGTGGCAGTATTAACGCCAGTTTTTTCCATTGATTACATGATCGGCGATAGTCGGCGGCGGACGATAGGGGTGGACTATTAGAGATTAGCTTTATCTAATTAGTTTATACATGGCTGATAGGCAAGGTATGGATGCATAGTAATTTTCTTAATGTTGAAAGTATGAAGCTTGTGATCAATGTTTAGTATCAGAACTTGTGATGAGATATCTTATCTCAATGCATAGTGTGTTACAATTTCTTTTCTTGGAAGCTCAATGCTACTCTCTTTGGAAATCTTTGATGATTTGAATAAGTTTATGTTTCTTAAAAAATGTTAACTCTAAATTTTATTAAAAAGGATAAAGTTTATACCATTTCTACTTCTATTATTGAGTACGATATTAAAAAAATCAACATACATTACTTTGATCATCATAGAATAAATTGTTTGTTATTTGAAAGTTAATGTCTAATTTGATACAATATCATAGTTATTGCATTTATCAAAAGAAGACATTGTTGTTTTATGTAATAAGTAATTATTTGTTTTGTTGTATTTGTAGAACAACAATTATGCATCCAGATAGAAGTTGGATCAATAATCGTGTTTGCCCAGATGGATATGGTATTACAGATGAGTATCAAATGGGGCTTAAAGGATTCATAGAATTATGTCAACAATATCCAAGATATATGGACCGAGAAAAAATTCGGTGTCCATGTTACGATTGTAGAAGCTTAAAATTTCCTGTGCCTGATATGGTCAAGTTTCACCTCATTTCTAGAGGTTTTGAGCGTGGTTATATTAATTGGGTAAGACAAGGTGAGCCGCATTGGGATGAACCATCCGTTAAAGCACATACTAGTCATATGCAAGAGCAAATAATGTCTGAGCCGAGAGTTATTGAAGAACAACAAAATACTTTGATTGATAAGATTCTTGATGTAGCTGGTCCTGAATTTGAATGGGATACTAGAGATCATGAGCCAGAAGACCCTAACATAACTGCTAAAAAGTTCTTTGAACTGAAGGATGCTGCAGAAAGTCCTCTTTGGCCTGGTTGTGAGGAATATTCGGAGTTATCAGCATTGTCAGAACTTATAAATATCAAATCTGAATCAAACTTGAGCGAAAGACATTTTAATCGGTTTTTAAAGGCATTTGGTCGGATGCTCCCGAAGGGACATAAACTACCCGATAGCTTTTATTCAAGCAAGAAGGTGGTTGCTCCACTCAGTCTAGGCCTTCAGAAGATTGATGTTTGTGAAAATGATTGCATGTTGTATTGGAAATATGATGAAATGTTGAAAGAATGTAAGGTATGCCGACACCCTAGATTCATGCCTAGAAATCGACGGGGGGGGTAAAAAGCATAAAGATATATCATTTAAACATTTGAGTTACTTACCACTTACACCGAGACTACAAAGGTTTACATGTCCAAAACCACTGCAGAACATATGAGATGGCATAAGGAAAATATTGGTGATGAGGGAAAATTATGCCATCCACGGGACGGTGAGGCTTGGAAGCACTTTGATAGGACTCATCCTACCTTTGCAGCTGAGCCACGAAATGTTAGACTTGCTCTTTCCATGGATGGATTTAATCCACATAATCAAGGATCTAAACCTTACTCATGTTGGCCAGTTATTGTTACACCTTATAATTCACCTCCTTGGATGTGCATGGATTGACCTTATATGTTTCTCTCTTTACTCGTGCCAGGTCCAAAGAGTCCAGGTAGGAGCTTGGATGTGTATTTACAACCTTTAATAGATGAGTTGAAGATTTTATGGGATGTTGGGGTTGAGACTTATGATGTGTCAAAAAACAAAATTTTCAGATGAGGACATCATTAATGTGGACTATCAGTGACTTTCCTGCATACGGAATGTTGTCGGGTTGGAGTACACATGGTAAATTGGCGTGTCCATATTGCATGAATCATATCATGTCTTTTAGACTTAAACATGGTCGAAAACCATGTTTCTTTGATTGCCATCGTAAATTTTTACCATTAGATCATCCATATAGATATCAAAGAGACAACTTCAGCAAGGAAAGGATTGAGACAGATGCGCCTCCTATTTAGTTAACTGGTCATGAGCTCGAAGCTATAGTCGCATTCTTACCCAAGATTGACTTTGGTAAGACTAAGGACAAGGACAAAATAGAAGGGTTTGGCGAGTCTCATAACTGGTTAAAAAGAAGCATCTTTTGGGAATTACCTTATTGGAAAACAAATCTGATTCGTCATAACCTAGATGTGATGCACATTGAAAAAAATATGTTTGATAATGTATTTAACACTATTATGGATATAAAAAGTAAGACTAAGGATAATGTAAAAGCCCGTCTAGACCTTCAAAACATATGCAAGCGTCGTGATCTTGAGCTCAAGGAGGTGAATGAAAACTTCTTAAACCCAAGGCAAGTTATACATTATCTAAGGATGAACGAGCAGATTGTCCTAAGGGGTAAAATAAATTATGAAGACTTCCAGACGGGTATGCATCTAATTGGGTAGATGTGTTAATTTGGAGGATTATAGTATGCATGGAATGAAGAGTCATGATTGCCATATTTTTATGGAGAGATTGTTTCCTCTTGCTTTTCGAGATTTACTACCAGAAGTTGTGTGAAATGGCTTAACTGAATTAAGCCAATTTTTTAGAGACTTATGCTCAACAACTCTCTATGAGTCGGATATGAAAAAAATGGAGGAGAACATAGTTGTAATCTTATGCAAACTCGAGAAAATCTTTCCTCCAGCTTTGTTTGATTCCATGGAGCATTTGCCAATTCATTTGGCATACGAAGCAAGGGTTGGTGGGCCTGTTCAATATCGCTGGATGTATCCCTTTGAGCGGTAATTATCTCTTGAAAATTACTTTCTTATTGCATGTTATATATATTAACTTTGATATTTATAGGTTCTTGAACACATTGAAACGTAAAGTAAAGAACAAGGCACGTGTAGAAGGATCAATTGTTGAAGCTTACTTGATTGAAGAGACTTCAACTTTTTGCTCTCATTTCTTTGCTCCTCATGTAGAAACAAGATCTAGGAGTACAGGGCGCAATGAGAATGTAATTCAAGTTGAACCATGTAGTTGTTTATCTGTGTTCAATTGTACAGGTCGGCCATTTAGCCCAAAAGATCTCATGCGCATTTTAACTCTGCTTGAGAAGGATGCATGCACGATATATATTTTGTTGAACTGCCCTGAGATCTCTAAATATGTTGAGTAAGTAATATTATGGTTAATATTTTATAGTTATCATTACTGTTGATAATAGCAAGTAATATTAATTATGTAAGTGCTGAGAATATATGTTTTGTAGGCTTTATGATGCCGGGAAACAAGCTGAACTACCAAATTTGACTCCCATAACATTAGGAGTTATGCGTGATAAAGAGTTCACAACGTGGTTTAAAACTTATCTAAGATGATATTTTATTAATACGTATATAGTTATATAATATATATTACTAACAATTTTTTTTATTTTAATAGGTTGAAAATCCAGTCAACCAAATAAGAGACAGTGATATCAAATAATTTGCGTATGAATTTAGTAGCATTGTTAAACGTTGGAATGGATATTTTGTGAATGGTTATAGATTCCACACACTTAAGTATGGAGAAGGAAAGTCTACAATGAATAATGGAGTTTGTGTTAATGGGAGTTATTATAATGATTCTAATGAAGACTATTATGGTGAATTGTTAGAAATTCTTGAGTTGAGTTTTTTAGGGCCCATCACAAATACTATAGTGATGTTCAAGTGTAAATGGTTCGATAGTGGAAAAAGAGGAACAAAAGTTCATCCAAGATATAAAATCGTTGATATTAATAATGATCGTAGCATGGCTGAAGATAACCCATTTGTGATGGCTTCTCAATGTCATCAAGTGTGCTACACATCATATCTTTGGAGAAAGAAAGCTCTTGATCGTCGTTGGCATACAGTTTTCAAAGTTAACCAGAAGCACATATGAGATTAGTGATATTCCAGTAGAAGAATTTTACCAAGAGACTTCAACTATGAATCCAACTCATGGTGTACCAGATGATGACATTGTTCTAGTTGATATTCATCGTCCAAGCGGAACAAGTAAATCCCGATGAATTACAATCACTAGAGAGGGATCTTGAACATAATTTGGAGTCTGATGAGTTCGAAAAACGAGCAACAAAATCAGATGATGATGGATCAGATGACGCAGATTCATCGGAGGAAGAAGATGACATCACTTTCAATGATATCCATGCTATATAACTTTTATGCTTGTGTAAGCTTGAGAATATACCTCTTGTGTTGGTTATATATACTTACTATTGTACATGCATTTTTTTCTTTGGTTGTAAATGTGTGTTTTTAATATGTTTAAATGAATAATGTATTAATAAAATTTGCAGTTACTATGCGGACTAGAGGACGCGGAGGTAGATTATCATCTAACAAAAATCGAGATGATACTTTTTTGAGACTCTTAATGGAAGATATGAATCATCAATCAAGCACAAATTCCGAGTCGCACTGTGATACAGATGAGGAGCATGAGACGTTTGATGATGTGAATTGTCATGATTGCTCACCTCCTGATATTGAGACGCCTCTTGATGTAGAAAAACATGAGCCAAAAAATTCAAATAACAAAGATGAGATTGAGCGTGATGAAGAGGGACGAGAGATACTCATCATTTCAGGAAAATGGTAATATTATCCATTTAAATTTTTTTTTATTTTATTTTCTTATGATGTATCATTTATAAAAAGACATACATTTGATAATGTAGTTTATTTAATTATATTGCTTTATATCATGTTTGCAATTTCATTAGTACTTCTGCACCTCGTTCTATGTTGAATTGTTTGAGAGGTTGGTTCAATGGAGTTTGACCCACATTTAATGCAATTCCAAATGATGTAAAACAAAATATGTTTAACATATTCAAGGTAAAAATATTTTTATTATTTATTAGTGTTTTTGTTACAATGATTTGCATATAATATAAGTTTTTTGATAATTGTAGGCAAAATATACTTGGCGTGCTTCATCAACAGAGCAACAAGTATATAAAATTTGGAAAAGTTATTTTAGCAGAGCAATGACTTCGGAAATGAGGCGTATTCGAAATGCAGCAAAGTCAAGGTCTGCTCCTCCACCGACGTGGATGCGAAGAGAAATTTTTGAAGGATTATGGGACATATGGGAAGCACGTAAATTTAAAGATCTCCAAGAATGTAATCGCAAAAATAGACTCTCTGATATATAGAGATGGCCAAGGGGTAGTTAAAAGCACCAGTGGAACCATTTCCATTCGTCATCATGCTCATAGGATGGTAAGTTTTTTATTAGGGTTTAGGGTTTAGGGTTTATCATGCTCATAGGATGGTAGTTAAAATCAGCGATCTGGGCACTGTCCAGCGCCCAGTTCGTTGAAAATCAGCGAACTGGGTGCTGGACAGCGCCCAGTTTGCTGTTTTTCAAGCGAGAATTCGGGAATGACTCAATGTCTTTTGAGTTCTTTAGGGAATCAAGACGGGTTTGATTTCCTTGAATATGTTGCATACCCATGTTGATATTAAGTTTGAATTTTAATGTGAAAACTGAAAAGTGATGACTCATAAGCTTGAGACATTATATATTCATATTAGCATAATAAGTAGGGGTTGTAGAAGTTTTTTTGTGGGGATTATTTGGGGTAATGATGAAAAAAATAATAATACTATATTATTATAATACATTAGTAATATTGAATAGGCCGTTGTTTTGTCCAGATCAGGTCTAGAAAATTTGAAACCGCTAGAAACTTATATGTTGCGGTTGTGGTTTGGTCTGGATAATAAAATGAAGGAACCGCACCCGGATCATTGTTCATGGTTCTAAAATTCAAACCGGACCAAAATATGTTGCATACCCGGATGCATGTCTTGGTTAATTGCCTGCCATACACAAGACTTTGTTGATCCTCCTTCAGGGTGAAACTTATCTTTTGTTGGTTCACATAGTTAAAAATAAACGAGATAGCTTGAATCATTGCTACAAAACTCGTCTAGGAGATAAGTGAGTCACTTAAATTAAGGGGGTGATTACTTTTTGACACTAAATTTCTAGTTTCTTGGCTCAACTACTCTCGAATTCTCTTCCCTAGTTCCCTATCATCATTAATCAATGATTTCATAATAATGTATAACTAGTTTAAGGTTTTGGAAATATATTTCACAGTGTATGATTACTATTAGAACTTATGAATTCAACTCAACAAATTCGTTGTAAGTGGGGGGACTTAAAATCTATACTAAGGATGCATTTGGTTCGGCGGTGGCGGGTGCATCCGGTGGGTCGAAACACTACTTTGGAACCGGAGGGGGAGAGGTGGGGGTCGAAACGGAGCGGATCAGGGCCGTTTCCTCCTTGCCGCGGGTGCAAACGGAGCAAATGCCGTCGGCGGCCGTTTGTTTACCCGCCGTCCGACGGCGTTTGCTCCAAACGGAGGCGGTAAAATGCCGAGCCAAACGAAGCCTAAGTGAACATGCATATTAAAAATTTCTATGTGAGGACTATATTCTCAACACACCATTTTGTGTACTGTCCTTTTCATCTAACACAGATTTACTTTTTAATTGGTTGATATGGAAGTGAGTTGTTGAGCCTGACTTGCTTTAATACCATTTAAGAACATGTGTATAACCCAAAACCAATTGGTACATGGATGACTTAAGATCTATATTAAGTGAACAAAACTACATGAATTTAACGTCTTACTTTACTTTTGTTGATGGTGTGCTCTGAGTGATCACTATTACTGTTGTTGTCATTTTATTTTATTTGTCCATTTAAATTATTTGATGATCCAACCCAATAACACCTACTTACCCATTGGTCTATTTGATGATCCATAATTTTAAAGAAAACTTATGAGGACATTGATCTATTTGATGATCACTGGGCGCTGGACAGCGCCCAGTTGGTTGTTTTACAACGAACTGGATGCTGTCCAGCACCCGGTTCGCTGTTTTTTAGCAAACTGGGCGCTGTTTCGCGCCCAGTTGGTTGTTTCTACAGCGAACTGGGCGCTGGACAGCGCCCAGTTCGCTGTTTTTGCAGCGATCTGGGCGCTGGACATCGCCCAGTTGGCTGTTTTTTGCAGCGATCTGGGCGCTGACAGCGCCCAGTTGGCTGTTTTTGCAGCGATCTGGGCGCTGGACAGCGCCCAGTTGGCTGTTTTTGCAGCGATCTGGGCGCTGGACAGCGCCCAGTTGGCTGTTTTGCAGCGATCTGGGCGCTGGACAGCGCCGAGTTCGCTAAATACCAGCGCTGAACAACGCCCTGTTCGTTGTTCGCCGTTTTTCAGCGAACGGGGCGCTGGACAGCGCTCGGTTCGCTGTTTTTCAACGAACGGGGTGCTGTCCATCGCTGTCCAGCGCCCGGTTCTTTGTTTTTCAGCGATCTGGGCGCTAGACAGCGCCCGGTTGGCTGTTACTGGGCGCTGTCCAGCGCCCAGTTCACTGTTTTTCAGCGAACTGGGCGCTGGACAGTGCCCAGTTGGCTGTTTTTCAGCAATCTGGGCGCTGGACATCGCCCAGTTGGCTGTTTTACATCAACTGGGCGCTGTCCATCGCCCAGTTCGCTGTTTTACAGCGATCTGGGCGCTGGACAGCGCCCAGTAGGCTTGTTTTTCCTGCTGATGGGCGCTGGACAGCACCCAGTTGGCTGTTTTACAGCGATCTGAGCGCTGGACAGCGCCAGTTGGCTGTTTTACAGTGATCTGGGCGCTGTCCATCGCCCAGTTCGCTATTTCACAGCGATCTGGGTGTTGGACAGCGCCAGTTGGTTTTTTTTTCGCGTAACTGGGCTCTGGACAGCGCCCAGTTTACTGTTTTTCAGCGAACTGGGCGCTGGACAGCGCCCAGTTTGCTGTTTTTCAGCGAACTGGGAGCTGTCCAGCGCCAAGTTGCCTGTTTTACACCGAACTGGGCGCTGTTACAGCGCCCAGTTGGCGGTTTTACAACGAACTGGGCGCTGTTACAACCCAGTTGGCTGCTTTAAGTTGTGTGTGAGGGTTCCGTTCGATAGTACCTCCTCCCACATGACTCTGGCACATGGTTACTTTACAATGATCCTACTTATTTTTGATTACATGATAGTGTCCTCGATGATGAAGTAGCTCTGATTATCTCTTACTTTAGTCTCTTTCTCAAGGAGAATTCTATCAGGAGTTATGTTTACAATCATTGTTTGAGTGTTCTTCCTTGTAATTCCCTTTCTCATTTAAAGAATTAGACCTTGATTTTTTGTGTGTTTACATATATGTTGAATACTGATACTCTCATCTTCAATCTCTCAAAAGCTATGATTTTTTAATGACAGACAAAATTGTTAAGTATTTTTTTGTACTGTAGGGCAGGGATAATGGAGGAATTCCGGTGCCCCATGAAAAAGTTTTTACTCGTACTCATCGAACAAATAAAGGGAAAGGGCATTTTGTAGATGATAAATCAAAAAAAGCATTTGTAAGTTTTTTATTTATTATTTTTTGAAGAAATTGTAATGTGTTGATATTATTAAATATATTTCAATTTATTTTATAGGAGATTTATACTTCTAAGCTGAAGGAGAAGCAATCTGATTAGAGCTATTTACTTTCTACTCAAGGTTCATGCATATATTATCCTGAATTATGGGTTGAGGTATCAGTGGGTCCAAAAAATGACCGTTGTTATGGATTTGGTAATTCATATAGTGAAAATATGGCTCTTTCTGATACTAGCTCAAATAATAGCGTACAAGTTGAAAATGACAAGTACAAGGACCATCTTAAAGATTTAGAGAATCAACAAATGGAGATGAATAATAATTTTGAATGAAGAGTTGATGAAGCTGTTCAAAATATTGTTAAGAATGCCATTTCTACAGCTCTAGAGATGCACAGTATTTATCAAGGTCATCAATTTTCTTCCGGGCAGTTTCCTTCTCCAAGACTATATAATTCTTCAAGACATTTCTCTGCTCCAGGTCCTGGCTATTTTTCAGCTGCAGCTCCCGGATATTATACTTCTCATGGTTATTTTCCAGTACCAAGTCAACATCCTCATGCTCAATATCAAGTTGAAAGTCAAGCTCATGCTTCCACTCAACGTCAACCTTTTGAAAATCGTCATTCTTCAGATCCATAAAATACTCAATCATAGTTGTTGATTTTGTTTATTTTTGTGTAGTTTTGGGGTTCAATTCTATGTTAGATCACTTTATTTTTCTTATATGGATGTTTTGGTTATATATTAAATTTTGGTGATCATGATGTTGGAAAGTTTGATGATTATGATGTATGGAAGTTTGATGATGTATGAAAGTTTGATGATGTATATATAAATGATTGATGATATATATATGTAATTAGTTTGTTCATGTATGAAAACAAGTTTCATGTTATATTAAAGTTTGTTAATATATATGAAAATTTGGTTATATGAGCTCGATATTGAGTGTATACGTAGTTTGTTAATATATATGAAAATTTGGTTATATGAGCTCGACATTGGGTCTGCGCGCATCGTATATATTCAATCACGTGCCTTTTAATTATAGTGCATGTTACTAAAAATTTATGAGCATAGCTTTAATTAAAATAGTATTGTATATTATAATTAATAAAAATTTTAATTTGGATTAATTTAAAATAAAATTAATTAAAAATTATTTGTGATATATAGTGTTATTATTAAAATAAAATAGACACCAAATATTTTTATTATTAATTATTTTAAAAAAATGATTCATCATCAATTTATTCATGAAATAATGTATTATAAATATATTTATTTCTTTGATTTGACATTTATTAGCATCAAAATTTGCAACAATTTTAATTCTAGGTAATATTAGGATCAAAATTATTTGATGGTGATTAGTAACGAAATTTTTGTATGTATTATCCTTTGCTAAATTAGCAAGCAATATATTCGTTGCTAAAATATCTTTGCAAAACAGCAACGAAAAACATCATTGCTAAATTTAGCTAGGCTCAATATAGAAAGGAATGTTATTTGTTGCTAAATTCCTTGCTAATATAAATTAGCAATGAATTTTTTGATTTAGCAAAGGATTCTTCCCATAGCTAATAAAGATTTTTCTTGTTGTGTAATCACATTCAGTTTCCTTTCTTTCTCACTGCAGGAATTAGGATTTTGAAGCTCGCCCGTTTTTCGCCCGGGCGCGCGTTTTTCGCCCGGGCGTGCGTTTTTCGCCCGAGCGCGTGTTTTTCTCCCGTGCGTGCATTTTTAGCCCGTGCGCGCGTTTTTCGCCAGGGCGCGCATTTTTTTTACCTGGGCACGCATTTTTCGCACGAGCGTATTTTTTCTCGCTCGGGCGCTCGTTTTGTCTCCCGGACACACGTTTTTTCTCCCGAGTGCACGTTTTGTCGCCCTTGCACATTTTTTGCGCCCGAGAATGTTTTTTTTTTCAGGCACCCTTTTGCACCCGAGCGGGCATTTTTTTTGTCTGAATGCACATTTATTATAATATATGTGAAAAAATATTAGCTTCTTCATAACATTTTTCAATTCTTCGATTGAATTTTATTTAACAAACGAGCAAATGAATTGATCAATTCCACAATATTCATTAATATTGTTTATTAGGTGAACACTGAAAATAGAATTAGTCACAAATATTCAATTCTACAATATTTATCAATATTCAATTCTAATATTGAATTCCAATTCCATCAAAATGAACGGCCCCTTAAAGAACCATTCTTAATGTGTAGAATAGATTATATGCCCTGGGTATAGTCAAAACCTAAAAACAACCTTGAGGTGCAAGCATTATCTAAATAACAACACAATATCTAAGGTCATTTTTTCATGCTTTATTTCAAAAGCATGGTAGTAAAAGTTTGCGCACATTGTTCCTTAGTTCTCTTGAAACATTGATAAATACATTATGCCTTGATTTAGGTTCTCATGGTTCTACTCAGGATGATTTGAAAGTGTCTACTCTTTAGGTTACTAGTAAGGATTTGAGAAACTGTTTTTGATCAAGCAAGTGGTGCATCGCTACATGACTCAGGCTCAAGGGGACATAATAGGTGAGCCTAGAGGCAAAGGGGGTGATAGATATGTGAGAGATGTGATAGATAAACATGACTTGTTGAACGATGCATAGACATTCAAAGGCGTTCTCAGGGCGACACCAGCATATTGTAGAATGAGTATTCCCAGTGCGGCAACTTGCTATGAAACCACTCATAATCTGTGAATTAAGAGCACACAGTCGCGCGAGGTAAGAACGTACAATCATCTTTTGGTCATCGGATTGGGAGGTGCTTGATCGCCGTTTGGATTTTGTTTTCTTTGTTCTTGCCTCTTGGACAAGGGAGGTATTTTCTATACTACTATACTTCATTTTAACTTCTTTTTTTCCAAAATAATCAGTAATGTAGAATCTTGGATGTAAAATTTAATTATAAATGCTCCAATGTCCAACCTACAATTGACCTCTGTTTTGATTTTGTTTTGGATGAATTAAATTTAGTTAGAAATCTTACTATTTGAATCTTACTAAATTAAATAACAGTATAATACAACATCACGGTTCGAATCCTGTCTGACCAGTCAAATCTTGAATCTTTTGTTCTCACTGATTCGATCTCCGATCCAATTTTCAAAAGCTGGACTAGGACCCGAATGAGAAATGATAAGATGATAATAAATTTAAAATAAAACACTTGGCCCAAGACACAATGAAGTTTCACTTCCTCTAGTTTTATATTTTCCTAAAAAAAATATAAGACAAATTTGTTTTTATTTATTCACTATACGAGTGAGAGGCACGGGGCTCGGGCCCTACGGCCAGCCGCAACAGTACCTCCACGACATTGTCCCGGCGTGATAGCGCTCCAGCCGCTCACAAACCCCTGAGTGTTATACTACGCTCGTCACTCATTTTTGTGGTGTACACGTGTGGTTTGTGAGCGACGGAGAGAACACAGTTTTTTATTGTAGTTAGATGAATTTGTCTCTATGAGAGCACAATTTATAAAATAAAAGAAAAACAAAATTTTAAAATAAGAATTTTTTCAATAAAGAAGTGCAAATCCGATAAAACAAATGTTTAATCAAAATGTGTTTTCCCTTTTAATATAGTATAGATAAGACTTAGCATTTGTTAGATTTACAATTACCCTACTCTCGGGAAAAAAAATTAGCTAAAGGGAGCGTTCCCGGAGAAAAGAACGCTACCCATCAGCCAAGTTCTTAGATGAACCTTCAAAAAGCGTGTTTTTTTCTTTCTTTTTTTTAAATGGCCGACGTTAGATTTGAGGATTGGTGGCTTGAATTTCACCCGCTCCCAAATAAAGGAACAATACCCGTTCCTAAAAATTGTTCCTACTTTTGTGATTTCAGTCTCAAAATATTTTATTATAAGATATAAGTTCTTAAAGTTTATTGTTTTCATGATTTTAGTTCCTAAAGTTTATTATCTTTATGATTTCAATCTTAATCTTTTTTATTATAAGTTTTCAGTCTATGATTTAACTCCTTAAAACTGTCTTAACCTTATTATTTTTGTATCTAAGCTCAACTTGACTTTTTTTTTTGGATTCAGCTAGACCAAACTAAATCCAAGTCCAAGCTAGCTCAGAATTATTTAATTTGAGTTTTATGTGAAATCCTTTTAAAATCAAGCAAATTTTTAATATAACAAAATTTCACATATTTTTAAATATAAAAAATTGCACATTTCAGTGCATAAGTCTTGCTCTAAGACTTGGGCTCCATTGACATGATACTCGTTGTAGCAAATGCATGAGTTAAAACGTCATTCGTTAATCATCATCTAGCAAACATCATCCGTTTCTTAGATGGGCATTAACAATTGACAGTTTAATCGCCATATTCATGACCGCCACCATTGTGCCAAACTGAGCCTTAAATTGTGAGTTCCTCTTATATGATATATCGCATTGCTCATTATCCATCTAGCAAGAGTTGTGAACATAAGTGAAAAAAGCGCAATGTGGAGTCTGTAGCTTGTTCTCTCGTTGCGAACAGCAGAGTCTGGCGCAATATGCTCGACGCGATTTGGAGTCTGTAGCATGTTCTTGGGCTGCGAACAGCGGAGTCTGGTGTAATGTGCACCGTACAATGTTCACTGGGCAATGTGCACGGCACAATGTGCATGGTGCAATGTGCACAAGGCAATGTGCTCGGCACAATTACCACAAGGCAATGTGCTCGGAGCAATGTGCACCGTGTAATGTGCATGAAGCAATGTTCACGACGTAATGTGCACGACGCAATTTCTAAGGGATCTTCAAATGCTTGTGAAAAATCTAGAAGATCTGTTTGGATCACAAGAATTGGAATTCATCCAATTCTAATTCATGTGAGAATTGGAATTCATGAAATTCCAATTCCTGTGAGAATTGAAATTGGTCTGAATTACAATATAGTTGTTCGACTGCAGTATGAATTTCTAGAATTAGAATTGGATTTAATTTAGAACTTTTTTCTCATGTCTACAGGATCGAACGACAATTATAATTTGAAGTTCGAGTTTGTCACTCAGAACAAAAATATTGTAAGAAAATCATGTGATAGAGGGAATTATTCTTTTACGATCTCTCAGAAATTGTAGCAGTTGATAAAAAAAGAACATAATACCAGAGAAATCAACTTCAGGTAGTGTGCCAACAATTAATTATGATCCGACAACAATGACGAGAACGGGCGACGATTACGAGATCGGACGACAACGACGAGATCGGTCGACGACGGCGAGATCGGACGATGACGACGAGATCAGGGTGTGATCAGGCAGTGACGACGAGATCAGGCGATGGCAGCGAGATCAGAGGATTGCGACGAGATCAGGCGGCTACGGTGAGATCAGACGACGACCAAAGTAAAAAACTTAATTCCTGGAAATATCTGTCTTTATCCCTAAAATTGGTCATGGTACAAAATTGAATTACATGAAATTGAACTATTTCCAATTCTGAGGGAATTCGTGACATCTGAACAGTGGAATTAAAATTCTGTTGCCCGATTCAAATTCCAAAAAAATCTGAACGGCCCCAAAGAATTTTTTTGAAGAGTTTTAAAGATCTTCCTTTTAATGATTTTTCGGAAGCTTTTGATGCGTAGGAAAGCACGGCCCCCTCAAATGAGGGCACAAGATTCCTTTTTATTGCTTTTGTGGGGAGGGGCTCCAGTAATTTAGCCCATGTTGACCTTTGACCTGCGACCGGTGACTTCAGATTCAGGGCACACAAATTACTTTTTTGCAAAAATGACGGGCCCTTCAAGACTTCTGTGGTTATAAATAGAATGGGCGACGGCCGATGAGAGGCCGATCGGAGGCGCCCCACCGGTGGGTGGAAGACGGTCGGCAGCCGGCGGCGGCCAGCTGATGGAGGGTGCATAAATTATTTTCCAATTTCTTTATTATTATATGTATAAATCATAACCATGCTATTAAACTAATACTTAGGAAACAGAGTGATGAAAGCACACCTGGAAATCATTGTTGGCCGCCATTCCAACGGCGCAGAACGCGGTGGCCGCCGCGGCAATCACGATCTGAATCTCCATGACGAGTGTGTAACTGATGTCCTGCTTCGCCTTTTTATACATGAGCTCCATTAGCGGAAGAACAAGTCCGTATAGCACCGCCGCCCCGAGCATCATAGCAAATCCGGCCAAGTACTTGGCCGTCGACTCCCCCTCCGGCCGATCACCGTTCGCGTGCACGCCGAGCACCACCGCCGAAAACGTCAGCAACACAACAGAGTTTATAGACGACGCCGTGAACTTCTGCCGAACAATCAGGAAAGCGAACAGGGCGGTGAAACCGAGCTGGGTAGAGATGAGTAAGGATGAGGTGGAGACGGGGAGGTAGGAACTTCCATAGGAGTAGAGGAAATTAACGAGCCCGGTGAGGATTCCGATGACGGAGGAAGAGATGAGGAGGAAGGGTGAGATGAGGAACAGGGGAGTGGATGAAGCAGAGGAGCACCGGCTGCGGCGACGGCGGCTGAAGGAGAAGATAAGGGGGAGGAGGAGGAAGGGAAAAGCGGCGGTTTGAAGGAAGGATGCGAACCATTTTCGGTTTCCTCCGTGAAGGAAGTAGATTCGGACAAAGAGAGGGTTTCCGCTGCCGCCGACGATGAGGAGGACGACATTTAGCACCAGGAGGAGGATGCGTTTGGTACTCACCGGTTTTTCGAATGTGGCGGCGGCGTCGGTGGCGTCGGTTGTTGTCTGGCTCTGAATTGGTTGCCACTCGATTTCCATTCTCGGCGAGGCTTTGAATTTTTCTGCCTCTGCCCGCCGGAGGGCAATGCAAGTGGGCTAATTAAAGTACAAAAATTAATATATAGTATTATGCAATGTACAAAAGTGAGAAAATAAAATATTTGTAGCATTGTAGGTCAAATATTATATTTTAATTAGGGGAGGGCCGGACTGTGCAGAAAAGAAGAATATATTGAAACTAAAGTACAAGAAATGTTGAGGGGAGGGCCGGCCACTACGTTCATATATGTCCAAAAAGCTAAACAGGGCATGTCAGGTGCGGGCTTTTATCAACCGGCCTCGGTCCGGATCCAGTTTGAGACAGGTTGGACAGGCTTTCTCTCAAAGAGGGCCCGATAAGATCCTTCAGGCCGGTTCAGACTGACCTGAATTTCAGTGGGGCCTGGATTAAGGCGGGATTAATCTCGTCAAATCAGGCGGGATTAATCCTGTCTAACAGGCAGGATTTTAATCCCGCCTGATCAGGCGGGATTACTCCCGCCTAACGCGCGGGATTTTAATCCCTCCTAATAGGCGGGAAATCCACATAGCCCGGTGTTGGGCCCAGGCAAGGGCCGGTGCCCGGGCTTTGCCCGGCCCGGCCCAGGCTGGGCACCAAGCTGGGCAACAAGCTAATATGTGGGCCTGGCCCGAGCTAGGCTTTTGTCGGGCCTGGCTTTTGCTGGGTCGGGCTTTCCTGGGTCGGGCATTTTGAACACGACAAACTGTATTCCTCTGAGCACTTCCTTGTGTTTGTTGTTGTGCCCCCGAAACGTGTTAAGTGTGATCGGATTAGAAATTGTGTCGAGTGAATTTTGAGTGATGGAATGACCAAGGTTGAGCGAATTTTTAGTGATGGCCTCCCGAGAGCATCAAGCACAGGCATAACCCGTGCGGAGGGAGGCGAAGACTACCTGGTGTTGAAATTTGTGAAGTGAAAGTGGACGATGGAGCAGGCCGGACGATCTGAGTCTGCGGCCTGTGGCGGACTAATGGTTGCGGCCTGGGTGACCTGACCTGGTTGGCCTTGGTTGCTTGGCTGTTCTTGAGGAGCGGCCTGTGCGGCCTGTCTTTGGCGATTTGGTGGCGGGGCTCTGCTCGACCTGTGGTTCTGCAGTTAAGCCGGTTCTTGTGGTAACCAGGCGGATTGGTGGTTATCCGCGGGAGTTGTTCCGGACTTGATTGAGTCTGCGGTGTCCGCCTTATCGGACTGCTTTTGGAGTTCTGCTTGGGTCCTTGCCGAGTTCTCTGGTGGTGCAAAGGGTGTTGTCCACAATCTTTGTGACGGACTGTCCTGATGTTGGCGGACTGGTTTTTTTGTGTCCGCCATGCTCGCGCCAGTTGCTTGATGGGCTGCTGGACTTGGTCATTTTCTGTGACAATTCCATGGTATTCGTAGTGTCCGCAGTGTTCGCTGTTGACCGGGCGGACTGCCTGTTGGTCGTGGACTCGTGGCGGACAATGGCGTTGTTGTCGAGCTGTACGGATGGCCGCTTCGTCCGCGTATAGTGTGCGGACTGATACAGCATGGGTTGTGGCTGTGTTCGCGTGCTGTGTTGAGTGGCGGACTGGCGTTGTGCTTGCGTGCTGTGCGGACTGGCGTAGTGTCCGCATGGTGGCGGTCTGTTTTTTGACCTGGCGCCTGGCTGGTTTGAAGTCTGGCCAAGTCCTTGTAGAGTCGGCGGACTGGGATGTGTTAGCCGCGAACTGGGGCGGAGATTCTATCCACTAGAGCGGTGACCACACTCCTCACCCTGCCTATAAATAGACCCCTTGGCACGTCTACAGTTGCTGAGTGAACAGTAAGTTGAGTCTTGGTTAATTATTGCGGTCTGGGTTTTCTTGTCCGCGAGGGTTGAGAAGAGTTAACTGATTGTTGTTTGTAGGTTGCGCGGCTAGCACTGTGGAGACAGGAGTTTGGCTTTGACTTCGGTTAGGATCAGTGAAGTTTGCGGTGACAATCGGCGGTCTCAACAGGTCGCTTATGCAGCTTGTCAGTTTTCTCTGCTTCAGTTTTCCAAGTTCAATAACCTGTCTGCCAGACTCGGGCGGGTAGGCGGTCTGTTCTTCAGTTCTGCAATAGTCAGCTAATAATGGCATGTCCGCGCGACCTCGCAGTCTCGGCGGACTCCGTGTTCTATTCATCTTTTAGTAGCAGCAGTTCGGGCAGCCTCGGCGACTTCAACGGACTGGGCGGTCTCCGCGGTCTCCGGTTTTGTCCGCTCAAATTGATATTTGTATCTTTTCTGTTTTCCTGTATACTGACTGAATCATGTCTCTCCACGTATACCTCGCCCTGTAAAGAAGTTAATAAATATATGATTTGCTTGTTCCTTCTACTTGCATTTGGTGTTTGTGTAAGACCCCCCCCCCCCTTTTTCTTTTTAAACCCCGGGGTCTTATGCCCAGAACCGCCGTTTTGCGGTGGCCCCGACTCTCGAGAAGGCCGCCACTACAAAACGCCGATTCTGCCGGCCTTTTCGATCAATAAGAGAGAGCAGTATAATATAGTTTCGGATAAAACTAAGTCCACATCACATGTATTAAATGTAAATGAAATCACATTGAGTCCATAAAATAATATAGAGTACTGAAAGGTAACAAAATGTAAATATAAACGGGCTTAAGCCAGGTATATCAGATCCTCGCTACAATCTCTCGCGGAAGCTATAAAAAGACTATCACACAGGGAGCTGGTCGCTAGTGCTCCGGTATAAGACTGGCCCACCTCCATGCGCACCGTACTTCGCTGCTGCTGGTACCTGTGTTGTTGGTCCCTGTCTCCCATCTGGAGCCCCTGTAATGTTATGGTCCGAAAACCATTAGTCATAAAGACTAAGCCCTATCATCTCCTACCCCTCCCCCCATGGCTCCTAGGCACCGAGCCGGTAGGAGGAAAGGGAAGCTACAAAGGTGGAGAGTAAAAAGTGTAGGTGACAGTGGAACTAGTCTAGTAGTTTTATAATAGTATACATTAAGGTAAGCAAGTAGAGTAAGCAAGTAGAGTAAGCAAGTAGAGTAAGCAGCATATGTAAAAAAAGACAAGGTAGGAAGTAAGTAACCTTAACTTATATGAATGCCCATACAAACATATAAATTAAGGGGTCTTCTGCAAGGCTCCCATCGTATAAAAAGTCTCATACCAATTTATACGTTGGGGTGTCGGTTGTATGAAAGTTTGAGTGTAGTGATATGCTATGTCATGATTCATGCAAGTGCAACTCACGCACACAACTCTATGCGCACAGACCTTTAGTTCCCCCTATTTGGGCAGCTAGCTTCACACTACTAGGCCTAGCTCTCCTGTACGCCCCTAGAAGAACCCAACCTAGAGTATCCGCGTACTAATGCTGGCCATATCCACCAGACTTTCTTTGGCTAAGTGTCCCACACCGCCGAGTCAACGTATCTACGTCGGTGTGAATGACCGTACGATACCGATGACCCCCCACCTTATTTTATATCCAGAACCTTTTGAGCCACTGGCTCCCCGTACTAATCGTCCGTGCATCTACCTTCCGAACGAACCGTCCGGATGACAATCAAAACAACCGAATCAACCTCCCGAGTTACCGGGGTGTGTGAATGTGCAACACTAGTTATACTAGTTGCTCTTGTAATATATTATTCTTACTGTTTATGTTAGCCCAGGACTGCACAAGGTATTCCCTGTGAAGAGCTCTCGAAGGTACTAGGAACTATGATGAGATTACGCCCAAAGCTCCCTTTCGCAAGACACTTACTATTATTGGTTGCTATCATATTTCCCAAACCCTAACTTGTTGTACTGTATCTAACCCTAGAGTATTTGACACTTCCTCCCCATGGGAAAGACGATCTTTCGTCGATCCCAAGCATCACCTAACACTAGCCAAACAAACACTCTACTCATCCTATCTTCCAATGGTGAACTCATTTTTAATTATCCAAACCATCAAACATCTAACCCCAACTCAAGTGCCCCGATTCATACTCCAAAATAATTTCTGCAGTTTTACTAAGTTCAGACCAACCTAAGCTATATGTCGTGTAAAAGGAGAGATACTTAAAATATTCACCCAGTAACCATATAATAATTAATGGAGGGCTGTCATGACCGTTTTAGCCTAAATACAGAATTTTATAATTTTCCTAATTTATCTGGTAATTTATTTAATTATTCTGGTAATCCAAAAACCCCAAGTTTGAACATGATGTACCAACATCAGACAAGTAATTGCTCCACAAAATTTATGATAAACATAATATGACTCTTGAACATAAAATCCAAAGTTTCTCAACTTTTCAACAAGATTTAGGTTCCTAATTAATTAATTCAATATAAATACAAAAAATGAAATTAAATAGAGAAGTACCTTAACATATTATCCAAAACTTACACAAAATTTATCATGGCTATAGTATGATCATAAATCCTCACTGACTAAGTTTCATAACATTTTAAGCTAGTTTAACCATAATTTTAGCACAATCATCCTTAGGGGTAACATAAAGATTTAAACTGCAAGCATAAGCTAATGTCTTCCAAACATCATAAAATAATTTTCAGAGGCTCCTACTGACCCTAAGACTACTCTACCCAAGTTTCATCACTATTCAATGAGTTTTAGTAACTTATTCTATCTCTATAATTTTATGCCCTAAACTAGGGTTAGGGTTTAGAGAGGCCTACCCATTCCAAAATCCCTTAAGAATTTAACCAGTGGGTTTTAGATACTCTAGTTCTCACTTTACCAAGTCTCAAGTCCATACAAGGTCTTTTGACCCCTTGCCCTTCACAAGACACAAAAGCCCATCCTTAGGGTTTGGCCTTAGGTCCTCAGGCAAATCTACTCCAATCTACCTCATCTTCCATGATAGGATGACAAAAGTCATGGCAAATAAGTGGTCCCAATTTCAACCTCTGTTGAGGTGATTTGGCCACTCAAAATCCAAAGTGCACTATTTGACCTAAATAGCCTTATTATGTCAAGGCTAGGGTTACATGATTTCAACCCAAACCATCTCCAAATGAGATGAAATTTTAACCAAAGCCTTATGAAGGCCCCAAGGACCACTCACCAAAATTTGGGAGGGTTTGAGGTCATTAGACCTTTTAAATAATTCCGAAATTATTTATTAAATAACTACTAAAACATTAGGAAAATATTTTCCAAAAATTTCCAATTTTGTATATGTTCTAGGCATAGGTAAGAATAACCCACATCCAAATTTTCAAGTCATTTGGATGGATTGATTGATGGGGGCACTCAACATAGTCTCTGGTCTAACCTAGGTATAGCCCTCACCAAAATGGGTGCTCTGGTCAAACCACGTACCCCAATTGATTCACATCAATTTTAGAGTAAAATAGACTTCAAGGGCTACCAATTTCATGTTGGTCATTTTTTCTGAAACGGCCCCTAAGTATTTTTAATATTTAATTCAAAACAGCCCAGTAAACAAGACAGAAAATTCAGAAATCAAAACTAAATAAAAGAAATAATGCAACACGGATCTTAAAGCAAATCCGACGCATCCTGGTCATCTTCCTCCTCCAGCCAAGGTCTTTGATCAGCCCGACCTGGAGCTTCTTCCAAGCCATTTTCCCGGCCACCTGGCCACCTCCCTGGCCGGCCACCACCGCCACCACCTTCGTTGAGGTGGGGGCTATCGCCGGGCGGCAGCACGGCCGTCGGAGGGGTGGTTTCCGGCGAACCCGACCCAAATTTTTTTCATGGGAAACCAAGAAAAATGCTCACCCGATCTGGCTCATTGGAGCACGATTCTCATCCTAAAAGATACCCAAGATCTATCCATAGAAGGAGGAGTAGAGGAGGACCTTCAACCATGCTTGCCGATGGGTTTGGTGGTGGTGCGCCATGGCCGGATTTTGGAGCTTCGGGTGTTCTACAATAGTACTACCAAATGGCTCGACTCCTTCAGGTAATGTGTGGAAAAGCTTGCCCTGGGTCTGGGGATGCTTTTTAAAGAGTTAATTGGGGGAGGGGGAGGGCCTAACTTGAATTCACCATTAATGGTCTTGAAGGTGAATTTCGGCCAAGGGGGGGTGTGCACTGAATCCAGCCCATATGTGGCTGGCTAGGGCTGTTAATCTTCTCTAAATTAACCAGGGAAGGTGAATCTAGCAAATGGAGGTGAGGAGATGAACTCTTGATGGCCATTAATGGCCTTCTCTCTCCTCTTTCTCTCTCTTCCCTATTGGAGGAATTGAATTCAGCCACCTTGGGTGGCTGGCCATGGCTATTCAAATCCTCAAAACTAATTAGGGGGGAATACATTCAGCCTTTGGAATCAATTGGAGAGGCCCTTGGTCTCCCTTGGCCATGAATGACCTCCTTTTCTCACTTTCTCTCTCCTTCATTAAAGGGAAAAATGGAGCTTTCTCTCTCCTACTCACCATGGCCGAATTTTGATATCTCCTCCAGCCTATTGGAAGCCCACTAACTCATATTAATAATAAGAATGAGGTTAGCCCAAGTGGGGGAAATGGGTTTGAGCTTGAGTTAGCCCATTTAGGCTAATTTGACCTAACACTAGAATATAGTTGACCTTGGTTAACATGACCATTTAGGTTGACCCCAATGGGTCCTTGGTGACCCATTGAACTCCCTTAAGGTCTAGTAAGACTTGAGTAGGGTTGGTTGGGCACCTTGGAGGTCACTTGACCCTTAGTAAGGGCTCTTTAACCACTTTGGGGCTAGAGTTGACTCGGGTCAACTTAGCCACTAGGGTTGGCCCCAATGAGTCCCTGATGACACATTGACCTCCCCTAAGATTTAGGAAGGGTTGGGTAGGGTTATCTTGGCACTTTGGAGGTCACCTACCCTTAGGAAGGGTACTTTGACCAAATTAGGGCTAGAGTTGACTTTGGTCAACATAGACTCTTGGGTTGACCCAAATGGGTCCTTGGTGACCCATTTGCCTCACTTTAGGGTTAGGAGAGCATGGGTGGGGTCCACTTGGCTAGGGGAAGGTCAATTGACCCTAAGTAGGCTAGTTTGACCCATTTAGGGTTAGGGTTGACTTAGGTCAACTTAACCACTTTGACTGCATACAGTGGGTCCTTAGTGGCCCTATGGACTTCCCAAGGTGTGGGGTGTTGTGGTAGGGTCCTGGGATTGAGGTGTAGCCCTAAAGTCAAACCTTAGGTCTAAATGTTGAGGCTGAGCTATAGGCAGATCAAGGTGATTTTCACCTTGGCCTTGTTCACTTGGTCCTTTGGCTATAGTCATGACAAAACAAAATCCTAGGGGTCTAGTTGTTTAAGGGATGTTACAAATCCCAATATATATATATATATATATATAATTTCATCCCCGAAATTAAGGTTGAGCCTATGGGGGTTTCTACAGAATAAATAAAACTTGTAACATCCTTAAGGTTTTAGGTATACCTGACTCGAAGAGCCCCGGGTACTTTTGCTGCATCAAGTCCTGTGGCTCCCATGTATGCTCCTCCTGCCCATGGTTTCTCCACAGAACCTTGACTAGCGGGACCTTCTTACGTCGCAAGACCCGTATTGCCGTGTCGTCGATCCTGGTCGGCTCCAAGCTGACTGATCCATCTGAGGCCACCAGACCGTCAGCTGTGCAAATCAGCTGCTCGGGGCGTAGTAGAGCCCTCCGTAGTGAGGAGACGTGGAAGACGTCATGCAATCCTGCTAACTCCGGCGGTAGCTCCAGTCTATAAGCCAAGGGGCCGATCGGCTCCAGGATCCTGTAGGGCCCCATATATCTCGGACTGAGCTTCTTCCGCCCGCGAACCCGTGAGACCCCATGCATCGGCCATATCTTCAAGAAGACCCGGTCTCCCACCTGGAACTCCACCTGACGATGCCTCGCATCGTAATATTTGGCCTGCCTGCTCTGGGCTTCCAGCACCCTGTCCCGGATCAACCTAACCTGAGCATCAGTATCCTCCATAAACTCCGAGTTGAGTGCCTGAGGATCTTCATCCTGAATCCATGATAGTGGGGTCCTGCACCTCCGTCCATACAACGCCTCGTAAGGGGCCATGCCTATACTGGACTGATGGCTGTTGCTGTACGAAAACTCGATCAGCGGCAACAATCTCTCCCAAGGCTTGCCACGGTCCAAGATACATAGGCGCAGAAGATCTTCCAAAGTACGGTTAGTACACTCCGTCTGTCCATCGGTCTGAGGATGAAAAGTCGTGCTAAATGTCAACCGAGAACCCAGACGAGCCTGAACTATCCTCCACTCCTTGGACGTAAACCGCCCATCCCGATCCGAAACAATAGTCCTGGGTACTCCATGATAGCGCACAAACTGCTCGATGAACCTCTATACTAATACCCTGACCGGAGAGTTCATTGCCACTGGAATAAATCTGGCCACCTTCGTTAGCCTGTCCACTATCACCCAGATCGAGTCATTCCTCGCACGAGACCGGGGTAGCCCATGTATGAAATCCATGGCTATATCCTCAAACTTCCACTCTGGCACCGGAAGTGGCTGTAGCAAACCGGCCGGATTCCTGCACTCAGCCTTTACGAGTTGGCATGCCTCACAATGCATCACAAAGTGCGTGATGTCCTTCTTCGTGCCTGGATAGAACATCGTCCTCTTCAAATCTGCTATCATCTTGGTGATTCCCGGGTGCATCGAGTATCTGCTGCAATGAGCCTCCGTCAAGATGTCATCCCGAATCTGCCCTCCTGCCGGTATGTAGACCCTGCCTTTGAAACATAAGAGCCCATCCCTTAAGGAGTAATCCCCTGCCGTGCATTCCTCCAAGGCCCTAAATATCAGCTCCGCTCTCGCATCCAGCCTCTGCTTGTCTCAAATGCGGTCCTGAATGTCATCGGTGGCAGTCATCGACATCAGGTACTCCGTATAAAGCTCCGGGTCATCCTCGGACACTAGTGATATCTGCATCTTCTTGAACGACTCTACCAACTCCAAGGCCATCAGCTGCGGGCCTACTCCTGATGTACTCGCTCTCCGGCTGAGAGCGTATGTAACCATATTTGCCTTCCCGGGATGGTAGTGCATGGTGTATTGGTAGTCAGATAGAAATTCCACCCAGCGTCTCTGCCGGATGTTCAGCTCCTTCTGCGTGTCTACGTACTTCAAGTTCTTGTGGTCCAAGAATATATCACAGTGTACCCCATAGAGGTAGTGTCGCCAGATCTTTAGAGCAAATATAACTGCCCTCATCTCCAAGTCATGCACCGGGTAATTCTGCTCATGTTTCTTCAACTGACTGGAGGCGTAGGCTATCACGTGCCCATTCTGCATCAGAACGACACCCATCCCCTGATAAGAGGTATCCATGTACACCTGGAATCCTTCCTTCCCTGATGGAAGAGCCAGAATAGGGGCCGAGGTAAGCCGACCCTTCAGCTCCAAAAAGGCAGACTCGCACTGTGGCGTCCAAATAAAAGGAGACTCTTTCGTCAGAGACGTAAGAGGGAGGGCAATCCGAGAGAACCCCTCTACGAACTTCCAGTAATATCCGACAAGTCC
Source organism: Platanthera guangdongensis (assembly GCA_039583875.1). Lineage (NCBI taxonomy): Eukaryota > Viridiplantae > Streptophyta > Magnoliopsida > Asparagales > Orchidaceae > Platanthera > Platanthera guangdongensis. The sequence continues at coordinate 16,188,256 of CM077153.1, read as the reverse complement.
TAAGAAACTTCGAACATCCATGGCCGTTTTCAGCGGTGGCCGATCTCGCACTGCCTGGACCTTCGCCGGGTCTACTGCCAAACCCGCTCCACTAATAACATGACCCAAAAGGCCACCTCCTTAAGCCAGAATTGGCACTTGTTGAACTTAGCGTACATCTTATGCTCTCGGAGCTTTCCCAACGTCAAGGCCAGATTCCTCGTGTGCTCCTCTTCGGTCCTCGAATAAATAAGGATGTCGTCAATGAATACAATGACAAAGACATCCAGGTACTCTTCGAACACCCGATTCATCATGGCTATGAACGCGGAGGGTGCATTCGTGAGCCCAAAGGGCATCACGGTAAACTCGTACAGTCCATATCTGCTGCTGAAGGCCGTCTTCGTGATGTCCTCCTCCTGAATGCATAGCTGGTAATACCCCGATCTCAGGTCCAGTTTTGAGAACCAATGAGCTCCCTCCAGCTGGTCAAATAACTCGTCTATCCTTGGCAAGGGGTACGTATTCCGGACCGCCAGCCTGTTCTGGGACTGGTAATTGATACACACCCGAAGCGTCCCGTCCTTCTTTTTGACAAATAGCACCGGAGCTCCCCATGGTGAAGAGCTAGACCGGACGAACCCGGCTTCCACTAACTCTTGAAGCTGGCTTCGAAATTCCACCAACTCCTTTGGGGCCTTTTGGTATGGATCCCTAGATACCGGCTTAGCCCCCGGCACGAGCTGAATCCGAAAGTCCTTCTCCCGGTGCGGGGGTAGCCCTGGTAGCTTCTCCAGAAATACATCGGCAAAGTCCCGCACCACTGGAATATCTGATATAGAATCCTTGGCCATGAACATATCGAAGAGAACCTGATAAACTTCGTCTCCTTGTATGTGGGCCTTGACGGCCTGTACAGACGATAATAATACTAGGTGGATTGGTGTAATACCTTCAATAACAATAGAGGAGTCCCCGTGCCTCACGGTGATCCTCTTCCCCAAGCAGTCAATCTGGGCATGGTTCTAGTGTAACCACGTCATGCACAGTATGAGACCATAGTCCGACATCCTCAGGATTGTCGCTGGTGCCTCAAACTCCTTCCCGCCGATCTCTGCCTCCATTTTGCAATGAGAATAGATCATGAGCTCGGATCCATCAGGTAGACGCACCCTCATCATCCTTCCTGTGAATTGCTCTACGCCTGCCAGCCCTTTCACGAAATCCTCTGACACAAACGAGTGTGAAGCCCCGGTGTCGAAGAGTGTTTGAGCGGGCTTGCCGCTGATGAAAACCACGCCTAGGGTAATTAAGTGTCTTAGTGTTCTAATTGTAGTTTTCTTTTCTTAATTTCTAACTAGTTTGCGTCTGTGAGAACTAGTTCTTATGAAATAAAGAAATTGAATGTACTGACATACCTGCTATAACCTGCTCCGAGTTCCGGGGTTGAGCCAGATCTAGTGCGTACATCTGCTCCCTCTCTGACCTGTGGCCCCTGCCCTGATATCCCCGTCCTCGGTCGTGCCCTCGGCCCCCAAACTGCCGAGGAGATGGGGCACCCTAAAGTGCTGGTGGGGGCGCTCGCCTCATGGGACAATTTCTCTTGAAATTCCCCGGCTGATTGCAATGGAAGCACACCGACGCCTGCTCTGCTATCCTCGGTATCTCCAACATCTGGAAGGGCTGGGGGGCCAAAACCCCCTGATTCCTCTGCTACGGTCCAATCTCCTGACGGGGTTGATCCTCGTTCCTTCTTTCCCCGATGACCTGGCCTCGAGGACGGTCTCTACGTCCTCCAATCACTGCATCGTCAGCCGACCTCTTTCGGCTCTTGACCGTAAGCTGATCTACCTCCCTTTTCTTAGCCATTTCCAGAATTCTGGCCAAGCTTCCCTCAGAGACGAAGAGGAGGGCCTATCTCATATCATCGTGCAGCCCCTTGTAGAACCTCCTGGCGTAGCTAGCGTCGTCCAACTGGTAAGAGTCCGCATAACGGGATAAGTGAGTAAACTCCTGGTAATACTCCAGCACTGTCCTGTTGCCCTGCTTCAACCGCAGGAACCTATCCTCCAGCTCGTCCCTCGCCGACTGAGGTACAAAATGTCCTAGAAGTGCTGCTCTGAACTCTCCCCAAGAGATATCTGCGCAATCCATATCTGCAAAGGTGGTGTCCAGCTGTGACTTCCACCACCTCTTCTCGTGCGACTCCAAGCAGGAGACTGCCAAAGCAACTGCCTCCTCAGTGGGGCATCGGATCCCCGCAAGCATCTCGTAAATGGTATCCAACCATTCCTTCGTGCGAACTGCCGACTCCGTCCCCTGGTAGGATGGAGGGGAAAGTGCCCGGAAGGCACTCATCCAGTTGGCCCCAGGATTTGGCTGTGGAGCCGGGGCCTGCTGGGCCCTAAAGGCCTCCAGGATGGCCGTCAAAGTTTGCCCAATCTCCGTCTGCTGAAACAGAACTAGAGCCGGTGGAGGTGGAACTGTATTCGGAGCCTGAGGTGTCCCCTGCTGTGGAGTTGGGTTCGTCGCAGGCTACAAGGAAAAATTCCAACAAGTTAGATAGCGTACCAATGGAATAAAAGGAGGAGAAAAATGGACTTTTACATGTGATTTCCCTTATGGGCCCACCACTGCTTCCGCTGCTAGTTTGTCCGCAAACTAAGCTCGTGCGGGGGTGGCCTAAGGTTATCGTGGACTACTTCTCTTTTCGATCGAGGTTTGCTCTGATACCACTTATAAGACCCCCCTTTTTTCTTTTTAAACCCCGAGGTCTTATGCCCAGAACCGCCGTTTTACGGTGGCCCCAACTCTCGGGAAGGCCGCCACTACAAAACGTCGATTCTGCCGGCCTTTTCGATCAATAAGAGAGAGCAGTATAATATAGTTTCAGATAAAACTAAGTCCATATCACATGTATTAAATGTAAATCAAATCACATCAAGTCCATAAAATAATATAGAGTACTAAAATGTAACAAAATGGAAATATAAACGGGCTTAAGCCAGGTACATCAGATCCTCGCTACAATATCTCGCGGAAGCTATAAAAAGACTATCACACACGGAGCTGGTCGCTAGTGCTCCGGTATTAGACTGGCTCACCTCCATGCGCACCGTACTCCGTTGGTGCCAGTCCCTGTGCTGCTGGTCCCTGTCTCCCATCCGGAGCCCCTGTAATGTTGTGGTCCGAAAACCATTAGTCATAAAGACTAAGCTCTATCATCCCCTACCCCTCCCCCCATGGCTCCTAGGCACCGAGCGGGGAGGAGGAAAGGGAAGCTACAAAGGTGGAGAGTACAAAGTGGCAGGTGACAGTGGAACTAGTCTAGCAGTTCTATAATAGTATGCAGTAAGGTAAGCAAGTAGAGTAAGCAAGTAGAGTAAGCAAGTAGAGTAAGCAAGTAGAGTAAGCAACATATGTAAAAAAAAGACAAGGTAGGAAGTAAGTAATCTTAACTTATATGAATGCTCATACAAACATATAAGTTAAGGGGTCTTCTGCAAGGCTCCCATCGTATAAAAAGTCCCATATCAATTTATATGTTGGGGTGGCGGTTGTATGCAAGTATGAGTGCACTGATATGCTATGTCATGATTCATGCAAGTGCAACCCACACACGACTCTATGCGCACAGACCTTTAGTTCCCCTAATTTGGACAGCTAGCTTCACTCCCAGGAACCTCCGTAGTGGCAAACGGATACATTGGGACGGCCCCCCCACTCCTAGGCAGGTATCCACACTACAAGGCCTAGCCCTCCCGTACGCCCCTAGAAGAACACAACCTAGAGTATCCGCGTACTAATGCTGGCCATATCCACAAGACTTTCTTTGGCTAAGTGTCCCACACCGCCGAGTCAACGTATCCACGTCGGTGTGAATGACCGTCCGATACCGATGACCCGCCACCTTCTTTTATATCAAGAACCATTTGAGCCACTGGCTCCCCGGACTAATCGTCCGTGCATTTACCTTCCGAACGAACCGTCCGGATGGCAATCAAAACAACCGAATCAACCTCCCGAGTTACCGGGGTGTGTGAATGTGCAACCCTAGTTATACTAGTTGCTCTTGTAATATATTATTCTTACGGTTTATGTTAGCCCAGGACTGCCCAAGGTATTCCCCGTGAAGGGCTCTCAAAGGCACTAGGAACTACGATGGAATTATGCCCAAAGTTCCCTTTCGCAAGACACTTACTATTATTGGTTGCTATTATATTTCCCAAACCCTTACTTGTTGTACTGGATCTAACCCTAGAGTATTTGACACTTTCTCCCCACGGGAAAGACGATCTTTCGTCGATCCCGAGCATCACCTAAGACTAGCCAAATCAACACTCTACTCACCCTATCTTCCAGTGGTGAACTAATTTTTAATTATCCAAACCAGCAAATATCTAACCCCAACTCAAGTGCCGCGATTCATACTCAAAAATAATTTCGGCAGTTTTACTAAGTGCAGACCAACCTAAGCTATATGCCGTGTAAAAGGAGAGGTACTTAAAATATTCACCCAGTAACCATATAATAATTAATGAAGGGTTGTCATGACCTTTTTAGCCTAAATCCAGAATTTCATAATTTTCCTAATTTATCTGGTAATTTATTTAATTATTCTGGTAATCCCAAAACCCCAAGTTTGAACATGATGTACCAACATCAAACAAGTAATTGCTCTACAAAATTTATGATAAACATAATATGACTCTTGAACATAAAATCCAAAGTTTCTCAACTTTTCAGCAAGATTTAAGCCCATAATTAATTAATTCAATATAAATATAATAGATGGAATTAAATAGAGAAGTACCTTAAAATATTATCAAAAAATTATACAAAATTTACCATGACTATAGAATGATCATACATCCTTACTGACTAAGTTTCATAACATTTTAAGCTAGTTTAACCATAATTTTAGCACAATCATCCTTAGGGGCAACTTAAAGATTTAAACTGCAAGCATAAGTTTATGTCCTCCAAACACCCTACAATAATTTCCAGAGGCTCCTACTGACCCTAATAATACTCTACCCAAGTTTCATCACTATTCAATGAGTTTTAGTAACCTATTCTATCTCTAAAATTTTGTGCACTAAAATAGGGTTAGGGTTTAGAGGGGCCTACCCATTCCCAAATACCTTAAGAATTTAACCAGGGGGTTTTAGATACTCTAGTTCTCACTCTACCAAGTCTGAAGTCCATACAAGGTCTTTTGACCCCTTGCCCTTCACAAGACACAAAAGCCCCTCCTTAGGGTTTGGCCTTAGGTCCTAAGGCAAATCTACTCCAATCTACTCCATCTTCCATGGGAGGATGATAAAAGTCATGCCAAGTCAGTGGTCCCAATTTCAACCTCTGTTGAGGTGATTTGGTCACTCAAAATCCAAAGTGCACTATTTAACCTAAATAGCCTTATTATGGCAAGGCTAGGGTTTCATGATTTCAACCCAAACCATCTCCAAATGAGATGCAAGTTTAATCAGAGCCTTATGAAGACCCCAAGAACCACTCACCAAAATTTGGAAAGGTTTTGAGGTCATTAGACCTTTTAAATATTTCCTATATTATTAATTAAATTTCTACTAAAATATTAGGAAACTCTTTTCCAAAAATTCTCAATTTTGGATATGTTCTAGGCATAGGTATGAATGACCACCATTCAAAATTGCAAGTCATTTGGATGGCTGGATTGATGGAGGCACTCAAAATAGTCTCTGCTCTAACCTAGGTATAGCCCTCACCAACATGGGTGTTGTGGTCAAACCACGTACCCAAATTGGTTCAAATCAATTTTAAATTAAAGCAGACTTTAAGGTCTACAATGTTCATGTTGGTTATTTTTTCTGAAACGACACCTAAGTATTTTTAATATTTAATTCAAAACAGCCCAGTAAACAGGATAAAAAATTCAGAAATAAAAACTAAATAAAAGAAATGATGCAGCACAGATCTTAAAGCAAATCCGACGCATTCTAGTCATCTTCCTCCTCCAGCCAAGGGCTATGATCATCCCGACCTGGAGCTTCTTCCAAGCCATTTTCCCGGTCACCCGACAACCTCCCTGGCCGGCCACCACCGCCACCACCTTCGTTGAGGTGGGGGTTATCGCCGGGCGGCGGCACGGCCGCCAGAGGGGTGGTTTCCGGCGAACCCGACCCAAATTTTTTTCATGGAAAACAAGGAAAAATGCTCACCCGATCTGGCTCATTGGAGCCCGATTCTCATCCTAAAAGATTCCTAAGATCTATCCATAGAAGGAGTAGAGGAGGACCTTCAACCGTGCTTACCGACGGGTTTGGTGGTGGTGCGCCATGGCCGGATTTTGGAGCTTCGGGTGTCCTGCAACAGTACTACCAAATGGCTCGATTCCTTCAGGTAACGTGTGTAAAAGCTTGCCCTGGGTCTGGGGATGCTTTTTAAAGAGTTAATTGGGGGAGGGGGAGGACCTAACTTGAATTCACCATTAATGGTCTTGAAGGTGAATTTCGGCCAAGGGGGTGTGCATTGAATCCAGCCCATATGTGGCTGTCTAGGGCTGTTAATCTTCTCTAAATTAACAAGGGAAGGTGAATCTAGCAAATGGAGGTGAGGAGATGAACTCTTGATGGCTATTAATGGCCTTCTCTCTCCTCTTTCTCTCTCTTCCCTATTGGAGGAATTGAATTCAGCCACCTTGGGTGGCTGGCCATGGATATTCAACTCCTCAAAACTTATGAGGGGGAATAAATTCAGCCTTTGGAATTAATTGGAGAGGCCTTTGGTCTCCCTTGGCCATGAATGGCCTCCTTTTCTCACTTTCTCTCTCCTCCATTAAAGGGAAAATGGAGCTTTCTCTCTCTTACTCACCATGGCCGAATTTTGATGTCTCCTCCAGCCTATTGGCAGCCCACTAACACATATTAATAATAAGAATGAGGTTAGCCCAAGTGGGGGAAATGAGTTTGAGCTTGAGTTAGCCCATTTAGGCTAATTTGACCTAACATTAGAATAGAGTTGACCTTGGTCAACATGACCATTTGGGTTGACCACAATGGGTCCTTGGTGACCCATTGGACTCCCTTAAGGTCTAGGAAGACTTGAGTAGGGTTGTTTGGGCACCTTGGAGGTCACTTGACCCTTAGTAAGGGCTCTTTGACCACTTTGGGACTAGAGTTGACTCGGGTCAACTTAGCCACTAGGGTTGGCCCCAATGAGTTCCTGATGACCCATTGACCTCCCCTAAGATCTATGAAGGGTTGGGTAGGGTTATTGTGGCACTTTGGAGGTCACTTACCCTTAGGAAGGGTACTTTGACCAAATTAGGGCTAGAGTTGACTTTGGTCAACAAAGACTCTTGGGTTGACCCCAATGTGTCATTGGTGACCCATTGGCCTCACTTTAGGGTTAGGAGGGCATGGGTGGGGTCCACTTGGCTAGGGGAAGGCCAATTGACCCTAAGTATGCTAGTTTGACCCATTTAGGGTTAGGGTTGACTTAGGTCAACTTAACCACTTTGACTGCCTACAGTGGGTCCTTAGTGGCCTTATGGACTTCCCAAGGTGTTTGGGGTGTTGTGGTAGGATCCTGGGATCGAGGTGTAGCCCTAAGGTCAAACCTTAGGTCTAAATGTTGAGACTGAGCTATAGGCAAACCAAGGTGATTTTCACCTTGGCCTTGTTCACTTGGTCCTTTGAGCTTCTAGTGGTTTTGTCATGACCTAGTCATAACAAAACAAAATCCTAGGGGTTTAGTTGTTTACGGGATGTTACAGTTTGAGCTTTCTTTCCTGGTTTCCGTATGATCAAAGTGTGATCTTGATAGTTCTGAGTATATTAATTTGACGTCAGAATGTCTCTTTGACCAATTTGAGAAAATTCAACACCTGGATGGGGCCAGACTCGAAGCCCCGATCGAAACAGAGTAACTTGGACCGTCTTAGTTCACGGAGTGGTCGAGCGCGCACACATCCAACAAGAGATAAAATGTACACATGATGTTTTGACGTGGAAAAACTCCTCAACTGGGTAAAAAACCACACGACCAGGTCTGTGCTGATCGAAATTCACTATCTGCTTGGGATTACAATTTGTTTGAAGAATCAATGGCGACAGACCGCTGCTTGTTACACTTTGGGGGCAAGAGAGAGAGAGAGAGTTTCTTGAGCTCACGACGGGCAACATGCTGCTCCGTGTGAGACTGCTTGCTGAAGAATTGTGAACGAAAGGGCACTTGCTGTAGCAAGAATTTTTTTTTTGTCGCTCGTTTGCAGGCTTAGGAGAATTTCTGGTGGAGAGGAGGTAGTATGAATTTCTGGTGGAGAACACTAGGAAAGTGCTACGGATTAAACAACCACTTAACTCTGAAGAGGAACTAATTATTCTTACTCAATTATGAATCAAATAACTCAAATTGTAGGAGTGTGTAGAAGTCCAAACATAGTAAAGAACTCATATATGAATCAAGAACTCAGATCTGAGTCAAGATCTCAGAGCTAAGTCTAGAAATCAGATCTGTGTGGAGGAGTTACCTGAGTGGATGCCAATTAATGGCAGGTCCTGAAGTATGGGTGTAAGAGGAGGTGTTGTAGTCGGCAATTGTGGCCTTCTCCTTGCGTGATCTTCTCAGGTGGAGGAGCAGCAAGCAGAGGCACCGTTGAGTTTGGCGAGGAGGGAGTGTGAGTGTTTCTTGCGCTGTGGGGAAGAAGATCGCTTTGCACGGATTGCGGGTTTCAGATGCGGAAGAGGAGGCCTTCTCCCAACACATTTTCTCCGGCAAAGCCACCAACAATGTTAACGATGAGTTTGGCGAGGAGAAGATCATGAGAACAGTTGCAGGTTGCAGATGCGGAAGAAGAGGCCTTCTCCCTTTGTGATTTTCTCCGACGATGGGTCGGGGAAGGAGGATGGAATGTGGTGGTTTTATTGGCCTTGCGGCGGGGAGAAGGATTTCGGCAGCAGTCACGTGTTTCGCTTCGGGTTTTAAGAGGAACAAGCTGAGACTTATTTGATCGGACAGACGGTTTTAAAATGTATATACATTGAATGATTAGATTTTGTTAAATGGGTCGCAGTGTTACACAGTTTAGCTGGCATGGCCTCCAATATTTCTTTGTATATTGTGTGTGTGTGTATATATATATATATATATATATATATATATATATATATATATATATATATATATATATATATATATATATATATATTATGCAAATACATTCATGACCACTTGATATCACTAAATAGCCACTCCTGAAATTAAAACTGTCCGATCATTCCCAACCCAACACTCACATCCCTCGGATTAAAACAAATCCCGCTCCCCTTCAAAAACCACGAAACCCCAACCGTATTTCACGGAGAATGCCTAAGGCATCACGTTCCACGCTAGTGGTGGGCAAAAGGATTGGGCCATGTGGGCCGGCCTAGTCCGACCTGGTAATAACCCATCTAGGCCCGACCCGGGAAAAGCCCGGCCCGGGCTTAGGCCGGTCTTAGGGCCCAAATACGGGGGGTATTACCCGGCCCGGGCCAGGCTGGACAAAGACTGATTTTCAGGCCGGCCCAGGCCGCGGAAAAGCCCGACCCAAAAATTGGCCCTCCTCTTATAAGAGCCGTTAATTAAACGGCTCTTATAAGAGCCATTTAATTAACGGTTCTAATAAGAGACGTTGCTAACGGCTCGTATAAGAGACGTTGCTAACGGCTCGTATAAGAGCCGTTAGCTGGCTGCTGTACAACAGCAGCTATACTGCTGTACAACAGAAGAGCCTAGGGCCTATGGTGGACAGCCTAGGCCCTGGGCTCATAAAAAAAATTTATTTAATTTAACCCCTCCACCCACCAGCCTGAGCCCTCCTCTCTCTCCCACTCATTCACCCTTTCTCTCCTCCCTCTCTCGCAGACTCCCACTCACTCTCTCTGACTCTCTGACTCTCACTCTCTCTCTCCCCCTCTCTGACTCACTCTCTCTCACTCTCTTAAGTTTTAAATTAAATTATTAAATTTACTCAACGCGGCAACGCCTCGCGACCCTCGCTAGCATCCTCCTCAACGCTAGCATGTCATCGTCCTCCTCAACGCCATGGTCGTCTACTCAAAGTACGTCTGTAGTGGTAGAGCACAATCGTAAGACAACACTTCGGGAGTATTTTGATAAGGTTCAAGTTGGCGCCGAATTCAAGGCGCGATGCAAATTATGCTCGAAGCTGCTGACCCTTACCGACAACTCGACACTAGCAAGACACATTAAGTCTCGCGTTTCAAAACAAGCTCCCGAGTCTGGTCAGGCCCAAATTTCAGGAGCAGGGCAAATTTGGACGTACAATCAACTTTGCCAACGAGACCTACAGATGAAGCATGTCATCAAACGTGAGTTATCATTCAGCCATTACGACAACGAGGACACAGCGAAGTACATACATGAAGGGATTCAGCTCAAATATCAATAGGTAAGTAGAGCATCTCTTAGGCGCGACTCCATTAAAGCATATTTAGAATCAAAAAAATCGTTAATAATAATTTTTTGAAACTTTCGATGGTCGTGTAAGTTTAACGAGTGATGTTTGAAGCAGTAGCATAAAAGTAGGATTATCGTATATATGTATCACATGTCATTAGATCTATCCCGTTTCATTGGAGCTAAATAAGCGCATAATGTGTTTTGAAGGTTCGAATATCCGCACACATGTAAAACTATATATAATGTAATTATTAAATATGTGCGAGAATTTAAAATAAAAGATAAAATAATGAATATTTCTTTTGATAATGTCTTAACAACACCGTAGCTTTTGAGTGGTTAAAACGCGATTTAAAACCAATGCTAAGCGGTGCGTTTTTTCACACTCGGTGTGTTTGTCATGTTTTAAATTTAGTGGTACAAGATAGTTTAGCCGTAATAGAATCATATATTGAAAAAATTCGTCTAATGCTAAGAGTCATTTATAGTTTTAGAAAATAATATCAAGATTTAAAAAATTTTGTAAACGCACATGGTAAAAAATATTTGAAACCTCAATTTGATATGTCCATTAGATGGAACTCAACATATAAAATGTTAAAAATAGCGTTTCAACAAAAAAACACTTCTTATGGAATATTATAGTACGGTAAATACCCATGATTTGACCGATGCCGATTAGGACATATTAACAAATTATATGACTTTATTAAAATATTTTTATAGGGAGACTGTTTTTTTACCTATCGCGTACTATCCGACTAGCTCACTAGTAACTGAAAATTTTATAAATATCTCACAAAAATTTAATTATTATAAGTAACATGCTGGATGATTTCCATTAATTGAAATAATGAATTTTTTTTTAAAATATTATAAAGAAATGCATGTAATGTTTTCATGCGGTGCCGCTTTAAATCCGTTATTCGGCGTAGACGACGTAGAAGATTTGATAGATGAAATCAATACAAATTTAAATATAAATTTAAATTTTGATGATTATGATGACGTTAGTACTCCAAAATTTACTAATTTTTTTTAGCGAGTGTTATAATTATTATGATAACTTATACGACTCGCGGCCTCGGTAAAAAATATCGCAACAAAAGAAATGATATTTTTAAAATTAAAATTTTAGAATTAGCTACCAGAAAAAAAAGCGCGCACATATATTAGTTTAAATGAATTAGGATTGTACACTAAAACGCAATTCCGTAATTTTATGAGCAGGAAGGAGATTGAAAAATTCGATCTCTTAAAATGGTGGAAAAGTAAAGTTAATACATATCCTATTATGGCTAATTATATGGCCCGCGATTCACCAACAATTCAAGCAGTATTGTAACTTCACAGTCTGTTTTTTCTCTTAGTGACAGAGTTTTGAACGAGCGGGGGAGCCGACTTAACGAAAAATCTCTGGAAATGTGCATCTGCTACAATGACTACTTGAATGCTATGAATAGAAAACAACACATTACAACATTGAAGGATAGCTCAGAGGAGATAAAAGACGAGATGAAGACAATGAATTTAAGAGATGACTAAGTGCGTCCCACATTCATCACATGACCGATATAAAATTGTATTTTATACCTCTCAATTAAGTAAAAAATCACATGATCGGGTCTGTGCCGGTCAAATTCCACAATCAGCTTCGGGTTACAACTCGTTTGCAGAATCAAGGCCGACATACTGCTTCTCATTACATTTTGGAGGTGAGAGAGAGAATCTTTGGCGCTCAACAGCCAATAGGCTGCTCCACGCGAGGATTAACTTTCACAATCTTATGGAGAGGATTAACTTTCACAATCTTATGGTGAGGACGAGCATTCTTAAGTGCAGTGCATAAGTAGGACACAACCGCAGAACGTGCAAAAAAAGGTTGGAGTGAGCATGCTGGACGCTGCACATGAACGAGGCTTTCTTCCTGTAATGGGCGTGACGTCTTCTTCGCGGCTCTGCTGTAGACTTAGCCAAATTTTTGGTGGAGCGGTGGCTCGTCGGGGAAGTCTTGCATAGCACTGGTCTGAGAAAGAAGAAAACACGAAAGGAAAAAAAGTGAGAAATTAGGATGCCTGAGAGACTTTTTATAGACTCCAAGAGATGGTTACGGTAATTTCGCGGCTATCCACACATCGCAACCACCCAAATTATTAGGCGCAAACCATGATTCGTATAGTTTGGAGCGTATACCATTTGCATATTATATTTTACTAAATGCAGACTCCCATTAAAACCATGGCTCCCCACCACCAGCGGTGGTTACACGGGTGGTTACCCGCACAACAGGCGGTCCCTATCGCCCGCCCGCTTGCCCGCTGCATGCCCTCCCGCCAGCTTTCTTCTTTGCCTCCGCCACCGTCGGCTTGATCGGAGCCCAACAACGAGTTCTTAGGTGCCCGACGAACTCGCCGGGGGTTGTCCGGCGGCGAGAGGGCAGAACCACCGACGGTGGTGGCCCTGCCCATTCACTGCCGGACAACCGCCGACGAGTTCGCCGGGCCACAACGAACCCGCCAATGAGCACAGGTAAGGCCGGCGGCGGATCAGCCGGCGGCGGCGTTGGGGAACAATGAAAGGCGCGGGGGGTTGAACAGGGGAATCGAGTTTTAGGGGTTACTGAATTTCTGTTTTAGGGGGAGATATTTACTTGCAGTCCAAATATTTTGTTGTTTTGATTAGGATCCATATAAAAACATATATATATATATATATATATATATATATATATATATATATGGATATTTTTCCTACTTCTATATATATATACATATATGGATATTTTTCCCACTTCTATTCAGGTTGAGGTAAAAATAGCAAATCATTGCCTTTTATATATTCTCTTCGATTTTAAAAGGCCACCTCTGCTTTGAGAAATAAAAAATGCCCCATACTATTCACGTGAAGAAGGTAAGCAGCCGCCTGAGAAAAAAAAATTCATCTCTTGTGCGCGATAGAAGGAGTGCTTCCTGTGTGTTCGTGAGGTGTTGCCTCCCTGGCTCGCGTTGCAAAAAGGCCGCCACTGACGTTGGTCGTCGGCACGGGTGGAACTATTACTGGGCACGATAGGGCACGTGCCCGACCGCTTTTTTCATCGCTAAAATTTCATCCCGCATTCCGTCGCCGCTTTTCATCCCGCATCCCGTCGCCGCTCCTCCTGCTCCCGATCCGGTACTTCTTCTTCTTCTTCTAGATCTGTTCTCTTCTTCTTCTTCTTCTTCTAGATCTGTTCCCTTCTTCTTCTTCTGTTCTTCTAAATCCATTCTCTTCTAGATCTATTCTCTTCTTCTTTTTCTGCTGTTTTTCTAAATCTGTTCTCTTCTAGATCTGTTCTCTTCTAGGGAGTTCGCTGGAGCCCAGCCCTCGCCGACCCCGTTGACGAGCATGGAAGCATAGTAGTCGTTCCTCCCCAGAAGAGCCCCAGACAGCATTTTCGGTAGAACACTGAAGCGTTGACCCCCTTGTTTTTCCCGCTGCTGACTCCTCCGCCGAGCGCCGTAGGTACCAGATTTTAAGGCTTTCTTGAAATTTTTTCAGTGTTCTCCCGTGATTCACTGTATTTCGAAACATTTCTCAATGTCTAGGGTTTGTGATTTTGTTTCCAGCTAGTCATCCAACGAACTACATTGCCTTCCCCAAAATTGTCGACTCCTCCGCCAAGCGCTGAATAAGGTACTAGATCCTAATGCATTGCTAAAAAAATTTCAGCAATTTCGCCCTTGTTCCCCTGCATTTACAAGCGGCTTTCATTATTAGGGTTTGTGATTTTGTTTCCAGCTACTCCTCCAGCGAACTCCCTTGCATTTCTAGCAGCTACTCCAGTGATTTTCGAAGAAGCAGTGATCCCAAATCTGGACTGAATTTCAGTCCAGATTTCACAGTGAAAACTGGATTGAATTTCAGTCCAGATTTCACTGAAATCTGGACTGATTTTCAGTCCAGATTTCACTGAAATCTGGAGTGGATTCAGTCCAGTTTTCATTGTGAAATCTGGACTGAAATTCAGTCCAGATTTCTGGGAAATCTGGACTGAAATCAGTCCATACTCTAGTGAAATCTGGACTGAATTTCAGTCCAGACTTTAGTGAAATCTGGACTGAATTTCAGTCCAGATTTCACACCAGATTTCTGTGAAATCTGGACAGAAACTGGACAGAAATTCTGTCCAGTTTTCACTGTGAAATCTGGACTGAAATTCAGTCCAGATTTCTGTCAGATTTCACAGAAATCTGGACTGATTTCAGTCCAGATTTCTGTGAAGAGTTGATTTGGACGCACCATTGTGCTAATTTTCGAGCATTTTAATGTTAGGTACACATCATTGTGTTGCTGGAATACATCGTGAAGGGTTGATTTGGAGCTCCAATCGTCTTGTGTTACTGGTACACTCTTGTTTCCTGATTTTCTGTTTTAGTTTCCTTAGGAGGGCCACCCGCCTTCAATTGGACGCGGTGTGTATCTTTGAAAAAAAAAAATTTCAGGGCCGCTGCCCCCGAACTCCCGCTCAGGGTGCTCTGCCCCCCGAACCCCCCGAATTGACAGTACTTAGATTGTGCCCGTGCGACTTCAAAATCCTGGTTCCGCCACTGGTCGTCGGTTGTGCGAACCCGTGCGACGGCATTGACGTCGTTGGTGTCGATCTTGCCGTTCTCGCCTGGTTTTCTTCCTCTTATGTGGGACCCTCGACGCATTCCCTGACTTTGGGGATGATAGCCGCCGGTCTTGGAGGAGAGAGTGTTTGCCAGTTTTAAGGGAGATGATGTGGTGTAGGCTTGGCGGCGAAGTCTTGCGGTGGTGCAGTGGATTTGACCGAGTTTCTTTCTGGCGGTACGGGCGTGGAAGCGAAGGCTTGCGCTCGTGCAGTGACCTTGACAGAGTTTCTCTTCGGCAGTGCAGGCATGACGGAGAAGGCATGCGAGAGTGCAGTGACCTTGATGGTGTTTCTCTCTGATGGTGCGGTTTGATGTTGATGACGTGCGCGAGTGCAGATGGCCTCTACAGTGCTTCTCTGGTGGTGGCAGGTGGTTTGGTCATCATCAGACGACGAAGGTTCCAGACGAATCTTGTGCGTCCGCTGTGCTAGCGGATTACAGTCAAGATTATTCTCTCTCCTGCTGATCGAGCGAGTCCGGCTACTCCACGGTGTATGCTGTAACGGACGTCGGTACATAATTTCTTCATGCATTACTTTTTTTATGGTTGTAGTATTTACATATGCATTGTTTCTTGCTCAGATTTCAGTTCCTGTATGCCCTATATTTATTTGGTTGTGTCTAAGGAATAGTTTTCGCGTTATAACCCAACATGTTTTAGATTGGACGGTTCTGATTGGTTTTGTGGTTCAAACCTTGGAGGTAAGATGTAGAGAGTGACAGGCGCGCCTCAGTAGGACAATAGGGAGAAGAAATCACACAAACCCAGGGTGAGGAGAGAGGATCAGCATCATATGCATTAAAACTTTTAATTAACTGTTAAATTTAAAAAGGTTAAGTAACTGTGTAGGACAAAATAATTAACGCAGGCATTCAAATTAAGACTTTTTTTGGGGGACTTGTTTTCACCGGTCAAGCGGTTACGATCGCATGAACTAGATCCTAATTAATGTTAGGTTCATGCGGTCGTAGCAGCTTGACCGGTGAAAATAAGGCTATATTTGGTTCGGCGGTGGCGGGTGCATTCGGTAGGTCGAAACGTCACTTTGGAACCAGAGGGGGAGAGGTGGCGGTCGAAACGGAGCGGATCGGGGCCGTTTCCTCCTTGCTGCGCTGCGGGTGCAAACAGAGCAAACGCTGCCGGCGACCGTTTGTTTACCCTCCGTCTGAGAGCATTTTCTCCAAACAGAGGCTGCGAAACTCCAAACCAAATGAATAAAAATCTCCCCAAACCGAGCCTAAATTATTAATAAAATTTCAGTGCATGCGTTAATTAAATTTCACTGCATGTTAGTTCACGCCTTCACGGTGTGGGACAAAAACATCAACAAAATAATTAACGCATGCATGTAAATTAAATCATTAATAAAATTTCCCCATGCATTAATAAAATTTCACTATACGTTAGTTTACGGTGTGGGGGCAAATACATTAATAAAATCTGTCTGATTTGTCAATATTTTATCTTTAAAATTTCACCTCATCCTAAAATTAGGGTATTGTTATAGACAAATAAGATTTGATTATATACAATTTTTCACTATATATAAATTGATACAAATTAAAAATTATTATTCGTAAACAAAATTTTTATATACAAATCAGTTCAAATTCTTTTTAAAGAAATAGTTTATCTTTTGTAAACACCATATCATTTTATAGCAAAATTAATGTGATCGACGGTGCAAAAAATTTAAAATTCAAGATATAAATAAAGAATGTATTGAAACCCAAAAAATATATGCAAGCATGTCATTTCTTTCGATCGATAACGTCAACGGATTAGTTCCTGTAATAAAAATAAAATAAAACAAGATAAGTTTGAAGTATATCCAAATACATTAAAATATAATTTAATCAAAAAATTCTAACTTTTTGACTTAGAAGACTTTATTAGGCGATTGTTTACCGCACCCCATTTTTTGCTATCCGCACCCCAAAACATTTTAAAAAAACGCTTTCCCAAAAATTTAATCGCAACCCTAACTATTTCTCTTCTTCTCACCCGGTTCACGGAAGCCGCCATCCCCCCAACTCGCGAAATCCGGATCTCGCCCTCCCGTTTCCGTACTCGCCGTGCCGCTCCTCTTTCAGGCAACTGTTCGCGGCAGCCGCTCCCGTCTCCTGTAGTAGATCGAGGAAGCAGCCGTCCCACCAACTCACGAACTCCGCCTTCGTACTCGCCGAGCCGCTCCCCTTTCCGACAGCCGCTCCCGTCTACGACAATAGATCACGGAAGCCCCCAGATCTTCAGACAACCACCTAAGGTAAACAACCATCTATGCAACTTCTACACCTCCGCATGTTGTGGTATGCGTATGTCCTCTTCAAAGCATTGTGCTTGTTTATTTTCACTTAAGGTGCAAATATATTTAATTACTGAAAAATGGATGGTTTACATATTATGCGGGATACACAATCACGAGAGAGTTCATCTGGAAGCACATGCATAAAAAGGAAGATTAGATAAGGAGGAGAAAAAAACTAGTAGAACAGATGTATGGTTCAGGGGTGAAGCCACGCAAAATACTAGCCGTGGTGAAGAAAGAAAAATAGTGAAAATACCACGGTTATTAGGACAATTTACAATGAGCGGGTGAAGTTACAAAAGAAAGAGTTGGATGGAGGAACGCCTATACAATATTTGTATAAGTGTCTGAGTGATGCGGGTTACATTTCTTTTAACCAAGTTTGCTCAACTAATAACCAATTGGAAATGTTATTTTTTGCACATCCGGTCTGTATAAAGCTAAGTAATATGTTTCCAACGGTTTTTCAGTTAAACTGCACATACAAGACAAATCTTTATCGTATGTCATTACTATGCATTGTTGGAGTTGCATCAACAAACCAGAGATTCGTTTCGTGTTTCACTTTTATGTCTAATGAAACCGAATCAAGTTACAAGTGAGCTCTTGATTGTTTTAGATCCATTCTGCATCTCCATTCCCAACCAATTGTGTTTGTGACAGATAGAGAGCAATCTTTGATGAATGCTATAAAGGTTGTATTTCCGGAATCTAAAAATATTTTATGTGAAGTACATATAAATTGAAATATTTTAGCAAACTGCAAAAAGTTTTTTAGTGAGGGAAAGATCTTCGAATGCTTTATGGGTGCATGGTAAAGAGTGGTAGATGCTCATACAGATAATGATTTTGGCATGTCCTTGAACAAGCTTGTGGTTGATTACTCTATAAATTATTGTGAAGTTGTCACATGTATCATGACTACTTGGATAAATCCATACAAAACTTATTTTGTTTTGAGGTGAATTGATAAATGTCTTCATTTGGGTAATTCAACCACCAATCGAGTTGAAGGTGCACATAGTCAACTTAAGGAATTTTTGGAGGTTTCTATTGGTAGTTTATCAACTATTTGGAGAACATTTAATCAAATGATCAATATTCAACACACAGATATTAAGAGATCATTTGGTTCTAGTTGCATTTAAGTGAATAAAGAGTTTGAAGATTCTTTGTATGTCGAGCTTCTTGGTCGCGTGTCTCTTAAAGCTCTACAGTGCATAAAAGAGGAGGTTGAGATGGTTAAGAATGGAATGAAAAGGCATACGGAAGATACATGCACACATATCAAAATATGTACTATGGGTTTGCCTTGTGTACATGAATTGAGGTCTTATGTTGCTTAATCAAAAGCAATTTCATTATGGCTTGTACATAAACATTGGAAACAATTATCCTTGAGCATTGATGAGGAGAAAGTTGATATAAAAGGGTCGAATGACATAAACAATGAAATAGATGCAATCATTTAGAAGTTCACTCATGCAAATGACATACAAAAGAAGGAGTTAAAACGGAAGTTGCGTGAGATCATTGATCTAACCACAACCTGAACAATTGAGTCTTTAGTTAAAGTGCATTTCAAAGGTAGGCCTAAAGGGAGTTATAAGAAATTTAGATATAAATCTAAATCCACAAGGCGTGATTCATCCCATTTTGAGTATGTCTTGATGGAGGAGAAGGCAAAAATGAAGGTTTGTCCAAAGTTGAATGCACGCAAGCGTACAATTTATAACAATGTTAATTCCTTGCTTAATAATAAATTTTTGGATGATGTTCGTGAGCAAATGCCTTCTTACTTATCACATCACATGATGAAGGCTATTGATATACTTGGCGATGGGCATTACAGTTATAGAGTCATTGGCCAAACATTAGGAATTAAGAGTGGCTGGGCACAAGTCCGTTTTGATCTCCATGAAGAACTTGAATCAAAATTGACATTATATGATATCACGTTTGGAAAACCAAGAAGGGAAGAATTATTATCTTCACTTGAATGCAATATAACTCTAGCGAGTTTGGACAAATGGATGTCGATGCCGGATATGGGACTCATTATCACTTTGTGTTACAATATAGTATTAGTCCAACTATCTAAAGTTTAATCATTCACCTTTCTTAAGTTACAATCACCTCCACCGGAAGAACGAAAAATTGTTTTCATTGGATTTATCGATGATAATCATTTCATTGAACTTCACATGCATGATGGATGTCCATTACCGTTGATTTACCCTCTTTGGAGAAGGTGTTGTGGAGAAATAGCACAAACATGGGAAACTTTATTTGCATCAAAGATTAGAGTGGCAGAGAAGAATATTAGACATTCACCTTCATTGATAAATTTGAATGACTCTTCTTCCAAAGATATAACATATTAAATGCATTTTGACTAAGTAATGTTTCTCGCGATATTTTCTGGTTATAACATATTCCATTAATTCTTAACAGTATAATGCAAGCTATTGCTAGACTTTTGCAAATTTCAATATCAAGATCGACGTTTCAATGTTTTGCAAATATCAGTATCAAGGTCGACATTTCAATGTTTTGCAAATATCAATATAGAGGTATGAACATTCATATAAATAAATTTATATTTTCATTTGATGGGTATACATATGTTCATTTATTTGATTGCAGGATTATTGGTTAAAAATCAAGTTTGGGGAGCAAACAAAGCAGGACTATGGGACATATAAGAGCATGATTTTTGTATTTTCCATTTTCCATCTAGTATGATTTTGTGGTGATTTTAATGGATATGTTGTTGGGTTTAGCTATGAGACAAATTTAATATGTTTGGCTATATAATTTTTGGTGTAATAGGACAGGTATATGCAATAGCTTGCAAATTAATCGATCAACTTATGAAGGTAATTCATCGAGTTAAAGTTTCAACAAAATGTTATGTGAAATAACAGCTATGCAGGTTGAAGGATTTCCACCATTGTCAAGATTTCCACATATGTAATTTTGTTTCTCATATATTTAGTTTGCAAAAAAAAAAAAATTAGTGAATGCGGGGTGCGGATAAAATTTTCAAAAATTTCGGGGTACAATTAACAATGGGGTGCGACAATCCAAATATTGGGGTTCAATTATAGAAACAGGTTGCGATTAACAATGAGATGCGGATAGCCAAAATCGGGTTGCGGTTAACAATCACCCTTTATTATATACTATCTCATTTATGTGCATTTGTTGAGTTGAAGTAGGTAATCGTGAGATATATATTTCTGCTCATTTGCTTGCAATCAGATCACGATATTTTCTCCAATATGAGATAATATGAGGCAAATGACACCCTTCATGCATCAATAAATATGTGAACTGATTACCATCTATATAACCCATTACAACTAGCTTCTTTGTACGTGGCGGCGGGGAGCTGAATGGAAAAAATTGGAGATTCTGAATTGCTGAAATTTGGATAAAAGTAATATTATAGCAAGAAGCTACAACAAGACCCATGTCCGACATTGACATCCATTTATTTGGAGGTGTCGGCATCTCATTACATTGAAGAGAGGATAACAACTCTTCCCATCTTTCCTTGCCAAAAATACCAACATACATGATACAATGAACCTTTAGTTCATTGGTAAGATCCAACCTAACTTGCGCCCAATTTTCTCCCATCTCCAAAGCATGTCCAACAACACGATACCCACAATGACCATCCCTAATGACACTACACCATATCATGCATATGGTAGCGCTCAAAAACCGCTACTATATTTATAAAAACCGCTACTGTAGGGCTACGGTAGCGGTTGCTTGTGTGTTGCATCTGCTGCCGTGGTCATAGTGTATGGTAGCGGTTACCTAATGTATTGTGGCGTTTTTGAAATCGCTACTAAAGATGCATCTATTGTAGCGGTTATGGTTTTCAATGGTAGCGATTATTTCATTTTACCAGAACGGTTACGTTACTCTATGGTAGCGTTTATGCTTGCCTTTGGCAACATTTTTGTTTTTCTATGGTAGCGGTTATCCTCATATTTAGCAACGGTTTTTATTGTCAATGCCAACGATTAAGATGATTAATAGTATCGGTTTTTAGTGGTAGTGAATATTATGCCTAATTATATATGGCCAGTCACGATTAATATTCATCCATAAAATGTATCCATGCATGCATTCAGATTCAATATCCATCATATCCATGCATTCAGATTCAATATCCATATATACATCATCATATATACATATATATACATCAAATTAAAAGATGAACACAATCCAAAAAGTATAAACAAATATTCATATATAACTCTCCAACTTATTAATATCATCCATACATATTAATATCGATCCAATTACTACAATATATGCACAAAAAGAAAAAAATATCATCAATCTCTGGCTTCACACCCAAGCTCTCACACCAAAAGCTAATATACTTATATAATATATATAACAAGGTTTGCTGATTTGCATTCATTTCATTCTAATTAAATTAGCCAAGCCATATGTGCATCCAGCTTCAAATACTCCAATGCATAAAAACACAAAAATATAGTATCCATTTGCTTCAGTACTCGAGTTCCTCCTGTGCATCCTGCAAGTAAAAGAATATCATTAATAATATTAATTAATCAAGCAAATAACATAATTTTATGTTAGTTAATAGCATATAATTTTATATTAGTTATTAAGTGAATTATAATTTTATATTAGCCATCTAGAGATATCTCTCCTGGGCTGCAACATTAACTAGCTAAATGGTTCCATATATGCCATTGTAGTTCTTGCCATCCTCATACACTTAATTAAAAAAAACAAGCATTGTTTAAGAGGAAAAACAAATCAGCAATATAGAAAAATAGATAGTTATTTATCTATAGCTTGACGAACCGCGACCCCAGATTAGTTAGGTAAAGAGAAGAAGCGCTCTCCAACACTTAGATATCATCCGACCCATACATATATCATGGACATGATGTGTTGAAGGTGCATGATACGTATAATTCGACTCGCTCTCGTCAATCCAAGATGACCCCGGACTTATTTTCAATCATCAGTCAAGCAGTTACGACCGCAAGAACCGGATCTTTATTAAATTAAGATCGGTTCATACGGTCGCAACCGCCTGACCAGTGCATGCATATTTTGAAATGTAACTCACGTAGGAGGTTTTTCTAATTTCAGAAAGATAGAGGGGGTGCACCCTAAAATTATGCAAACTCAACTGGATGCCTTAAATTTCCATCCTTTGGCAATTTATTAGCATGCCAAGTCATCAAATCAGCTGTTTTTGAGCACATGAATAGCCTTTGAAGCCTAGGCTTCAATGGGAAATACCACAGAACTTTTGCTGGAATTTGACGAGCCTTTTTAGCTAATGAATCAATTTCTTTTTCTTTATTATCTCCTTTAGAATTCCACCTAGAAGATCCACAAATGTGACAAGATGAAGCATTAATGTGCTCCTTCCATTACAACATACAATCATTTCGGCTTGCATGTATTTTTTGATAATGAAGACCTAAATCCTTCACGGTCTTTTTTGCATCATTGAAAGAATCAGGAAGTTTTGCATTTGGGAAGGCTTCTCTTAGCAGACACAAAAGATCATCAAAAGCTTCATTGCTAATTCCATGGACACACTTCTTGATATACAAACGAATAGTAAAGGACAGCTTAGAAAAGCTAGTATACCCAGGATACAGCTGCTCTTGGCCTTCCTCCACGAACTTATAAAATTTTTTGGCGTCTTCATTTGGCCCTTCCCTTGCTTCTCCCCTATCTTCTTGAGGCATAGGAGAATCTTGTTCAACGTTTCTATACATGTCATGCAACATACCATCAATGTCATCGTGGATGAACCCACCATCATTATTTCGATTGTTAATATTTATCTCATCACTTTCCCCATGGAAAACCCATTCATCATAACCATCAATAAAGCCATCAACAATCAAGTGATCCCTCACGATATCCTTGGTATGATAATAAAGAAAAACACACTTGTTGCATGGACAACAAAATTCGTCCCCTTGAGTTTCTTGGACAAACGTTGTTTGAAGGAAATATTCAACCCCTTTAACGTAATCATGATGCTATCTAGGAAGGGTCATCCAACTCTTATCTCTATCCATTAATTAGCAAGATCACAAATGTATTTCTAAAGAAGAAGAAAAATGCATAGTGATAATTATTGAATAACTATTGGGAAACAATTCTTCATAACTATTAAATTAATGAAAACATGAAGAATTATGACATAAAATATGTAGAAAGCTATGTTAAAACGTAAACATCAAGAATTACCTGCACAAAAACTTTATCTTTAAGAAACTCTGATAATCAAAATAGAAGCTCCAAGAGTAAGACAATTTAGGGACATAATCATTTTCATTTGAGCATGAACTGCACCATTTTCTTACTGTGATTGATGATGAGTGAACTGGAACGAGAAGGATTCCAAATATTTAAGAAAATAGAGCTGTAGAAATTTGATAGAGCTGTAGAAAATTGATACATGGACAGCTGCACCAAAATTTAAGAACCTTTCCTCACCTAAATACGGATACTAAATCAAATTGATCTATTTTATCATGCACCAAAATTTTGTTTGCCAATTAAGGCCTTCATTAGGGCATTATTTCCATGGAACACAGCCTCTACACCCTGGCAATTTGGGCGTGCACAGTAGGCATTCCAGAGAGAAAAGCATTAGATACTGGAACGCCATTACAATATCATTTTGGAACACAGTACCGCTCTGGGCATTGAGAGTTCAGCACTAGGGAACTGTTTCTAAATGAATTTGGTCAACCCATGTGGTTACTTCGTTTCATTAAAAAGCATACAATGGAGTCATAGATAAAGTCTTTATTCAAGCTGTCGTAACTAATCTAATAAACATCTCCAAAGTATAACGAAATTCATAAAGAGCTCGGTGAATCTTAAACATATTTACAACTGCTAACAACTTAGATTTGTACATTAGAAAAGCTAAAAGCTTGGGGGCGGAAGAAATGAGGATGAGGAAGAAATAATAACGACAACAGCGGGAAGAAATGAAGAATTGAGGGTTTAACTTATAATTAGAGGCGCAGTCACGAGTCACGTACCTAAGATCTTGGGAGCAGAGGAGCGGTGGAGGATAAAGACGGCGGCGAGGAGAGGCGGAGGCGACGAGTGGTGGAGGCGAGGAGCGGAGAAAACCCTAATGAGGACAAAGAAAACTTGCTTTGTATAAATGATGATCGGGACTCGATCGGGATATATTAATTGAAGACTAGCTGTACATATATTTCATATTGTATTTAAATATTATTAATAATAATAATATAAGATATTATGTAATAGTAATAAAAAAATTCACCGGACTCACAAGCTCATGAACAAAGCTAATTAATTACGTACGCTCAAGCTCGACTCAAAAGTAATTAAGCTCGAACAGATATGTTTGTTTTGGATCGCCCAGTTTGACCACTTTTCTAGTAGTGAGATAGATGCCTCTCATCAAGTCAAAAGAATCTCAACTCTGAAGTCTCCTCAGTAGCCGACTCGCCGCTCGTCTCACTCCGGCGACTCCACAGCCGCACTCGGTCGGTCGTTCAACAAGCAAGTAAAAAAAACCCCTAAAAGTGGGATGACGATGAGATGGCGTGAAATGAAAAAAATTGAACTGAAATGCACGTAATATATGAAGGCCGGGTTGGAATATTGATGGCATAATTAATTAAGGATATATTTTATAAATTAAATGAGTGGAATATTTTATAAATTATGATGTGGTAGCGTTTATAATATCTAGTAGCGGTTGTAAACACAACAATAAAGTTCTATTAGTAGCGTTTTTATAACCGCAACAAAATAACTGATACTGTATGAATGATATGTTATAGTAACGTTTATTTTTCTACAGTTGTGATTATAAACGCTACCATAAATATCTTTTGGTAGCGTTTACATAACCGCTACAAATAAAGCGCTACTAAATGCATGATATGGTGTAGTGTGACATTGTGAACCTTTTTGATATGCTCCTCTAAGTAAGTTGACATTTTCTTGCAAACCTCTACAAAAAAATGTTGACTTGAAGTAAGTGTAGGTGTCCTCAATTTGTAGTCCGTTCTCCTTCTTGCTAATGCTTTCCTTGGTTGTTTCTTTTGTACCTCATAATTTTCCGTCATCATAACATGTTCAAATAAAGATGGATACCTTTTGGTAGATTTTGGGTCTTCTTTTAGCCTTTTGTAACTTCCCCTAGGCCTTCACTTTAAACTCATTTGCACTCTTGGATCTCTTGTTTGTGTTGAAGTTGGATCCATTATCTCTCTTACCTTCCTCTTTATTTCTTGTTTCTGTTCACTAGTTGTTTCATTAAATCTTTTATTAATACCTTCAAACTCTGATGCGATATCTTTTGAAAAATTAATCTCGGAAATTTGCTTCAATTGTAAGTGTTTCCAATGAAGATGTATCATACATGAAGGAAATGATGTAGATTGTGTAATATATGATACTAACTCATGTGCAGAGGGTAATCTCATTGAATATCTTACTTTATGTGCACACTCTAATGTTTGGTAATAATTTGATGCTTTGACTTTATCTTCCTCTTCTTTAATGATTTTCAATGCACTTACAATGGCACACCCAACAAGATTTATGTATAGTGGACCCGTAGATAAACTGCTTACTTTAATCGTGTTTTGCCCAAAAGATCTTTTAATATCTTTATGTTGTAAATTAATCATTTGATCAAACTTCTTTCATACAGTTGTTAAATTGTGAATGGAGACTTCCAAATTTTTTTTCAATTGAGAGTGCTCACTTTCTACGCGATTTGTAGTATCATTTTCCAAGTGTAAATATTTATCTATCCATGCTGAAATAAAATATTCTTTGTAGGGTTCAATCCAATTGTTGACGATACACGTGAATACCTTCAGATTTTTTTCTGCGTAAGCTATTAACAATAGGTTGAACTCCATATTATATTCCACCTCTATTTTTGCCTTCATTAACTGTTGTCATTGACCCAAAAAATGATCGCACTCAGTACCTTTTGTAAATTATTTTCTGCAATGTGCCAAAATGTTTCTATGGATATGTGCTTGGCATAACAAATTTTTTGAATAAGGAAAAATAATCTTAATGACATTCATCAGAGCTAGCTCTCTATCCGTCACAACCACAATTGGTAGAGAACTCGAATCAAGAATAGATTTAAAGCACTCAAGAGCCCAACAGTAGCTTTGCTCTGCCTCATCTAACAAGAATACAAATGCACCAAAATGACAAATTTGTAGAAGTTACCCCAACAATCGATAATAAAGGCATTCGATACCTATTATTTTTGTAAGTACAGTCCAATTGAAATATGGATGAAAACATGGGGCACAACTTAATAGAAATATGGTGTGCAAAAAATAAGCTTTCCAATACTGAACCATTCTCTTTCACTCGACTATAACATGTGTATTCAGCGTCAGTAACACATTTATAGAGGAACTGAATTGGAGTTCGGCCTCCCAATTCTTGCTTATGAAGAGCCACTCTTTGATTGTAAATAGTTCTAATTATTGTAGTATTTCTTTCTCTTCTGATTTAAAGATGAGAGTATTTTGCGGGGTTTAACACCGAAGGAAAACATACTCTCAACAAGTTGTTCTTCATTTTTTTTCCAACCGACCAACATATGCATGTGCCTCTAAATGCACAGAACAATGATTGTGCTTTCCACACAACACTTTCACTTGCCATTCATCTACATGCATTTCCTTGTAACCTCTCACTTGAAATAGACACCCATATTTCTTTGAAGGTTTCTTGCAGATGTTTTTGTTAATTTGTTTTGGATTCTCACATTTAAAACTGGATCTGTCACACCCCAAAAGAACACGTGGACGTGGTCTATCAGTGACTTTATCAGAAACTAAAATCGTGACAACATAGCTCAGGCATCTACCAATATCACGTGCCCAATCAATCAGCTCTTCTCTTAACGTAAAAATTGAAGTCATTTGAAAGAACGAGGTCACATCTACACAAATATTGCAACAAAATAAACGAACTAACTAATTGATTCATAAACATAACAATGTACAAAACTAAACAATTTTGATAGATGACAATACCATATTCTGATCCTAAAGAAGGCATCTCTGTGTTATCCCACTCCTTAGTGACAAGTGATTGTGATTGTTCCATCTGAGAAATCAGGTTAAACACCGGGTGAGTAGCAAAATCTGGAATCAAAAAATAGAACAAAACTAGAGAACAAAATCTATTGGTTTCAGTTCTATGGCACGACAATAATTGAGAAGAACATAGAAGAACACAACAAATTAACATTCCATTCTTATTTTAAGATATAGACTTAGGGTTTCAGATCTACAAAAAGAAGTCCAGTTCAGTTCTATGATGAACGAAGTCCAGTTCTATGATCTACAAAAAAGAAGTCCATTCCAGTTCAGTTTATATAGGCTTAGGGTTCATAAACAAATTAACAAAAAAAAGTGCTGCGACAGGAGAAAAATCGCAGAGGGTGGCGATGGGAGAAAAATCGTGGATGGCCTAGGGGAACAAAAAAAGGTAGTTCAAATACCTTGAAACGGCCTGCAGCGAGGAGCTGCGACGGAAGAAAAATCACGGAGGGTGGTGCTCCATGCGATAAAGATGAAGTACAGTTGCGCTTCTTCTTCGCGATGGGAGAAAAATCGCTAGGGGGCACTTCTTCTTCGAAGCACGGTGGCGCTTCTTCTTCGAAGTATGATGACGCTTCTTCTTTGCAGAAGGTGGCGCTCCTTGCGAGAATGACGTCAGCTCAATCTCTTCCCTCTACCTGATCCAAGTGGCGATCATGAGAAAAGTTCTGAAAATCGAGAGCACTGCGGAGATGGAAAACGGGAATGACTAGGGTTGGAATGAGAGGATTTTAGGTTTTTAAATAGTTTGCGTATAGTATATAAAAAGGGCCTAAAAATATCAAAATATTGGTTTGTATATAACAAATTTTGGTTTATCTATAATAACACCCTAAAATTAAATGATCAACAAATTATTTCTATTTTGTAGATTAAATTATTTCGAATCATTTATAATTAACCCGGTTGTGGGCGAAGCCCGCCAGGGCAGGGTACAGTCAGGCGGGGGCACGACTGGCCCTCCGTGTACTGTCACCGGGGCGGGTATTATCACGTGGGACAAGGGGGAACTCCGTGTACATGTTGTAACACCTCCCCTGTAATGACCGTATAATATGGATCCGGCCGGGGCCCCACAACATACAGATGCCACAGCTTTTGTATTAAAAGATGATGTAAGTAACCAATCTCAAAACTCATAATCAAACCACAACGGAAACATCAACCAAGACTAGAAGTTATCCACATATACAAGAGTATCAAAACCACCTTATGGCCTTACAACAAAAGAGAGTCCAAAACTCTATCAATACATAACACATCAAAGTGCAAAGACACTCCTAAGATACCTCGGCATGCAAGCCGGAAGTCGAAAGCATCAAACATACAATATCACAAAAGTAGAGCTAATGCAAAGCTGGTAACACTTCATGAGGCTTAGGCTTTTTTGTCCGGCGAGCTAGCTCCTGCTTGTGATCCTTGCCCTATAAAAATTTGGTTGTAACGTGGGTCAGCAAAGGCTGACCTCAAACTGTGTAACAAACACATCTCCTCCCGGCCGTCCCTAACGGACCCCGAGGTACCCCTCCAACCTGTAAGTCAGCACTTCGTATACAATATACATAAATAAGTAAAGCACTAAAGAACAGGCTTGGATGTCTCAAACAACATGCACGTTCTCTACTGTTGAGCATATAAAGAAAAGGGGCCTACTATGCAACATGTATGCAAAACCCGGGTTTCACCCAAGGCACCCTACCGCGTATGCATCTAGCACATCATCAAATCATCTGGGTACTCATCATTTCCCATTGGCATTAAGCCGCAAACAAAGGGGGTACTGCAATTCCCCCAACGACATACAAGCCGCCACACGGAACTCTTGCCAAGGCCCCACCTGCTCATGGTCTTAGACCCGGGCTTGCATGCAAGCTCTAACTTCTCATGTCAGGATTCCGTCTAATACACTGACCGATTCTAAGAAGCCTTGCTGGACCCCACCCACTCATGGCCTCATTGCCTGGGCATGCCCCATGCTTGGCATTCTCGTCAGTCTCACAGAAGGGGACTAGTCTCGCTGGGACACTCTCCACACATGACTTGTATGTCACGGGATAGCTAGCCGACCACGGAGATAGAGCCACGCCTTAGTACAACACAATCCATAATCATTCCAACCCCAATCCCTCGTTTATACTACAACCCTGGACCATTAGATCCCAAAAGAAGGAAACGAACGACCACGATCCGAACTGAAAAATCAAAACACCTAGGCCGAACACAGCTTGTGACACGCCCGTGTCCAAGGCCATGTGCCTCAATCGACGCCCTAACCGTTGCACCCAGAACAAGACACGAGCTATGAACATGCCCGTGTCAAATCTGACACGCCCATGTCATGTAGTACGCGCCCGTGTGCCTGTGCGTGTTCCTCCATCGATACAGGACCAAAAACCACCCAAGGAGAACATGGGTATGCGACACGACCGTGTCACATTTGACACGCCCGTGTCAAACACCAACACGTCTGGGCTCCAGGCCGTGTTTACCCCTCACACGACACGACTCGCAACCCGCATAGGACATGGCCTGGGACATGCCCGTGTCTCAGGCTGTTTTCGAAGTCTCGACGATCGTCGACTGCCTTTTTTTCGACTTCGCGGAAAATTCATCGAACACGCTCACGACACAGCCTTGGACACGCCCGTATCCCAGGCCGTGTTCGCTGTCTCGACACTTCATCGAGCGCAGTTCGTCGACCGCCCGAGTTCTCCATCGAACCCGAGCACGACACGGCCATGGACACGCCCGTGTCCTAGGCCGTGTTCCCTGTCTCGACACTTCGTCGAGCGAAATTCATCGACTTCCCGGGCTCTCGATGAACCCGAGCACGACACGGCCTTGGAGACGCCCGTGTCCCAGGCCATGTGACCCTTACCAAGACCCAAACTTGGCTCTCGACGCTGTTCATCCCTCTTTAGAATTTTGGGGCATTACAACTCTCTCCCCCTTAAAAGAATTTCGTCCCGAAATTACAAAAAGCAAAAAGGGGTACACAAAACTTAAATTATACCTGAACGGAAAAGCTCTGGATACTCCTCTTGCCTGGTCTGTTCTCGCTCCCAAGAGAGCTCCTCACGACCGCAGTTGTCCCATCGGACTTTTACGAGTTTGACCTCTTTGTTCCATAACTACCGAATTTCTGAATCCTCTATAGCAACTGGACAAACTCGCGTCTTCAAGTCTTCCTCTATCAGCACCGATGCCGATTGGATCACCACACTAGCCTCTACCAAGGCTTTCCTCAAGACGGAGACATGGAAGACGTCGTGTAAGCCACTCAGCTCTGCGGACAATGCCAACCGGTACACTGCTTCTCCCACCCATTCAACAACCTCGAAAGGTCCCAAAACCTTGGAATCAACTTCTTGAGTCGGCGAATCCGTGAAACGCCTTTGAACGGCTTGATCTTTAAATAGACCCAATCGCCTACCATGAACTCCAACTTCCTGTGGCGAGCATTAAAATATTTTGCTTGCCAATCCTGAGCCACCTTCATGCACTCTTGAATGGTCCACACCAACTCACAAGCATCAACTACCACTTCTTTTCCCAATAGTTTGGTGTCTCCCGCCTCTATCCACGATATCGGTGTTCGATACCTCCTCCTATACAAAGCTTCGTATGTCGCCATCTTTATACTTGTTTGGTAACTATTGTTATACGTGAACTCCACCATGAAGAGGTGATCCTCCCACTTCTTGCCGAAGTCAAGAATGCACATTCTCAGCATATCCTCCATAGTACGGTTCGTTCTTTCAGTTTGCCCATCAGTTTGAGGATAGAAAGCCGTATTGAACTTTAGCTTCGTGCCCAGAGTTTTCTGAACCAACCTCCAGTCCTTGGACGTGAAACATCCGTCACGATCGCTGTCTATACTTTTAGGAATCCCATGTAGTCGCACAATGTTGCGAACATACAACTCTACCAGCTTCTCCACACTGTCCTCCTTCCGATTTGGGATGAAGTGAGGCACTTTGGTTAAGCGATCCACAATCACCCAAATCACGTCGTTACCCTGTTGCGATCTAGGTAACCCATGCACAAAATCCATGGAGATGTCATCGAATTTCCACTCGGGAATAGGAAGAGGCTTCAGGAACCCTCCCGGCTTATGACACTCGACCTTCACCAAGGTACAAGTTTGACATCAATTCACATACAAAGCTACGTCCCGCTTCAGTCCAGGCCACCAAAAGGATTTCTTCATATCCAAGTACATCTTTGTACTGCCCGGGTGAATGGAGTACTTTGTAAAGTGAGCCTCAAACATCAACTCCTCATGGAGCTTGCTGAACTGCGGTACACAAATCATTTCGTCCTTCCTCTGAATCCCATCAATTATCTCCCAGGCGCTACTCTCGCCCTTTTGAGCTTCCACCACGTATGGTTGAAACTCCACATCCAAACGAGTTGCTTCCTGAATACGATCGGACAAGTCATTCTCCATTTCAATCCAGTTCAACCGAGCCATACTAGACTCACCCCTTGCTACGCACTCCAAGCCGAGGGACTCCCAGTCCAGCACCAACCGCTCATCATGAGCTTAGATCCAATTACCTTGCCCCGTGTATTTTCTACTCAAGGCATCTGCCACCACATTGGCCTTACCTGACATATACTGAAACGCCACCTCGTAGTCTCCAAGGAACTCGACCCACCTGCGCTGCCGCATATTCAAGTCCTTTTGATCAATGAGATACTTCAGGCTTTTATGATCCGTGAAGATCTCCAACTTCGCACCTTAAACATAGTGTCGCCATATTTTCAATGCAAAAATTACCGCCGCCAATTCCAAGTCATGGACGGGGTAATTCCTCTCATGAGGCTTCAGCTGCCTAGACCCAAAGGCTATCACACTGCAATGTTGCACCAAAACGTAACCCAAACCGCATCCTGATGCGTCACTGAAAATTTGGAATCCTTCAGTCCCTTTCGGTAGACTTAGGATTGGAGCCGTCATCAGTCTTCCCTTCAGTGTCTCGAATGCCTGACTGCACTACTGAGTCCACACAAACTTCTGATCCTTATGAGTTAGTGATGTGATGGGTAGAGCTATCCGCGAAAAGTTTTCTACGAATCTTCTATAGTACCCGGCTAGTCCAAGGAAACTTCGGACTTCCGCCACAGTTCTCAAAATAGGCCAATCTCTGATGGCTTCCACTTTTGTTGGACCTACCGCCACCCCATCCCCACTAATCACATTGCCCAAAAATGCAACCTTCTCTAGCCAGAACTCGCACTTTGAGAACCTTGCATAAAGCTGGTTCTCTCTCAACACTTGCAAGACTACTCCAAGTGAGTCTCATGCTCCACCTTCGATTTGGAGTACACCAGAATGTCATCGATAAAGACAAATACAAAAGAGTCCAAGTATTTCTGAAATACTTGATTCATCAAATCCATGATTACGGATGGTGCGTTCGTCAGCCTGAACGACATCACCGAGAACTCAAAATGACCATACCTCGTACCAAATGCTGTCTTGGGTATGTCCTCGTCTCGCATTCGCAACTGATAGTATCCTGACTTCAAGTCCAACTTCGAATACACCACCGACCCCACCAACTGGTCGAACAAGTCGTCTATCCGAGGAATCAGATACTTATTCTTGACAGTTAGTTTATTCAACTCTCGGTAGTCTATGCACAGCCGCATACTACCGTCTTTCTTCTTCACGAACAACACCGGCGCGCTCCACGGTGAAAAACTGGGTCTGATATACCCCTACTCCAACAGTTCCTGCAACTGCACCTTAAGCTCAGCCAACTCTTTCGGTGCCATCCTAAACGGAGGCCGTGACACCGGCCTAGCCTCTGGCACTAGCTCAATCAAGAAGTCGATCTCCCATCGAGGAGGCGCTCCAGGAAGTTCATCCGAAAACACATCCTTGAACTCTGCCACTACGGGCACTTCCCCAAGTGATAACTTGGAGAGGTGAACCTCCAATAATGCCATAAGAGCTACTCCACCCTGGTTAACTGCCCGCATCAACTATATGGACGAAATTAGAGAACAAGCCACTCCATTAAGGCCCTCAAACTTGACTTCTTTCTGCCCTTCGCTTCTTAGGGTCACCACCTTGGATAGGAAATCAATACTGGTACGCTACTCCGCTAGCCAGTCCATTCCCAAAATCACATCAAACTCGACCAACAGTAGGACCGCTGCTACCAACACGAAGTCAACTCCGCTTAGCTCCCAACAAATGCGCCCTTTCTTCCCGGTGGTCATGGATTACCCATTGGGCATGCGCACCTTCAGCTCCACGTCTGCCGAAAATGACTCAACTCCAATTCTCCAGATGAAGATTTCTACAAGAAAGGAGTGCAACGCTCCCGTATCAAACAATACCCTAGCGGGGTATCCGGAAACTAACACAAAGCCTAAAACATAGACATCAAATATAACGGTCTAAAAATATGGAGCACAAAGTTAAACTTAAACTTCCTCATACCTGTCACCACATCGGGTTGGCGGATCGCTTCCTGCTTTCCAAGGTTGTAAGCCCTTGGTTGTACTAGTTGGAACCGAGAAGCGTAGACTCCACCATCTTCCCTTTCTCTGCGGCACTGGGGCCGGAGCGCACTGTTTGCTCCTGCCTTGCCTCCTGCTCCGCACATCCTTGGTTACAAAAACGAGTAATGTGCCCCACCTTACCACAGTTGAAGCACGTTGGTGGATCCTTAGAGTGAGACCCTCCAGACGTCCACTTGCTTTTCTCACCGGACTTGTATGGGTGAGGCTTCTTCCTCCATCTATTCCCTTCAGACTTTCCTTGGGATTGAGAAGGCTTCCCTTCTCCTTGCCTGGGTGCAGAACCCTTACGATGTTTGCTTCGCTCTAGATCACTCTCCAACGTCCTGACAGCCTCAACTAGCTCATTGAAACTAACTCTCTTCATGGCAATGAGGGGTTGTCTTAAATTTTCCCTCAGCCCCTGGTAGAAGAGGTTATCCCTCTCTTCATCATCTACCATTGTCGTTCCTGCATAACGACCCAACCGAGTGAACTCTTGAACATACTTGTCCACCATCTTATCTCGCTGCACCAAATGCATAAACTGCCTTTGGAGGGCCAACCATTCCCGCATATCTTCCCTCCTGCATGCCGAATCGCTGAACGATTCGTTCCGCATAGCCCTTCTGGGAAACGAGTATGCCGCTATCCTTCCTCTCCACCTCAAGTCCAAGGAAATGGTGGAGTTCACCAAGATCCTTCATCTCGAACCTAATAGCAAGCTTTTCCCCGAGCCTAGTACTTCCTCCTTGGAGTTCCCCGTGATGATCATGTCATCCACATACAGCAACACCAGGACTAAAATCTCCACCTTCTTCTTGACGAAGAGGCTATAGTTTGAGTTTGAAGCCAGATAGTCGTAGAACTGGAGGTATTCTGCAATCTTCCCATACTAGGCTTGAGGAGCCTGCTTCAACCCATAAAGCTCTTTCCGGAGCTTGCAGATGTAGTCCGGATGTTCTTCAGATATGTACCCTAGCGGCTGATCCATGAAGATGTCCTTGTCAATCTCCACGTAAAGAAAGCATTCTTTATGTCTAGCTGTCACATCTTCCAACCCTAGCAAGCTGCCAAAGCTATCACCACTCGTACTAAAGTCATCTTTGCCACAGGGCTAAATGTCTCCTCATAGTCCTCGTCGTATTGTTATGAAAACCCCCCGAGCTACAAGGCGAGCCTTTTACCACTCGATGCTTCCATCCGCCTTCTTCTTCAGCTTGTATACACACTTGCAAGTAACAGGAGTAACATCATCCACCTTGGGCACCAAGTCCCAAGTTTCATTTTTCTCGAGGGCAGCCATCTGCTCATCCATCACATCAACTCACTCCTTTACTCCAGTGGCTTCCTCAAACTTTGAAGGCTCCCACTCATCCAAGGGGCCTACAAATAAACAAGTAACGAAGCTCACTATGTTTCCTTCGCAATACTGAGCTGATGGCTTAATGGTCCTCTTTGATCTTCGAAGAGGCTGCTCCTTGCTCACCACCTCCACTGCTTCTTCAGTACCAACTCTGTTCTCGGGCACACTTGGAGCATCGCTCCCCCTGCTTTCTAAACCATAAGCTTCTGCCCCAGAGCATGAAACAACCAGAGCTCCTGGTGACACAGACAGCTCCACCTGAAGATCTTCAGCAGCTTCCTCCTGCCCTTCATCAACCATGATCTCCTGTAGCTCAATAGTGTCACCTCCATATGACGTTAACTCATCAAAGACAACATCTCTTGAAACAAAGAACTTCCTTGTCGCAGGATCTATGCACTTCCAGCTCTTCTTCCGCTCATCATAGCCTAGAAAGACGAGCTTTCTTGCCTTCGCTTCAAGCTTGGTCCTCTGAGCATCCGGGATATGAACATAGCAGGTTGAACCAAACACCCGAAGGTGTTTCACACTCGGCTTCTCCTTGAATATCAATTCCACGGGAGACTTCATGTTGATCGGACTTAGAGGCATCCGATTGATGACATAAGTTGTGCATGCCATTCCTTCCGCCCAAAAATACATGGGAATGCCTTTGCATGAAGCCAGCATTTGCAAGTTTCCATCAAGTGACGAATCTTCCTCTCCGCTACTCCATTTTGTTGTGGAGTATGCGCACAAGCAAGCTCCCTCTGGATCCCATACTTCCTGCAAAAATTAGAGAACTCAGATGAGACAAACTCACCACCATTGTCTGATCTGAACTTCTTGATCTGCAAGCCAAGTCGGCCCTCCACCAGCTCCTTGAACTCCACAAACAATTGGAAAGCTGACGACTTCTCCTTCATGAAATACACCCAAGTGTATCTAAAGTAATCATCAATCAATACCATCATGTATCCGCTGCCTCCAAGACTAGTTGTAACTGTTGGCCCCATCAAATCACCATGAATGCATTTCAATGGTTCCTTGCTCCTCGTTTGTGACTTATCAAATGGAAGGCGATGAGCCTTACTGAAAGACTTGACTTCAAGAGCCTAAACACCTAGAGGGTGGGTGGGGGGGGGGGGTGAATAGGTTCTAAATTTTTCTTCAAAAACTTTAGGCAAATAACAAAATTTATCTTAGCACTACAACAATTCAAATCACAGAATAATGAACACAGCACAACATACACCAGATTTATTGTGGTTCCCAAGGGTCTGGGTACATCCACTTTCCCCCTTCGCCTATCCAGTAATGAACTGGATTCGGCCTAACTTCCTTCCACTTCTCAGATCCGCAGATCTTATAGCTTAGAACCAAGAATGGTTCCTACAACTTAGAGTGAATCCATACTCCTACAACTCGGGCACAAGCCCTACCTCAGCCTCTTTCACAGGCCTACAACTCAGAGTGAAACCCTACTCCTACAACTCAGGCAACAGCCCTACCTCAGCCTCTTTCATAGGCCTACAACTCAGAGTGACACCCCACTCCTATAGCTTAGGCAAAAGCCCTACCTCAGCCTTTATAATTACAGGCTTACAACTCAGATCTAACAACAGGTCCTACCAGAAATAATTTGATAATGCGATACAGAAATTGCACCAGATGAATCTCTTCACTGGTGAGCTTCTTGATCAGTTCTTGAATGGACTGATCTTCAGATCCAACCTGACTTAGCCGTTTCAAAGCTTCTTGATAGAACAAAATAAGGTTGATATTCACTTAATGTAGAAGTTGATCTTCAGATAGATTCCTTCTTGAATTCAGAATGAAATCTGAATCTTCCTTGCAGACTGATTTGGATCTGCCTTCGTAAGGGTTTCCCCTTTTCTTGTTGTAGAACACTTCTCTCTAAAGAATTCACTTCTTAATGTAGTGTTCCTTGCTTCTCTTCTCTATTTTTTCACTACTTCACTACTACACTTCATGTATCTTGTATCAAGCCAGTCCTTTATATAGAGTTTCCTCCTAATTACCGGCTGATCCGGTTTGTAACAGTCTTCTGACAGTTCTGACAAAAGTGTCAGACCGGTTGGTTAAGGTTTTCCAACTCAGCATGAACCACTCAGCAAACTGCTTCACATGTATCGACACAAATAGACTAAGTGTCGACACAAGTCTTGATGATGTCGACACAACACTCCATGCGTCGACATAGTCATTCTTCTGGTACTCGACACAACATCTGTTAAATGTGTCGACACAAGTCCTGTGTGCCGACACAGCTTCTGCTTCCAGTGTCGACATAACTTCTAGGTGTCGACATAGCTTCTGCTTCCAGTGTCGACATAAGTTCTGTGTATCGACACAGCTTCTGCTTTCAGTGTCGACATAAGTTCTGTATGTCAATACAGTTTCTGCTTTCAATGTTGACATAACTTCTGGGTGTCGACAGAATTCTGGTGTGTGTCGGCACAAGTTCTGTGTGTCAACACAGTCGTTGTCGACAGAATTCTGGAATGTGTCGACAGCTTCTCTATGTGTCGACACAAGTCCTGTTGATGTCGACACAGTCTGGCCCTTGGTGTCGACATAGCGTTGTCGACAAATTTTCTGTATGTCGACACAAATTCTGGGTGTCGACGCAATCTGGCCCTTGGTGTCGACACATCCATTCCCAAGTGTCGACACTTGTACTAAAAAAATATTTCTTCCATTTACTTAACCTGCACATGATAACTCAATACAATATCAAATACAACTTGATGCATATCACTGAGTTAGGTGAGACTTCTCCAAATCTGGTACAGATTTTCCAATGTACCCAACAATCTCCCCTATTTGAAGAAGTCATAACCCTAGTCAATGATATACATCACTTATAATATAATAACAACATGATGTATAAAAGCATTCAATGACAGGGTAACATATAAACAAAACAGGTAAACAATATCATCACAGAATATGATACTAACTTAATAAGCACAAATCATTGTTTTGTTTAAACTTCACAAAAGTGCGTTGTCAACAGATTACACAGAGTTAAAAACTGAAGATTACAATGTTTAAGAAT